>CM056557.1:25346279-25917762 GCA_029721515.1 Synanceia verrucosa
GCCAGCGGCTGCGTGTTTAACAAGGCAACAGCTCAATAACCAGGGGTTTGATTTTAAAAAACAAAACCTTGCTGTAAATGAGATGATGTGCAGAATCGACTGGTGTTTTCTGGCTCGCTCTGCATCCTAAGAAACCCTAAAAGGAGGCTCAGTAAAACAAAACATGACCCAGTCTTTAATGAGAGACAGTGAGGAGCTGCTAACAGCATTGGAGAGATGAAACTTAGTGGAGGAGGAGGGCAAGAGGCAAAGCATCGAGAGGTTCCCCCAGGAGGATCGACACACATGAGCTCCTTAAAGGCAATATGCCACCGCTTCCTCCTCGGCTTTTAATTGCGAGGGAGGTTCGGCATATTCTGTAACCCCCCTCCACAGCCTATTAGAGGTGACGACCAGCACCTGCTCGCTTTAAAAAATAAAATAAAGAGAAAGCTGCGGATGAATTCCTCAGAGGGCAGTTAGTTAAGAGCCCAGAGCAACGATCAGTAAAGTTTGCATGCAGGAACAGAAAGAAACTGACTGGCAGAGACAAATAAAGTGACGTCACTGCGGGTCATTTTGAGGGTTTGTGTTTGGAGGCCTTTCAGGGGAAATTCGTGCAGAGATTTGTGGCGTTACTTTCGGGAAGCTACTTGAGGTGTTGCTCTGTCAAATCACTTTTCACCCCAAGGATAAGTGGCTTTACCCTGAGAGAAGCCATATTTCATGGCTATAATACTGAGTAACTGAAAAGCCACTGATGACTTCAAAACCATGAGGGGGAGCTTAGAAAACAGTCGAAAATGATTTAATAAAGTTAAAGGAATCTGGGATGGAGGAGTCCAAAATCCTCATGGGCTTTTCCTTATGTTTCTTTAACAGGATGAATGTGAGCTTGGTTACAATTTTAATAGGAATTTCTTAATTAATCCAAATGCAGAATGGAGTATGAAACCCGCTGGGGGAGCAGCGGGTCAACGGCAGCCTCTGCTGGGATCTCTGGAACAAGACATATAAAGCTGCTGTGTGCAGGGTAACATCAGCAAATAATGGATGTGAAGCCTGGACTCAGCAGCCACCAATTAAAGAGATTTGTCATAAAATATGCAGATTAAATGGTTAAAGTGGACGCACATCAGAGGTCCCAGAGGAGCCTCCTCGATAGTTTTGAATCTCACCGTTAATATGGTTTTTAGATGTACTACTTCCTGGTTATCGTGTTTCTATATGTTAAAAGGTTTGACCAAATTTAATGATTTAACTACAGGTTTAGTGCAAACACTTTTTCTAAGCGTATATGAAGGGGTTAAAAGTTGTGCTGAGTGGCAGAATGATGGTTAATGCATATGTTTATGATATTTTTCCAACTTTACAGATGTTCCTCTTATTGTCCTGCGGTTTTCCGATCAAAAATGTAGAAAAGTTTACTTTAAACAGTATACCGACCACAGGATATGTGCTGTATCTGTCTTTTTGGAATAGTTGTACTACTTGTAAACAATTTATGATGGAAAATTATATTTTTTTTAGTGAACAAAGTCAAAGAAATATCAATTAAAATCATTTTTAAATTCTGCTTTGTGTTTGATTCCCAAACTGAAACTATCAGAAAAACTGAGGCAAGATATTTACACATTTATGTTGCTATTTGTGCTTCTTCTCAAAAATGTATTTTTGTGTTTCAACTATGGCTGTCGAAATCAACGCATTAACGCGATTGATCGGCTTCTGTGATGGTAAATCTTCTTGGACAAAGTGCCAGAGACATGCTGGTAGGTCATGAAGCAGAACTCCATTCAAAAAATCAAGAAAACTAACAATGCAGTCATAACTAACGATCAAACATGCTGATAAAATTAGATTAATTATCTTTTCTGAATCTGTCAAAGCTTCTCCTGTAATTCAGCAAACAAATAATCCACCAAAGAGCATCGTTAAAGTATTAACTTGTAAGGAGAAATGGACAAAAAGCGGATTAATCGCGTTAACATTAACTTTCGACAGCCCTGGTTTAAACACAGTAGGCTATACGAAAGAAAGTATTTTCTATGTTTTTGTTTTTACCTCATTAAAATAAAGTTATTAAAAGTATTTTTTATTAACAAACGTCATTATTGTTTACTTGTTTTATTGTGGCGTTTACTCAAAATAAAGTTAAGCGAAAAAAACGTCGAGTCATGTGACCTCCACTCCCTCTCGCTGCGGCTCGGCATCACTCGGCGCCACTCGGCGCACTTCGCCTTCGCCAGTCTTAGCTAACATTAGCAGCTAGCAGCTACTAGCTAGCAGGGGTAGATTAGTGAGGATAGTTTGATAAAGAAAGAAGAGCCGAGGTCGCTAATAAACACCGGACCTTCCGGGTGGCTGATGTCCGTTTTTAGGTCACATTGACCTGAATATGACAGCCAGTTTTTCCCCGTACCTTAGATGTTGTAGTGGGAGAGGATGCTAGCATAACCACCATAAACAGACTCCAGTGTCAGGTGGCAGAAGCCACTTTTAATGAC
The DNA here is from genome assembly GCA_029721515.1 of Synanceia verrucosa. Lineage (NCBI taxonomy): Eukaryota > Metazoa > Chordata > Actinopteri > Perciformes > Synanceiidae > Synanceia > Synanceia verrucosa. Next base: position 25,348,766 of record CM056557.1, read on the forward strand.
AAGAAATGGACTCTAGCCTGTCTGGAACTGCAACAAGTTGCTCACAAAGAGTGAAAAGTGATTTATTTTGACAACAACCGACAGATGACCCTGACAAGGAGGACTTTACCACCACAGCCATGGACTTTCTCTACAAATACCGTAAGTAAATACAGTAGTTACGCAGCGTGTTACCGGTGTGCCGTCACCAGACGCTGTTAGTGTGCTTGTCTGTGCTTTTGCGTATTGAATAAGCTAGTTTGTGCACATTTAAGATTTCGCTCTCTGTTTCCTTCATCCTGGTGTGCCGTCACCAGTTTGGATGTGTTTTTGCGCATTTTATTGGAGTGAATATCAGATGTTTTCTACTGGTTTAAGGCTAATGGTCTTCAAAAACTCCTTACTGTAGTAAACGTACTTACTGTACTTGCATCTAGTTGTTTGGTTTAGTCTCCCTACCTCCATGAAGTAACTGTCCTTTGGTTTCTGGAAAGGTGCTATATAGTATTCTATAATGTTGTTTATTATGATTATTATTTTATTAATGTCTCTCTGTTTCTGTAAACATATAGCATGTAGTGATAAATAGTTATTTACTGCTACATGGATGCTTTTGAAACACTATGTGACCAGACACTAAGTCAAAGGAAACTAACCAGAGATCAGCAGCAGAGGGCGACTTCTCTGGTTGTGGTTGGTCTATGGGAAAGTGGTCCAGCTTCTCTCTTGATTTATTCCCTCAGTAAACATTGTAAACATGAGTTTATGGTCTCAGTCTCTAGTTTCAAGTCTTCGTCAATACAGCAGGATGTTCATTTAGTAAATTAAGGTCTCATTTAGAGTCAGATATATTATGAAGTGTGTGGTTGTACTAAGTGTCACCCTCCAGGGTTGCATCTGGTTGCAAAAAAACAAGATGGCGACAGCCAAAATGCAGTTAAGGCTTCAAACCAACGAGTGCCATCACTGTTACTAAGTCCACTTCCAGTCTGTGGTTAGGGCCCTGACACATGATGAATGATGTGCCGTATCATTAGTTCAGCTGTTTTTTAGCTTGTCTAATATCTGAAACCAGGACGTACCAGTGCAGTGCTGTCTGTGCTCATCTCGATCTTCCCCTCGAAGGGTCCCCACGTCGTCCCCACGGGCAGCTGCTGCCGGCTGTGGATCCGCCGCTCGCCGTCTTTAAGGAACCCGTCCAGTTCCCCTGAACAAACAAACACAAACACCAGAACCCGAATCCATCAGCCGTACTGCTCTTTATATAGCTCCACATCAAATCACAGTGACGTCGGCTCATTCCCCTCAAACCTACATGTGTAAACAGGGCAGGTTAAAGCCAGGCTGCCTCACAACGGATAAGCAAATCAAGCGAGCATCCATCTGATGGTGTTCCTCAGACACATGGCGCGCTAACCTCACTTGAAAGGTGTCTAGTGTTGAGATAATCTCTGTGAGACAGTGCAGGCTCCTGGCTGGCTAGTGGCAGGCCTATTTCTGTTGCTCTGGGAGGACCGGGCCCTTGTTAGCGCTGTGCAGAGCTCCAGTTAATTAACAGTGAAACCGGATAGCGCTGTGCAGGGCTACCGGCGCTCACCTCCCCGTCACCCGCCTGCTATCTTATCTCTTAGATTCAGTGTACTTTTTCAGGATGGTGATTAATCAAATAGTTATGATAAACCTCCATGGCAGGCCTTGACATAGTTTACCAGACAGGATGTGTGTGTGTGTCTGTGTGTGTGTTGTTTTAATTGTACATTTCCAACCGGTTGCCTTGACAACCCTGAGAAGTCTTGTTAGAGGAAGTATGATGATTCAGACATCTGTAGCTGTAACCTTTATCTGATTTTATGAACTTTCCAGACACAGGAAGTTCCCTGAAACTCAAACAAAGTGTTTTCAGGCGTTCACTGACTGATTGATTGATCTCCATCGTCATTATTCTGACTGACACACAGGCAGGACTGCATATTATCCAGCCACACTAACAGTCCCAATGTTTTATTATTCAAACAAACTCCACAGGAGTTGTTAACATTAGATCTTTTAACCTATTTGTTCACACATGCGGTTATTCGGGTTATTGGGATCAACACCGAACGGGCCGAAGCAACCGCTGAACTCTTCGTGATGCAGCGACCCGCCCGGCCTTCTTCTACTGTTTAAATATCAGCCGTGTATCTGCAGCACGTCTCTTGTGCTAATATGGAAATATTAGGGCTTACGTGCTCCTTTGCATGCATAAACACAATGCAAACATCCAGGCTAGCGTTAGCAGCTGTTACAAGCAACAGCTAAAATGTCACGCATAATAACAGTTGTTTGACCAAATCTTTGTTAAAGGTGGATTTGTTAAAAAAAAAACACAAATGCAGGCCCTGAAAATAAGATCTGGACAGTGTTATCTGAGTCGCTGCTTCCCTCCCGTGCTCCTGCTGTTGCACGCCGTCTTCCCGGCGCTGCAGAGGAAGGTGGGTAAGCTCATTATGGGGAAATAATTAAACATTGGTGCACAGCTGGTCGTCATCACTGAGAGCAACAGCCACCGCTTGATGCATTCTGTTTGTCCTCAGATAAGACCCACGGCCTTTAACCGCTTGGATGCAAGTTCCTGTTTAGCCCCGCTTGACAAACAGCACCAGCCGTCCCTCAGCCAGCCATTCACAGTCCTCTCCTTTTACCCTTTCTTTTTTTTCTGGGTGGGATGCTTGGAGTAGAAAAGGGGTAGTGTAGGTGCAAGATACGGTGGTGGTGGCGGCAGTGAAGGGGAGGGGGGTACGATTCAATTTGTGCGGTTTGTGGTCGGCCATGTTTAGGTGCCAGTTGTGTTGCATCTCGCACCAAATGCCGCCTGAGGACCTTGGCTCGCAGATGGCTCGTCACATCTGTTGCAGATTCTGGTGGAAGATCTCCACAAAAACACCCGTGGATGAATAATGAGTCGCCTCTGTACGAGCGTTTGCAGGTTTTGGTGGAATAAAATGGCAGATGTGTTCAGTCGTCAGCTGCTGCACACACTTTTTGTAATTACGGCTGCAGAAACTCCTGATGTCATGGTCATGACTCCAGAGCTGCTGCCATTAATCCATCAGGTCACCTATTGACATGAGTCGCCAAGGAGTGTTTTTTTGGTAAATTCTTTTAATAATAAATGTAATAATTTCATAGAAAATCACAACAATTTTAAAGTAAAAAAGAAATCAGAAAACCAGTTCTCAACTGCAACGATGCAAAGATGAATCAGTTAGTCATCAACTGTTAATTTAATTGGCAACTGTGTAAAGTGTAAAAATTCTTTCTTTCCTCCTCTATGGCTCTAAACTGAATTTTTCAGTGTTTTTTGACATTTTATCAACCAAAGAACTAATTGATCAATAGAGAAAACAAAAATGCAGCTCTAATATTCAGTTTCATTCTCAATCTAGTGAATATAAATAAATTAACATTTAAGATATCAGAATCAGATCATTTTAAAACAAAAAAGTAACTCAAACCTTTGTTAGTTTGTTAGTTTAGAGGAGGAAAGAAACCAGAAAATAATCACTTTTAAGAAATTAGACTTATTTTTAAGTAAAAATGGTTAAATCTAGTCTTTGAAAACTCAACAAATATTCTGACATTTTATCGACCAGACTAGTCCATTAATGGAGAAGATAATCAACAGTGAAAATAAATATTTTATATTTTTTGATATGGCTATACAGTATATCGCAATCTGATATAGTCAGATTTTTAATTTCTTAGTATCATTTTTTTCCCCCAAATAAGTAATGTTTTACACTGATTGTAATTCCAGAATGACTTCCGAAAGTTGAAAAAAAATAATAACAATATACATATATATTCTATTATTTGAATTGTAAGCTGCATTTTAATTTTCTCAGTGATCTATTTAGAATATTACAATAATGTATCATATCAGGATTCAAGTATCGTGATACGTATGGTATTGTGAAGTCTTTGCCAGTACCCAGCTCTCGTCATGATGAGATGTTCCAACACACCCAGAGCCTTCATCTTCAGCGCTCCTCATCATCATTATTGTGTGAAGAGCTGAACCCGCCCCCCATGGCCCAGCCCTCCCTGATAAGATCATCATCTGTCTCCAGACTCCAGGCTCTGCTCCTGCTCTCCTCAGATACTTGGCAGACCAATGAATGTCCCTTTGTGTGGAGAGATGCTCCTCAGATATCACCCAAGATGCTCCACGCTGGCATCTGCTCGTCTTGTCCTTCTTTATTTCTTTTTCTTTTTTTAATGCACGTCCTGTTTTTCTTCTCTGTCATGGCGTTGACCAGAAGAACTTCAGTAGCGTATGACAGAATGCTAATGAGGCTGTCAGTGGGCGGTTGCAGTCATGTTAAATGATAGAAGAAAAAAAAAGAGGTCAACTAGCACTTTTAAATAGTGATATTAGATCTGATTAAACACTTCTGAACATAGCTGCACCATGCAATCCAATAGAAATGTTATATATTTTGTATATATTTGGTCAGAAACATCTGGATTTTCACTGGATGTTGTGCAGATTTGAATAAATATTAAGTCTCCTAACCTCTTATAGTTAGTTTGGTTTTAGTCGACTAAGATTTCTTTATTTTAAGAATAGTCGAATATGATGTATATTAGACAATAACAGATATATTTTTTTTCTCAGATTTGTTTTTTACCATAACTATCAACTTGTTTACTGATGACACCGCCTCTTATTTTGTCCTTATTGTAATGTTAATTATGGGCCAAATAAAGCATTATCTTGTCTTATCTTATCTTATAAAGTAGATATTAAGTCTCACAGTTTTAAAACTGAAAAAACATGACTCTTTTTAATGGGAATAATGTGATTTAAGACTGTGACTGAACCGTTCTTTACCTCAGTTCCTCTGATAGATTCACATTTCACTGTGAATGGCTCTATTAATGCTCATGAAGTGGACGCCTGGGCTTTTCTTAATATAATTTCTGGCCCGGAGTGAGCTTTTTTGCTAATGGTCAGAGATGACAAATGACATCATCATCTCACTCCTGCAGATTAACATTGGTTGAAGCGATGGAGGCGTTGGATTTGACTTCTCCAACTAGTTCAAAGAAGAGACTTTGCCTGTGGCAGTATTTTTTTTTTTGTTTTTGTAAAAAAGCTGGTTTACTTCACCGTTTCTGCAGCTATCTGGAGCGTATTAAAGTGTTCTGTGGAAACAAAGAGCGACAACAGTGAAGGAAATATGCTGCATGAGCCTCACCAGCAACACGATCCCCTCCTGATACCCAGCTCGAATCAAAGCAGATAAATGTCTGCTGCTCAAAGTTCAATAACCTGTTCGTGGCAATTCACAGATGTCCCGGCGAGTCGCAGTCATCTCCGCTGACAGGCTGCCTTATAGTGCCGGCAAATGGGCCATAAATTAATATACCATGAGCGCAGGCATATGGGGTGAAATGGAGTATATACGGTATCGGTTCAACAAAAGGTGCCACATCTTTAAAGCTGATATGTGATATGAAATTTTACAGCTGAAGGAGAAATGTCACAGAGCTTTGATAAGAGAGCGATGAACTTTCTCCTCCTTCCCATATACCCAAACGGCTATTATCAAGTCCTAGTGAGCAAAATGCATCATTTATAAGAGAGCAGCAAGCGCTATTATCTCTGAGAGAGGCTTGTTTTAAAGCAGCAGGACCCCTACCACCAGGTCCCCTTCTCAAGCACCTCCTCAACCCCCCCAAAAGCCACGAGATGAGGCTGCTTCTGGCTCTGAGCAGCAGGGAGAAAGTTTACAACCATGAGTTTGATCACATGAGGAGGAGGAGGAGGGATTCACCCCTTCAGGTCAGGTTTTCAGGCCGAGGAGGGGATTGGAGGGGAAAGAGTTAAACAAGCCAAAGGGATTAGAGCATTTTAGCTGTGACACTCCACACCGAGTGGGGGGAGGATCAGGGTGGAGGTCCCTTAGATAGAGGGTGGAGGGTGGAGGACTTCCCCTCCATGTTTTAGCAGGAGGATCCGACGATACGTGCAGCTGACAGAACAGGTGTTTCATAACACATTATAAATAAAAAAAAAACCACACTGGTTATGTTCAATGCTAGTGTTTAAGAAATGTGTGATTGTGCAAAATCTGCATGGAAACTAAAAAAAATCCTCCACAATGCAGAGTTTAACAGCATTCAATCAAGTACTGCACAATTTTAAAGGTCCTTTCACTCCAATATATCTAATTTATGCAACTTTATACTTCTGCTCCACTGCAGCCACAGTGGGAACTGTTGTACTTTTACTATTTACTGTGATCTAAAGCATTCAGATCAACTTGTGAAACGAGATGCATGATGGATAAAAGTCACAGCGTTAAGTTGTGCATAAGTTCATCATGTGGTTATGATAATAATATTATTAATAAAGTTGTAAATTACCCAGAATAATAATAGAAAAGCTTCTTATGATCCTTATTTGTCCACACAAATTATGAGTATTTTATTTATACTTTGAACATTTACTCAAATGCCACTGCTGTTCCTCTTCCTGTTCCTGCTGTTCCTCCATGTAGCTACAGTTAGCAGATGGTTAGCTTAGCTTAGCATAATGATTGGAAACAGATGGAACCAGCTAGCTTGATTCCCAAACAGAAAGAAAATGATGTTTAACCTGTTTTTTAACATTTTTTTCATTTGATGAGATTTTATCTTAAGGCTTTCTTTTTATTACAGAAACCAAAATCTTTATGGGATTAAAATAAATTATTCCGCTTGCTGGGGACCCCTTGGTACCCCCTCAAGGACCCCTGATGGTCCTCAAACCCCACTTTGAAAACAACTAATACCCTGCTTGCTCAATTCTTCTCTAGTTGCTCGGCAATGCCTCCAATCAAGACATAGTGTGGCACAAAACCCACCAAAAAAACAACATGTGAACATGTTTTGGTGGGATTTAAAGGAGCTGGCTGGTGGCTAGCAGTTTCCCTCTGTTTCCAGTCTTTGTGCTAAGCTAAGCTAGCTGACTTTATATTTAAAGGGCAGATAAGACAGCGTTATCAGTCTTCTCATCCAACTCTCTGCCGGAGAGCAAACACTCTTCCTTTGATGGAAAGTCGAACCTTATGTGCAGGACTGCGACGAGCGAGACACGCCGACCTCTCCGCCTCACTGCATCTACTTCCTGCGTCGGCGTAACCCAAGATGTCGCCGCTCTCGCGACCCTCTTTGAATCCCAGCCGAGAAAGTTTACCTGCACACAAGAGCTGGGGCCCTGCAGTACATTAGCACCGCCGCCTCTGCTGTTTAGTGTCACTGAACAGTTGAAATATGCCGCCGTCGTTCCATCAAAGTTGGCGGCGGCCTCGCCGACAACCATCTCCCAGACATCCATCTTTGGGGAAGCACTGCAATTTCTACTGATAGCATGTAAAGGGAGACGGCGAAACCTAAAGAATGACTGTCCTCGTGCCGAGATACCCGCCTATCTGCCGGCAGCATCTAGAGGACACACACCGCCGCTGCCGCAATCTGATTATTTTAAATGCTTTTCTTAAAAATTTCACAACCATCAAAAGGACGTTGCTCCACCTGAGCACGTCACGATGAATGAGTAATCGATGGCATGTGCGCCGGGGGTGCATGTATTTCAGACGGATGGATGTCGAGGCTGCAAAAGAGGAAGTTTTGTCTGTTCAGTCGTCATAAATAAAGTGACGCGTGACGTGAAACAGCGAAACAACTTTTCAGCAGGAACACAAGTAAACAGTCTACAGTTAAATCAGGAAGAGAGTATTTTTAAAGAGCTCCCAAGTCAATTACCAGGCAGCAACTTCCCCTGGGTAACAGGGAATTCTGTTTTTTCCTGGGTGACCTAGTTGTCTTTTGTGAGTAGGTTTTAGCCGGAGCAGTTTGACAGTCAACAGATAAGATGGATTAAGCTTTTTTCTTTTTTTTTTTTCATCCAGTTTTGATGTGAACAGCGTAAAAGCGGGTTAAATCATTGAGTTTCAGGAGCATTTTTAAATGCCTGGAGATAGTGCGATAAAGGTGCTAAACCTAAAGACTCGGGCCGGGGGAAGGTCAAGGTCGCGGGTGTTGGAGAGCAGCTACCCGAGGCCGCCGCCGATACAGGAAAGGAGTGAAACAAAATCCGACGGGTGGCATCAAAGAGCAGCGCTCCCTCGCCTTGTGTGGGTGAGAAGCATGGAGGAGGAGGTGGAGGTTTAGCTCTTGCTTTTGCATTTCTGTGCATGCATGAATGAGATGTGTGTGTGCCGTAAAAATATCACTCTTCCATGAGCAACTACCTCCATAATTACGTTTTTGATTATTTGCGAGCGCTAAAATAAAACAGCAATTAATCTGTCGATGTAAGACAGGAAATAGGAGCGCCACGCTCATAATAAACAACCCAGTTTACAGAGCAAAAACAAAATCACATTTTGAGGGTATGATTTGTGCACCACCACCTCAAACCTCAGACAATCCTGAATTTAGCTTTTTATTTTCTAAGCCGTGCAGTGATGATGAGGCCACTTGAGCATCAGAAAAGGTGAAGAGCGACAGAAATAACAAACAAACGGGAGCAGATAACGCCGGATTCGGACGCCACGTTTGTTTATCGCGTGTCACATCTGGCCAGAGGTGGTGTTTTTTTTTTTTTAATTTTTTTTATTTTTTTTTTGATTTCTCACATTTAGACTCATCTCTGCAGACGTCTATTCCCCCTCTGCTCCTCATGTCGGTGACAGGGGAGAGTAATCCTATACACAGGGCTGCTATTGTGAAATGAGAAACTAGCCTCCTTCACTGCCAGAGACCAGATGCACCTCTCTCCCTCTCTCCCTCTCTCCCTCTGTCCTAATCTGTAAACGACTTAAAGGAGCCTTATCTCCGGGCTCTTCTGCTTCATTTCATGCTTGATTTACTTTAATTTGTCTGATAGGGCACAAGGATTTGGAAATGGCCCATCTTTCGGTGGAAAATGTTCTGATTTTTCTCTGGCATTGTTATGTGGAGGTTTTTGACTTTTCTCTCCCTCCTCCTCCTCCTCTTTCCTCCATCTCCATCTCTTCCTCTTTCTTCCTCCATCATCTTTTTCTTTCTTGTGGTAGAGGTGGTGGAGGTGGAGGTGGTGATGGTGGTGGATCTCGCTCCAGTGCAACAGTCTGTTTGAGTGCATTTAGATTGCTGCAGAAACACCACCGAGGTGTGATTTTTTTGTGAGAGTCGTGTTTGCCTTTCAGATCCTCAGAGCAGCCGAGTGCTTCAAACCACAAAGATCTTATGTTTAAGTTAAGAGGCGACCGGCCCTCCAGTTTAGCAAGTGGGTGAGCGGCTGCTGCTGATAAAGTTGCTCCACAATGACGGACTGGCGACAAGCGACATGTCTGCCGATGCCTCCACTTCCCTTTTTCTGCACTTGCATGGCTGTCTGGCTGCTCCAGTCGTAGCCGAGACATCCCCCCTCCACCACCCTCCACCCACCTCATCCACTTCTATTTAGTGACTGAATGACAGCAGAGGCAGTGAGCTATGATTAGAGGAGCCCATATCTAGCAGATCCTGAATAATCTCACCCCAATGAGCACAAAAAGAGAGAGGACTGTGTGTACAGAGATGTCACAGAAAGGATCCTGAATCCATTCAGCTGGAATCTGAACAGAGCTAGTCACAATCAAAGAGTCGGGAGGTTCTGTACGAAACAATTCAAGTCATCCTCGACGTCACATCATTGCTAACCAAACAGTAAACACCAACTACACACACACACACACACACACACACACACACAGGAAGAAACCATTGAAATTCATCTCACAGCCTGAATTTACTTAACTGCAGGTCTGCACTCGGTGATAAACGGAGTGATGATCCGGCAACACGTCTTTATCCACGCTCCGCTTTAATTAACGGTGGCTTGTTTGTTGAAAAGATGATTAATATGCCAATGAAAATTGCATAATTGAATACCACAACACCCCGCACAATCAGGGAGGAACATGCCATTTTTTATTAACATTTTATTATCGTTATTATTACTATTATTTGGCTGTTTTAATTCACTTGACAAGCAGAGGCTCTCCCCCTTCCTCCACCTCCTCCTCCACCCCTAAACAGAATCAAAAGGAGGTTGTATCGGCCAATCAGAGGCCTTCTGCTCTGACACCCATCAGGCTGTGCATGAGAGCGTAGGTTTGGATGGGACTGCATTCCTATAAAGCCAAATATTAAAGTGGGGGACGCCCAATGGAAGTAAAACATCCATGCATATGAATGTAAACACCATCATTTTTCTTCAAATTCATGCATGAACAGAAAGAACAAACCGGAGTCGCTCAAATAGACTCAAGTAGTTTTATTTTTTCATTTAAAAAAGAGCCAAAATAAATGATTTTTTTTTCCCAGGAAGTTTCAGTCGAGTAAGCCCAGAGTTTACCCAGCGTCACATCCCCACCCACCCCCTCCTCCGCCCCTTTAGCACCACTTGTGCCAGCGTCTCCCATGCTAATGCTAAACACACACATCAAATATTCAACCAATTACATTGATACCTCTTAGAAAAACGTGTGCGCCCAGGGAGGGGGACGCATTACAGAGCAAACACATCCAGAGAGCTGCCGGAAGAAGCACCAGCGGCACATTTAGCTTCCTCTGAATTCTTTGGACTTGTTGGTGTGAAATAGTAAAATTAAAAAAAGGCATTGTGAGTGGACACACATTCAGCTGGAAGTGAATAATGTTATTAAGGGCATTCTCAGCGTGCCACTTCCCACGTATCCGCACAAAAAGCAGAAGCCAGTGTAGTGACATCTTCCTCACCACGATAAGAACAGTGATTGCATTTTGCCCTATTTTAGATTATATAACTAACAACCATGAAGTTCCTCCATAAAGCCTCTTAGTATAGCGGATCAGTGACTAAATTTGCATCAAGACGATGCGGCATAGGAGTACAGTGATTTGTCTAATCTCTTGTTGCATATTTCATCATTCTAATCGCACATTGTGAATTTGCAGCAGCTGTGTTTTTTTCTTTTTTTTGGAGGGGGGGAGGGAAGGTAAAGGAGGGTGTTTTCTCCACACAGGTGATGCATATGGTAAAAAGCCTTCATCAGCAATCTGTGAAAGAAAGGAGTGTAAAAAAAAAAAAAAGGCGGACAATGTTTACACCCGGCGCTTTGATTGCAATTTAATTTTACATCACTCAGGGCCCAGAACTCACAAGGAAGCTGATGATGGACTTTCATCATCGCTATCAGCGATCTGGGTGTCATTCATGTTTTGTGAGACTTGTCTGAAGACTTTGAATAAACCCCTGGAGGAGCGAGATAAAAAAAAAAACCTTCCTTCTCTGAGAGAGAATTGCCGTGATGCACGTCCAAATTTCTTGATTACAAGACGAAGATGGTGGCAGAGGAGGGGGGGGTGGATGGGGAAGGAAGAAGGAGAAGAAAAAATAAAACCCTGAATGAAAGGGTGCGCTGAAAGTTTCCAGTTTGCTGATATAACAGTCAAGTGTGTCTATAAGTCTACTTAAAACGCTTAGGTATCAGCGGAGACAGCTGCGACACCCTCGTCTTATGATTCTGTCGAGACAGTACACTATCAAACCTTTCATACCGTTCCCAAGCTACATTTCCGGTGACAAAAGCTTTGCGAAAGCCTCCTGAAGGATTCATCTATATCCTAATATTTCCAATCCAATTTAAGTGGAGCAGCCGGAGTGGTCTGAGCGCTAGTTTACCAATCTTTGCTTTCCAAGACTCTGTGTGCTGAAGGCTTGAGGGGTTCAATCAATGGCGCTTTGATCTCGGCTGGAACCATAATTATTTAACATTGTTACAAGGATTTCTCTAATCCATCCTACCATTAAATCCCTTTTACACCCTCATCTTCTGCAGCCTAATCTGCATCTGGGTGCTCCGTTTGTCTCGCTCTCTCATTTCGGCTCGCCCCTCCCTCCTTGACGACACCCTGACTTTATAATGGACTCTGGTGCTGAGTTAGAAAATGCCTTGTTTACTGACAGACAACTTGACTGAAGCATGCAGGAATTTAAAAGTTTGTTTCTGCTCTGTTTGTTCTGGAGTTTGGGTCAGTTTGCCTACAGTTCATCTGTGGCCGAAATGCTGAAAAACCCCCCTGAAACAAAGAGCATCAGTCAGTTCTTCAGATCATCTCATCAATGATGTCAGGTGACAACCAACCAACCAGAGTCTTCATGATGTTGACTGGTCTGCAGTCAGCTGACACCATTTAACAAGAGCTATGGTCTGTTAGCTGTTAGCTCGTAGCTGGAATACTTGATATTTTAATTTTACACAAGGTGCATATCTCATTTGATATCTCCACTGAGAGTTTTTCCAAACAAAACCATCAATCATTCAGAAGCTCTCGATCTTCTCATGAGTGCAGCAGGAAGCTGCTAGTAAGGGTGCATCAGAGCCAACAACTAAAAGCATGAGATTAAGAAAATAATGTGTTTTGCTTTGACACACGTCCTGGAAAACCTGGAAAATGATTGACCAATTTTCCAGTCATGGAAAACGTGTAAAATGCCCTGAAATTGTTCAATCAAATGGATTAAAAGTAACTTTTAACCCGTTTGCATTTGCTCACAAAACATGGAGAGGATAAATAGTTTTCCAGGATGACTTAACCATTTCTAGGACATTTTACCTTTTTTCACATTTTCCATGACTGGAAAATTGGTCAATCATTTCCAGGTTTTCCAGGTTTGATGATTCTCTCTGACCAATCAGTCTGCAGTGTTTTAACTCCACGAGTCTCGGCTCAGCTTTAGCTAAGGTAAATGTAATAACACCTGTCCTAATAGGTAATAGACTGAACCGCTCAGTGGAAATGTGCCATCAGAGGCACTGAGGGAATGTCAGAGTTCAGGTGCCTGACGCCCTGATGGTTTAATCCCATCTGTTTATTCTGCTGATCACTTTGACTCCCAACAAAAAAAAGGCCCGCTGTCCTTTTTGCAAATATTTGCAAGGTCTGTGTTTCACCGTGATATAAATAGCAGAACGGGCGACCGCAAACATTTGTCGTGGCACCTGCCACAGTATCGTGGCCATCTGCTCCTCCAGTTCTAGCATGACATATGTGCATTAAACCTGGAATGGTTATTGTTTTGGGTTTTTTTGGGGGGGGGGAAGACGACGACCACGGACCCTTCTGGTTGGCTGGAGTCAAAAATGAGACTCAAGAGTTTTTACGTCTGAGTGAAGCTGCGTGAGCATGTTTGATGTCTTCAGGAAGTGCGAGGTGGATGGGTGGAGTTTTCTGGATGGCTCCGTCTGTGTGAGACTGTCAGGTGGACTCACCTTCTCCAGCCGACCCCTGGCTGAGGCCCAGCTGGCTCCACGTCGGCCTTTTTAGACAAGGTGGTCACATGACTTCTGTTACCTGTCTGTCTCCACCTTCTCCTTGTTTAATATGTAGCCTATCGAACATTTAGGGCAGGGGTGTCAAACATACAGCCCGAGGGCTACAATCAAATTTTCCCCACCCCTATTATTGATTACAGCTTTTTATGTTTTAACTGGTCAGACCCACTTGAGATCCAATTTGGCTGAATGTGACCCATGAACTGAAATGAGGGGAATATTTAGAGCTGCAGCGATTAAATATGAAATTAATATCACTATTTTAGTTTAGTTAGTCCAGTCTCTTTAATGTGAATATTTCCTGGTTTCTCTCCTCTTCTACGACAGTAAACTAATATCTTTGAGTTGTGGAAAAACAAAACATTTGAGGGCATCATGTCAGGCTTTGTAGACACTTTGTAGACGAAACTACTAATCAGTTAATTGGTTTCAATAATTATTTACAGAAAAAAAGTCTTAAATTCTTTGATTTCAGCCTCTTAAATGTGAATATATCTTGGTTTCTGAATATCTTTGAGACATTTGAGGATGGAAACACCATTATCTGACATTGTCTAAACTAAACAACTAATCGATTAATCAATAAAATAAGCATTAAAACAGAATAAGCATGTTTTCCTTGGAGTATAATCACCTGAATCTAAGAAACTTAGATTAAGGACTTTATATTTTGGCTGCAACTAAGGATGATTTTCATTGTCAATCATCAGACACTCGTCTATTGTAAATGTGCATGCTGTATTACAATAAATCTAAGTTAGATGCTTTGCAGTCATAGTGTGTGTGTGTGTGTGTGTGTGTGTGTGTATATATATATGTGTGGAGTCTCTAGATTAAGACCAGCAGACCTCTAATCCTGCCTCAGATATTCATTAATTTATAGATTAACATATGTGTGACTGAACACCACCACTGAAACAAATGATATCTCTGGCAGCCTTGAAACACTTCCCAACGATCATAATTACAGCGCTCTTAACGAACCCTGGGTTTTCATGACTTTCATAAGGGGGTGTAGTTTACACGAGCACGCATGTAGATAAGGCCTCGAACAAGTTCATTAGCAGAGTTAGCTAGCTAACAGACACCACTCCCAATTAGCCTGGAGGAGCGAGAGAGACAGTCAGATCCATATCCAGCAGATTAGCGTAGCATGACGCGCTATCTCCCGCATCGGCGGCTGATTTGCGAAACATCCGTGGCGAGAAATGAAACAGTGGAGATGTGCAGATTAGCTTAAGGACATACTGGAGCTCGCTGGGTGTTCCTCCACATCAGAGAGCCGGCGGAGACGAGCGGGTATCAGATTAATGGGGAGTCGTTCTGAACGCCGCTGACAGAAAGACAATCGGAGAACGAACGGGGGGTTCAATGGTGGACAGCACTTGACATGAGTTACTAAAGTGGAGATGAAACACAGGGAGGAGAAGAAAAGTTCAATTAAAGGATGTAGATTGTGAAGGCTTTTGTTGTTACTCAGCAAAAGGGAAAAAGCGGCGGCGAGGTGCTTCAATAGAGTCACCAAAGCAGGTGGGCATGTTCCCTGTTAGCCCACCTCATTAAAAGGCTGCGCCGTCTTTTCATGCGGCGGCCATTACACTTCCCATTCAGATGCACGCACGCGGCGATTAAAAATTATCTGTTGGAGATCGCAATCGCAAAAACCTGCTTAAACTTAAGCCAAAGAGTAACAAAGAGCTCCATGAATGCCGAACTATCTGAGCGTTTACAAAGAGATTAAAGGGGAGACAGTCTCCAAACTAAATAAATTTGCCTTTAATCGCTTTCAACAGGAAGTCATGTCATTTCAAACGTCCCCTATCTGATTGTCTGATTTCCCCCCACTCTTTATTCGAATTATAACATGCCCATCTGACTTTTTCCAGCACAATGGGAAAAATTAAAAAGGGAAATGACCTTTCATGGCAGCCATGATGGGCGAGTGAATGGCATCATTGTGCCAGGAGATTAATTTGTGCCCATTGAGAAAACAGAGGAGGAGGCGCGAATCGTCACATCATAGAGACGTCAGGAAGCGAGCTAACATGTTGATAACAAAGAGGTTTTCATGCTCCTCCTTGATGAGGCTCGTTTGATTGTTAGCGTGCTTCTTTAAAGGGAAACGCCATCTAAAATCAAGACGTAGATGTTTCCATCATCAAAGCTCATCTCAAAGGAGACAAAAACTTAAGCTCTCAGTTTTTATCTTGTTGTCTTTGTTTGTCTGGCCATCTCTGGTTTTATTTTGAAGGGACATTTCCTGCCCCTCTTTGTTTTTTAGCCCTGATTATCTCTTTTTTCCTCACATGGTTTTGTGTCGTGATCTTTTGTTTGTTTTGATGTTTGCAGAAATTTCCTTTTGTTTGATTGTTTAGTCATTCCTCTTTCTGCTTTTTTTGAGATATAGTTCCTTGCCTCATTTATTTGTCAAACACAATTTTTTCACTTTTTTTTTGTGTACTTTGCATCTTGAGTCCAGTGTTTGGGTTCCCAGTTATTGGTCAATTCAAATCAACAGAACTACTCATTTATGTTGAGGAAGAGATGGTGTTTTGAGTTAAATTAACTCTAGAAATGGTGTTACTTCAGTCTGAAAGTGAAATAAATCAGTTTATGACGCTTTATACTTCCTGGTTCACCATTATGTGGCTTAAATATGAATTGACTTTGTGGAATATAGTCCACCTGTTGAAAGTGTTCTAAATGGGATCAAAATAAGGAAAATAAATAAACAAAACTGCTCATTTATGTTCAGGAACAGAACAGAACAGAAGCCCCAACATTAATCACAGGCTTTGAGTGCCACTGACATATTTCACCATCAAAGTGTTTTTTTAGCAGCAGGTTGCTGATTGTAGTCTCCCACAGCCTGTGAGTAATTTTGGGGCTTCTGGGAGATGTAGTCGCAGCATAAAGAGACAGTATACACCACAGAGATCAAAACAGGAAGTGGAGACGATCGAGATTAGAGAGCAAAACAAACAGAGTCTGGACAAAAAGTGGTGATTTTGGTGAAAGTGTCCTCTACTCTACCTCTGATAAAACAAGAATGGAACAAGGTAAAAACAAACATTTTTTTCATGATGAAATAGAGAGTCTCTTCTTTCATTTGAGCTATTCAGTGTTTTCAGAGACATAGTCCAAAATATTCTGTGGGTCTAGAAATATGACTCAAAATGGAAACGCTGGAACAAGACACTTTCTGTTTTTTAAAACGGCTGGCACTCAATGAGTTAAAAGACGTCCAAATATGTCTTTGGCACTCAGAGAGTTAATAACTTGGCTGCATTGAGTCCTGTAAAGCAGCAGAGATTAGGACAGTGGATGATAACTGTGCTTTAGTAAAACATGAAGTGGGCATCATGTCTCACATCACCTCCTCGCTGTTTCTTTCCTCCTATGAAACTGCAGTCAGCCTGTCCAGCAGTGTCTTCCTGAGCCTCTAATTCTCTTTCTGATGGCTAAGTAGAAGGGTGGGGGGGTAATTACAGTCAGTCATACATCCAGTCATGCTACATCCATCCTCGTCCTTTTCAAAGCACTATTTTTAAGCTCAGCGTTTTCTCCTAAAAAGGCCTTTTTTTTGCAGCTTGTGATGCCTTCTTCTCGTCGTGGCCTCCATGGTTGTGAGCTGACCCCCTCAGCCTCGTCTCCTGACTGATCACAGTGATGGTTTATTACTGTCGTCCCGGCGTTCTTATCTTTAGCCAGCAATGCTCATTTCCTTCCCCCAGATTTAAATGCAAATGTGAAATTTAATGATAAATGCATTATCTGATAGGTGCGATAACACTGATTCACTGTCAGTATAAAATACACACCCCGGGGGGCTTCCAGCGAGCGAGCACAACTTGCCCAAATCCACTTTTTTCTCCCTCTCTCTCTCTCTCTCTCTTTTCTTTTCTTTTTTTTTACATGTACCTGCAATAAATTCTTGAGGTCATTTTCCGCATTAAAGGGAGTCATATTTTGCGTGTTCAGCAGTGTGGGTGCAGCCTATTGCTGAGCAGTAATTGCTGTGCAACTATCTTGTTCAATGTATTATCCATCACTTTGATGAAGTTACTTTGAGTAAAAAGGCAAAACAAAATAAAAAAAAAAAAAGAAATGTGGGTTAAAGTTTTCCAAAAAGCGACGTCTGCATTGTTGTTTTCAGAAGATGTCTGAATTGTGTGTAATAATCAATTGATTGTCAACTGATAAATTAATCAAACTATTTTAATAACTGATTCAGTTTGTTAAAGAAATAAAGACCAAATTCTTTGAATTAAATATTTCCTGGTTTCTTTCCTCCTCTGTGATGCTAAACTGAATATCTCCAAGACTTTTGAAAGTGAATATGAGTTTTAGACAAAGCAAGACATTTGATGACGTCATCTTAGGCTCTGAGAAACACACATTCATTCATTCCTCACTGGTGAAGGAGGAAGAGATCAGCAGCAGACAGAAAGTCAGAGTGTTTCATATATCTTATCCTCTTCATTTCTTCCTACTATGAGTGAGGTGAGGCAACATTTTGAGCCCAACTTTGTTTTTATCGGGTTTCTATTTATCCTCATCTTCATCTCAGAAAAAAAAAAAAAAAAACCTTAACAGGGACGATTAAAAGCTGAATTAAAGAGAGCTGATCTGAAATGAGCAGATCTGGAGGATTATTACTGTTTCACTATAAAACTTAAAGTAAGAAGTCAGCTGGCTGTGCATTAACTGTAAATATCATAAAAACAGTACAGTAACTGTATATAACTGTGAATATCAACAACTCTAAATCAATAACTACAACCTCTCCCATCAAACAAAATTTACTACATTTCTATTAGAGGTGTCCTGATAAAACGTTTTCATTTCCGAAACAACACCGATATTACAGCCTTGAGTATTGTCCAATACCGATATTGATCCAATACGATATCAGCACTAATCATACAGACTTTTATTACTTATTTTGCAGTATGGAATGTTAGAAAAGACTTGATCAAGAGATAATACTCAAACAGAGAACCTATTTATTATTAACCAATGGGTTAGATCAATTTTAAAAACCCTTGTAAACCTTAAGCATAAGAATAATCTACACTTAAATGAAATAAATTAAGATAACAATACAATAACCTTAATAAATCCAAGAAAAACAAAAAAAATATGTTTTTAAAGTTCAAAATAACCACTGGTTTAACTTATACATTAGGATATTCTACAGTTGAATAGAATAAAGTTGTTTTTTGTTGATATCGGAGCGATATCAATATCAGATTGGGATACACCTAATTTCTACCTTATTTTTTTCTGTTTTGGTTTTTCTTCTCTTTACTGTAAATTTGCACCGAGTGGAGCAGCACTCCTGGTTACACAGTGACGGTAAAGGATTTGATTTTGATCAGATTTGAGACTATATTTTTGTTTTAATCATAATGAGTACCGCTCAGCTGCCTGGTTTGTTCACATGACAGCAGCAGATTCAGATTCAGTGACGTCTGAAGCTAAATGACAGTCGAGTGTTTGCAGAAAAGGCGACATGTGATGACATCGAGACACAAAGCGAACCGTCAGGTTAAAGTGACAGGAAGACTTTTCTTACTCGGACCGTCCCACTCGTCTGGACCGGCGACATCATGCCTGTTCTTCTCGCTTTGCCCGTCCATCTCCGACTCTCCTCCTTCTCGGTTGCCGTCCTCCTCTCCTGCAAGAGAATAAAAAGAAAATGAAGCTGAAGACAAAGTGAGAGAAGCACTCAGTGCTCAGACACCTGGTTTAATGAAGCAGTGCATTATGGACTGCACTGCCCTTCTCAGGAAAAAAGAATCATTTCATTTTATAACCCTTTCCTGAAGTCATGTGATCCGTTGTCATTACATGCAACCTGTGTATACAGATATATATATACTGTATATATATAGTTATGAGTGTATGAGCGCTTGCAGTGAGCTCACCGGTCCAGCTGCAGGCTTTTATGTTAAAAAAAAAAAGAGTTCCCATGAGCGCTTGCAGGAACAGGAGGAAGCGCTGTGGAACAGGAAGGAAAGCAATGTGTGGGAGAGAGGTGGCTATTTATTACCGTTTGATCTATTGTAGAGCCAGAATGGCTGTTATGGGATGTAGGGCTGGTTAACAGACCACGCTGAGGGATATTTGGGTATCTCTCTCTAGGATGTAAGGCCTTGTTAAAGAGACGGTGAGCATGCAGCAGCAGAGATGAACTCACTGTAAATGTGAAACTATTTTTGCACGTGCACAGTTTGGACTCAAAGTTTGGAGGCACGTAAATCAGCAGTGTGGTTGTCGTCTCTCCCGAGGGCGTCGTGCTGCTGGATAGTTTGCGGAGGAACATTTCTCTCACTTTTGTCACCACATCGTTTTCATCCCTTTGATGTTTTAAACCCAATAGTGAACGGTCAAGAACAGGCCTGGACGACTACAATGGATTACTACGCTTCACAGAGCTGCACGATGAGAGGAGAGGAGAGAGATTTTAACGTCAGAATGATGACGACGACGCAACGTAAAGATGCAAAATATGAGTGGACGTATACGTGTTGTCATGGCGACGCCACAGGACACACGGATTAATCTTCACATGCTTGTTTAGCGCTTTTTGGTCACTTCAAAGAAGGTATCAGACATCGCCAAAAGCATGTCAGCTTTCTGCCTGGTGCTAAAAAAAAGAGGAGATGTGTACGAAGAGTCTGCAGAAAATGTCCTACTTACAGTACATGAGGTCATTATGACCCAGTTTTGCTTATGCAAGTGTCTGCTCAGGCTGATCCACACTCCTTTTCTGTTTTATTATCATCTAAATTCTCCTACTATTTACTGGAGAAGCTCTTTAGCACACCAGGCTCGTATTATGACGAGGATAACAAAAGGCGTGCATCAACAGTTCCTTCCAATGGAGCGGAGTTTAAAAAGAGCCAGAGATAACATTAAAAGGCACTACCTTGATCTCAGGCGAACATGTTAAGCCCTGTAACGAAACGTATTGGAAGTGTTTAATTACAGCCTGCGAAATGAAGCTACAAGATGATTCCTTAATTAAGCAGTGATTAAGGATTTTCCTGCCGTCTATCTGACGCCGTTTGCGGTGCATTTTAAACACAATCGCCCCGGCAACCTCACGAGGGGGAACAATGTCACAGGGCTTTGATGAAGTTTTCCTCCTCACAAATGTCACAGCAGAGAAGAAGAAGAAGAAGTGCTGGAGCAGCACTCCTTTTGCTTACCGCTTTGATAAAAACCTGCAGCACAGACGAATATGGAGAGAGGTTTTTTTCTTTTTTTAATGGTTCGAAGCGACGCAGGAGATCTGACCTTTGCGATGTGGGAACAGATTGATGGAGTGCATTTCATTCACTATAAGTAATAGAGACTCTGCCTTGTTTCATCATTTGAATTGAAACCTCGCCGCTGTCTTATCGAGGGAGACAGATTGTCAATGATCATCCTCTACATTATCACCTAGATCATAATTTACATCTGGCTTAGGTTCCCTTTCCCCGGAGATACTTAAGGTTGAGTGAGGGAGGGATGGACTGAACAGAAGGGACGAAGAGGGGGAGGACGGCCTGCCGGGCGCAGGGTTGGCGGGCATGCAAGAGGAGCCAGTGAGCTGTTAAAATCAGCCCTATCGCCGCTCTATCAAAGGACAGCTCTGTAGCCAAATCGCAGTGGCACGCCGTGCCGCGACGCATTCAGGTCAATAAGCTTATAGGCGATTTACACAAACAATTCCTGGAGCAAGGTAGCAACAAAGTCATATTGGCTTTCCCCCCCTCCTCCTCTCGCTTTTAGCATTGTCTCAACCGAGGAAGCCCTTGAAAATGTCAAATCTCTGACGTGCAACTCTTTAAGGAGCTCAGAGCGTCTAATCCTGACCAGCGAGTCCACGGACGGGTCGCACGCTTCTGCAAAAAAACAGGAGTATTTTAAAGTTTAAGACTGCCTCTAGTCAGAGTGATTTTCACACTGTTATAATATGAATTATGAATGTAACACCCCCACCGGTGGGAGTGCTAGTCAGTTGCATATTTGCTTGTCGATGCAGATTACTCCGCAGCAGATAAAGTCATTTCCAGGAAGCAACCTTTTCCCACCAAAGTCAAGCATAGCTGTGAGACTCCTCTGCTATCTGAAAAATAGGTCTGAATTGCATTGCAATTTGTGGCAGGGCAGAGCACTCCAATGGAGGCAGGCTATTAGCGAGGATGCCTCGCCACTGTCTCTTTAAATGCCAATAAATTCCCATCATTACAGAATCTGGCAGTTTTCCTCCCTGTCTGCAGCCGGCCTCTTTATCTCGCTCTGCCTCAGTCTCTGAGCATGTAGATCTGGCCCAGTTAGATTGTCATACTTAACAAACATTAATGATTAATTTCCTCCACTGAGTCAAATGGGGCTAAAGGGATGACTCGATTCATCTTATCGCACCACAAATTAGCATTTCCCCCATATTCTCCGGCATCAACTGTGCATTAAAATTCCACATTTACCATTCTGGGCACTGGCAGCTGTGGCGAAAGGCGCCAAGGAGATCTTCCTCCTGTGTTGCTGCAGATTCAGATTATTTCTGCGCCGCACAAAGAGTGGCGTTAATTAATTCTGCCACTTTTACTGTACGACTCTGACTGCCGCCGGTCAAATTACTCACCGAGAGGTTATTTGAGGGTCAAGGTGGGTTTGTTCTTTGCCTGTGCCTGTCGTTTCGTCATTATTTCTGTAATTTAAGGAGTTCACCCTGCTTGATGCATCCGGACACTAAACACTCAACAACAGCAGAAAATGTGTCGTGTTTAACATGGAGGAAATGGGATACACGTAAATTTACCGTCTGAGCCAACTAAGGAAGTCATTTTTCATCAGACAACACTTGGAACGCACAAAGACAACAGCTTGTGGCAACACCCTGCTGAACTCCACAGATAGCCAGCAATAAAAGAGGGGGTGAAGCCAAGCAGCAAGGTGAAATTTCACAATTTCAGTAAAAAAGATGACGAGGCCACTCAGTGTATATATATATATAAAAAAAGAGACCTTTCTCACAATTATGGAGCCAGGTGTGTCAATGGAGAATAAATCTTCACAAGCAGAGCTCCATAAATGTGAAACTGAAGCGAGCGGCAGGAGTCCTTCGAGGAGAGATTCTGGTTTAATCGCAGGAAAAAACTCAAGGTTATTTCTTTTCTTTTTTCTTTTTTTTTAGATATGTGGCCTTCCCCTGCTCACAGAGCTCTGATTCCACTTACAGTGGAACTTTTTATTGTTTTGCATCATTTATGTAAATTTTAACATTCCAACACCAGACAACACCGATACCCCAAAAGAAAAACAGTGAATCCTGTGTACTTTATCTTCTTCACACAACTGGAGTTTACAGGATTGTAATCAAACGCATCATGGTGACGTCACAATTCAACTTGTTTTTACTGACTCGACCCTGAACGCATCATATAATGTAACTCAACGACAGCTCCAGTTAACCAGCTCTCATCCTGCATCCTTTAATGCAGCATCATTGACCAAGTTTTCTGCATCCCAGACATTATTTACTTGTTTACATATCAGCGTTCAGCTGTCCAGACATTTTACTGTCATAAAGGAGGAAAGAAACCAGAAAATATTCACATTTAAGAAGCTGCCGTCAGAGTTAGACTGGTTTTCCTGACTCATTAATTTAACCGCTGACTGATTGAATGGTTTTCGTGTGTGGTTTTTAAACGCCACCACCCTCGACACCATTAACTAAACAGGTGATTACAGTCCAACATGGTCGCCAGGCCTTGGACCAGGACGGGACGCCAAGGTGCTCCCTGCACTTATCAGGGGGAGTCCCCTTTCTGCGAGGCTAAGGCAAATGACTGAGTCTTTGGTGGCATTCAACTTCCTGACCTTTGCGCCTTTAAGCAGCTTTGCTACTTCACCGCACTCTGATCAAAGTTAATAAGTGCTTCATATGTTAATGAAAATTGGTACTCCTCTTTGTGTTCCTACAGCTTTTTAATACCTATTATAGACTGAAACTTTTAATGGAGGTTTTAGGTCCCCCTGACAAGCCCATTTTCACAGAGTGACTACACAGATACAAGGCTAAGCTAAGACCAGAGAGTCGCTGCTCGGTGGAGGAACCTCACACCGGAGACCTTATTCTCCGGGAAGCGGCGGCAGATAAAGGCCATGGGGATGAGTGGCTGCTTTAAAACCCACGTTCAAGTCCACACAGGGCTAATTACAGCACGCCATCACATTTGAGAGGGTTTAGTTAATCAAGAGGATGGGGGCTCTTTTTCCTCCTATAGTCGAGGAATAACACACTTAAAACCATTTAATGCCATCCCGTTTAATTCACACAAGTGGGGTAAATTTAAGCCACTCCGACGTTTAAATAGATCTAATTGAGGAAAGGATCACTGGTGATGGTGGTGGTGGTGGGGGGCTACACCTGATGATTGCACACAAGTTGAGGAAAATGTGGATAGCACATCATTTAGGTCTTAGGAGGCAACCAGAGACTTAGCGTCTGTAAGCTTAGATAGTAAAGTAATAAAAAAGGGAAAAATCTGACTGGTAAGGCTCGTGTTTGACATGGAACAGATTACCACTTCCAGCAAAAAAAAAAAGTATCGTCTGACATGTGGGATTGCTATTTAGTGTTGACTCGGAGAGCAGATTTGCTCCCAAAACAATGGGAAAATCAAACGCCAGCAAGAAGCTGCTTTGAAGATGTTTCACAAGTTGTACTTTTTTCTTCTTATTTCCTGCGAGCTGTAGCCGGCAGTGTGCAGCATCTCCCTCATAGCCACTGGCTTATTACAACACCATACAGTCTACTTTGAAGTTGGTGTAAGGACACATTACAGCGGAGACAAAGGGCGAAGCAAACGAGGCGTCGTCGGTAATTGCAATTTCCGAACAATTGCGGCGTTCAACTTTTTTCCCCGGAGAACAAAAGGAGAGACATTATTGATACGATTACCGGGGCACAGCCTACCTGAAACATGAAAGATTTGCTTTTTCTTCAATAATGTAATCCCACGAGGCACATCAGTTTAGAAATTATTCTAAACATTTTTCCCTTTGAAAGGAGAGGCAGGCATTCAAAGCACTGGTTCTTCATTAAAAAGTCAAATTTATGGCACCAGTAAGAGTGGGGACACCTGGGGTAGAGGAAGCCACCAGTCTGTCATCTTCACACCGTAACCTGGAGCAGACCACAAATTAGCTCCTGTGATGGCAAGGTGTGACCGAAATGAAACAAACATACAAAGAGGCAATCTAATTGAATTGGAGTTCAAAGGAGGGCTCGAGCGCACATTTGGCGCCGGAGCGGTGAAGCTTTCATGGCGCTTGGACCTCCGAGCGGCGGCAGGTGCTGCTGGGCGTTCAGAGCCTCAGCGCCGCCTCAAAGGCAGAACGCCACGCGCTCTCCGGTGCATTGGTGCACCATAGTGCCGTATCACAGAGGGATAGCGAGACGCCATCCTTCGCCCTCTCAGATCAAACCACTGCGCCCCGTTTGGATCAAATATCAGGCTTGGAGGAGATTTCTCTAATCAGAGTTTACCAGGTCGGGCTGAGCCTCACCTCACCATTTGAAATCTCTCAGTGATCTATGTAGAATATCACAATATATCACAATATCATGATAACATATCGTGACTATCGTGATTCAAGTATTGCGAGTCGTATCGTATCATGAAGTCCTTGCCAATACTCACTCTTAGAATATAACATCAATAATTGTGTGTTCTTCACTGTGAGTATGACTTGTCTTGTTTCCGTTAGCAGCCATGTTTCTACAGTAGCCCACAAAGGACAAACCACACTGTGCAGAACAAGCCTCACCTTTGCTGCAGAAGTACTCCATGTCTTCGCAGCTCATGTTCTCCGCCTCGAACTCGGCGGGGAAGTTCTCCTCTGCCGAGAACTCGTCTTTGGCCAGGAGTTCGTTCTCCTCGGAGACGCACTCCTCCTCCTCCTCCTCCAGGCCATCCTCCAGAGGACCTGAGGGGGAAACACGCACATATATGAGGGAGATGTTCGGCAGTTTCATCACCTCCTCCAGGCTCTCTGAAGAAAAGATGCCATCTCCTTGGTTCTGTTGAGAAATGCACATGCAACTGAAAGAGTGGCGACGGTGTCTATATTCTCCATGTTCAGACATCCAGCAGAAGGCCATGTCAATAAAGAACATTACTCTGCCATAATATTTCACAGAGCTCTTTCCATTATAGCTGTGGAAGAAAAAAATCCCTTTGAGACGCTGAAAAACAAGCCAAGGTGAACACTGATGTTAATCCTCCATACCTGCAAAACAAAACCTCACACAGACAGAAAAAATACAGAAAAAGTTCCTTTCTATGCTTTTTTTTTTCTCCTCCACACAGGCATCAGCATGGGAGGAGGAAAAGAAAATACTTTTATTAATTTGTTAGCCTTATCACAGGGTACAATGTTGATTTTCCATTTACATTCCATGCCTGCGGGTAATAACACCAGTGCAATCTTAAAGGAGACACTTTGCCGTGTGATTAATGTTTTCCCCCTCTGCGCAATATTATTTCTTTAAATCTAAATGATTTCAGAGTTTTCGCTCGTAGCTGTACATCTCTTTTGGTATTTGCATATTACCATTTTGCTTCAATCAAGGGCGTTGATGGAATTACTGTACTGCTACCTGAATTGTATTAAAAAAACACCTCATCCGGCGTTTGAATGTTATTAAGATAGCGTGCATCTTTGCCACCAAAACACATGAATAGCAGAAGAAGTGACTCCTAAGTTTTGTAATGAAGCGAGAAACCTGCGTCATTTTCCTTCCTGGTGGAGTTTAAAGGAGCTGGATGCCGTCACATGTCGAGTGCGCTGATATCCTCTCGACACAGTTCACACTGTTTGTTCTGTTCTGCCCCTCAGCTTTAATAAAGCAATAATTTCAGCTCAGAAAGTGGGGCTCTCCTGTTTCTCTTTCTTCCCTCACCGAGGCCTCATAAAAGACCCCCCTGATGTCCACGAACCGCCTGCTCTTTTCATTAGTCTTATAAATTACCCCCTTTGTAGGGCCCTACATCTGCAAGAGCCCCCCGACATGAAAAGAATTAGCAGCACAGATCTCTAATAGACACTGCAGAGTGCTGCTTTTGAATTAGGATACAGTTTTATGATCTTATCTGACGCCTTCGCCGCTGAATCGACTCGAGTTCGCTGTTGAGATGATACCGAGAGATAAATATCGCAGCATCAAGGAGAGATTGTATGAGTGGCGTTAAAAGCTCCTGCCAAGGCAATTGAGGACGCCGTGAAAAGAAATATCTGTACACACACACACACACACTCCTGTACACATCCCATTACACAGCTGAATAAGAAGTGTGTGAACAACTAAACGATTCTTCCTCTGTATACAGCAGAAAATAGACCCACAGCGCTGCGATAATAAGGGAGATTAAAGATAAACTTCATGGTCAATAAGACACAAAGATTAGGCAGATAAGATGAGATAGAATTGAGGTTTAATAGACTCAGAATAAGGGCATCTCACTTCCCCACTCCAGCCAGATAGCAACTAAAAGCTTTTTCAGACTGACGAACGCACCGGAGGCCTCGCTGAATATGGAAAAATGAAACCTTTAAGGAGGTCTGATGGCTACTCTGCGTAGATTACCAAAGTTTGTGCACACGCCCCCTCACATGTTTAGTTTATTATACAGTATGCATTGCATGGAGAGACCTGAAATTATTTCAGAGACAGCAATGATAAGAATAATGACTTTCTAAACGACCAGCACCACACTCCTAACTCATTTTCTGATAGTGGCGTCCCTGCTATATTTAGTTGTGTACTGTTTAAAATCCTGTCACATTCGCTTGTTGGTGCATTTCTATAAGCCCCCCCACAGATGGCCAACGACACCGTGGAGAAAGCGCCGGTGTTTTGCGTCGTCACAATGCCAAACACTTTTAAAATGCTGGTGCAGGGGATCGCCACTATTATTCACCTTATTTGGGATCAAACTCACTGTTTCGGTGCATTTGTTGTGATTTAATCCATGAAACTAAACCAAGAAGGAACAGCATGTAACATGTATGGGGATAAATGGAATATAATGGGGTGGGGAAAAAATATTGATATGGCAATATATTGATTTTTCCCCCAAAAAAGATGTAGAATATGTCAAATATGTAGAATCATGTAGAAATGTAGAATATCACAATATATCGCAATATCACAATAATGTATTGTATTGTGACTCAAGTATCGCAATAAATATCGTGTCGTGAAGTCCTTGCCAATACCCACCCCTAGAATATAATATCACAATTAGTGTGTTTTCTTCAGTGTGTAATCAGCTGGAAGTGTGACTCGTTGTGTTTCTACAGTAGCCCACAGAGGACAAACCAAACATCTTGCAGAACAAATTTGGTTACATCTTTATTTATGAAACCCAGAAGCTCAGAAGCAGGACCAGAACCACTTCTTCTGGTCTTACCTTTCACAATAAAAGCCCCAGACATGTCACAACGAGCCACTCGACTGAACAATGCATCCTGGGAAATAATCACTGGGTAAATAAAGAGAAGTGGCAGTGCTTTAACACTCATGTGTACCTTTAAGCAGACAGCCGCTCAGGTCAGACTTTTAATAATCATTCACTTCACTTTCCAGAGAATCATCATCCCAGCACAAAGAGCGTCATATCTGCTCAATTTTCGGAGGATGTTTTAGGAAGCTGCACCCTGTCTGAACTTTCTCTATGCAAGGGTCAGCTTCCAGGTATCCCCCCACCATCCCTGAACTGTATCATCAGCATTCATCAGGCGACCAGAGAGAGAAATCTCAGCCCTGTTCAAACAGTCCTGCGGGGGTGGGAGCAGCCAATGCTAATAGAGACATTGGGAAGCTGAATGCAGGCTTGATCACAGTGGCTCTTTTGTTCGTGGCGTGGCCTCTGTCTGATAGGGATCGGCCATGCGGAGTGGAGCTCCAGAGAGGGATATGGTAATGCCCCCGCCGAGTCCATAAAGCGGGGTGATACTCTGAGACCCTATGATGGACGGAGGATTAATGAGTCACAGAGGAAAGAGGAGCTGCAGGAAGGAGCGGATCTTCCAGGAAGAAAAACACAGATATACCTCTGAAACTCACAAACAAATGTGTGCAAAAAGCGACTGCTAATTTCATGCTTTTTCTTTTTCCCCTCCACTCTTCATCCGTCTGCAAAGAGGGGAGCTGGTGGCCGGGCTGTGATAGCGATACCTCACATTATCAGCAGGCTCCACAGTGCGATGTGTGGATCACAAACCCAGCCTCCTCTATAGCTCCCTAATTAGAGGTGAGGTAATTGAATCTGACAGAACAAAGCGGCAGATCTCTATAAGCATGGAAATATCTTTTTTTTTTGCTCCCACCTATACAGTTTTTTGAAAATGTGTCCAAGCTGGCCTGAGGATAAAACGTCGCACCTGAGACTAAACCTGAATGCATAATGCAGGCCTCTAAAATCCCACCTCTGCCAACTGACTGCTGCTTTGTGCCAGCACTGATATACCGGGTGAACACACACATGCTGACTTCTTTTTTCATATTTTGGTCGAGTGTTTACCTCCATAGCTCCTCGGCTAAAGTGTGGAGGGAAGACGTCGAGGGCCGTCCTCTCTCCTCAGCTCTAATGACCTCTGGGAAGCAGAGGGTTGAGTGTATACGTTACAGGGCTCACGCCTCTAATTTAATCCTTGATCACTGTAATGAAATAGATACCATTTGCGCAACTCTTAATAGCTTAATATGCTGCAGGAACCCTCAAAGGAGTTCCTTTTTTTCCTCTCTCTTCGTCATACTGTGTGAAATAATAAAAAACCCCTCCTTTTTTCCCCTTTCTTTCTCCAACTTGTACACTGTGATCAAACTAAATGTGGAGCTAATGCCGTAACACAAGTCAAATTAGCATTTAGCGTTTGGTGTGTGTTCGCTCGGGGATGAGCGATGTGTTTCCAGAGCCGCAGTCTGTGACCGACAATAAGCGATGGCATTGTTTAACTTGATTTTCCGGTTGCTAAGCAATGTAATTCTCGTGATTAGAAATGGCTGCCTTCCTAAATTCGGGCACTTACAATCAACAGTCAACAAAACTGCTTGAAAACGCAGCGGCGGCGACACTAGTGTGGTGGAAAGGGAGGAGGAGGAGGGTGAAGTGAACACACTGCTCTGCTGTGGAGATGACAAATGCAATCTGATGACATCATGCGTTTATGGAAGTTTACATTATGGTTCGTGCGGAAAGACTGGAGGGGGAAAAGACGGTATCACTATCCCAGATGTAGAAAAATGTCGGGTTTATTTCTGTGTTGCTCAACAACAAAAAGATCCTCTTCCAATCAGCATGTTCGCCCGACTTTGTGCTGAAGTTGTGTGTTGCTGCGCCCGGCGTTTCTGTCTGGACCGTTGAAGGGGAATAACAAGCTCTCACTTCTTTATCCAGTGAATTGGAATTGGAATGGCATGAAAACATGCTGGCATTTGACTATGCCATTAAAATGCTGGAGGCACCTCTGAGCGTGCCCGAGGGCTTCAGCAGATGCCAGCCGGGGTCCTGCTTCGCTCTGCTCGCCTCTACTCACTCTCTGGGGCTTTTTTACAGAGACACGCTAACGCGTCCAAGTGGACGCCGCCGTAAAAATCACAAACTCGTCCTCCAAGTAGCTAGCGCCTAGCTTGTTTGCTGTTAATGCTCTGCGCCCAGGCCGTCCTCGGCTGTGATTTATTAGCGCCGCCGTGCTACTTATAAGGAAATAAGTTAACCGTGTGCCTGTACAGCGGACGTGACAGCTGAAACAAAGCAGGTAAAATATGTGTGGTCTTAATTACTGGTTTATAAGCGAGCTTTTCACCAGAACGTTCACTTTTAATGAAGCCATTGAGTGAGGCTCCTCCAGGGAGCTATCATGGTTAAGTGGGGGCATCCATCTTCAGCCATTGGCTTCGTCTGCAGACGAGCGACGGCGGTGCGCTCACCTCATATTGGCTCACTTTATCTCCACTAAGTAAAGTCTGTTGGACGGCGCTAAAAACTACTTTTCCCTCAGAAAGCTCCTGTTGAGGATGAGGAGTTTTTTTTATCCTGCAGGAGCAAAAAAGCAGCATATTCATAACAATCAGTCGGTCTGTGGGGGCTGAAAGTGAAAAATATTGTGAAAGCAGCCGCTGCAACAATTAGCTTTTAGCCCGGCGACGTTTCAAAGAATTTAATGGGGAGCCTTCAGAAAGAGAAAAAGTGATTACTGTATCAAATAATGCAGATAAAACAACATTTCCCCATCAAGGAATTTCTATGAAATGGATATATCTAAGATGTCAATTTCATTCCAGTGTTATGAAGGACGGCTGCTGGTGCTGGTGGGGGTTTCTTTTGCAATAAATTCTTCATTAATTCAATTCTAATTTTCCTCTGGTTCCTATTTCTACTATTGATAGTTCCACTTCTTAATACGTCGGATAAGGAGGAAGGAATCAGCGCAGCAGCTCAGCACAGCCTTGCAGATAGCATCTAAATATTACCAATGCCAAAGAAGTGTGAAGTCTGATGAACATTTCAAAAGAACAATTCTTTGTGGATCGGCTAAATCTCTCCCCACTTTTTAATTAAAAGTAAAGAAAATAGAAGTTAATTATCCTGTAAAGATTAGCTGCTGGGCATCTTTCTGTAAATTAGTTCTAATTAAAAGGAAATTGTCAAATGACATTCAAAGCGCTGTCCTTTAAAACACAGATTGAGATGGGCTTCCTCCCCCCACCCTCCTAATTCTTGATCCGGCCATGTGAAGCGTCCTGCTGGAAGATTACCATTCACACACACACACACACACACACTGTATAAGTATATGTATATAATTATATCCACGCTGCTCTCTGGTTAGCACACTGTGAAATGCTGCAGTATCAATGAGTGCAGATAAATACTCCTTATTGATTAGCTGCTTGGAAATCAGACAGATTTTTGCACCAAAGACAGTAGAAAAACTGCAATTTTCTTCATTTGTTTTACTGATTTTATCCCTTAAAAACATGCTAAACTCTAAAAATGGTGGCACAATATTTTATCAATGTTACAAGACCATTAAAATGTATATTTGGGAGCTGATTGTAGAGTATTTTTGAAACGTGCAATGAAATACTTCCAAGTTTTAAGTCCAAGATGACTTAAAATTTGTTGTTTTGTCCAGGAACAAAGAATATTTGAGAAATACGTTTGACCACTTTACATGAAAATAAAATGCTGCAAGAAGTAATCGATTAATTGTCAACTATTAGATTAGTCACCATTTCAGTCCTTTTTACAAGAAGAAAAATGTTACATATTCTGATTCCAGCTTCTTAAATGTGAATATTTCCTGGTTACTTTCCTCCTCTGTGACGTTAAACTGGATCTTTTTATCTTTAAGATATTTGAGGGGTCATCTTAAGCTTCAAATCACTTCTTATAAACTAAACAACTACTCGATTAATCCAGTTGCAGTCTTACAGTCATTGATTAATCGTCAGAACTGGCTGCTTCCACTAAAACAAAAGCCTGCATTAACCCACACAGACAATAAAGCAAACCTCCACTATCACCACCTCACAAATAAATGATGAATCAGGCTGCCTTCCTGGAGCTTTCTCGCGATTTCACGTGGATTTCATCATTCGTCGTCGAGCTCGGCTGTTGCTCGCATCACATCCAACCAGATTCCTGCACTTCCAGTCGGACAGAAGAGAGAAGGGATGGGAGGGGCGGGGATGGAGGAGCGAATGGCAGCCGAAGCCCCTCCATCTGCTCCGGCTAATGATGCTGCTGCTCCCCCCCGGCCCCCCGAGCACCACTGTGCTGAGGGAGATTTACACCCATAATGCCCCTGGGGGCCCCTGGGAAGCTCCAAAAACACCGTCACTCCATCACTTCCTATACGGTGGCTGGTGACAATGGAGCAGGCAACAATGTCTTTTTGTATTACTGACAAGTGCCTTATTTGGTTGACATGACCTGTGTGGAGTTGGAAAGTGATGACGGCGACGTCGGGCTGTTTCTTAAACTGAGACACTGGCACTAACTGGGAAAAGGCGGTGAGCTAAACCAAACCTTTTTCACAGTTATAAAGGTTTATAAGTTGTAATTGCCCTTCAGTCTGGGAGCTCCAGAGCTGCCATGGAGCTGTGTGAGGGACCGGCCTCGACATCCATCTCCTGAAACAAGTGGTGAGAGGCAGGAAGGAGCAGGTGGTGGAGGGGGTGTTGAGTGTTCGCACACAGTAAATGGAAGTGGCAGCAATCTGACCTTTGAGCCGCGGCGCACCAGCAAAGCGATGGCGCTGTCAAAATGTTGCCTCAGAAATGACAACCCGCCGTCGCCGAGTCCCGACAAGTGGCGAGCGGTAACCTGCTGATCCCCACGTTACAAATGAGGGGATTACGGCGACGATAAACGGCGGCGGATACCCTGAAGATATTCTGGCGTGAATCAGCCTGCGAATCACTAAAATAACTTTCTGCAGCAGAGCTTCCTGTTGTCATTTACACCCGTGAGAATAAGTCAGTCATAAAGAACACTGACACCTATTCTCTCTCCCCCCCCCCAAAAAAAAAAAACACAAGCAGATTAATAGAGGAAGCTCTGGAGGAACAAAGACAGGCAGCCATAATTATATCTTGGCGTGTATAGCATGTCGATGGGCCACCTTCGCTCTGGAGGGCATTCCCTCTGGGCATCAAAATGATGTCCAAATTATTTTGTGCTCTATTGCGGCATAGCGCGATTATCATATTTACCTGCAGTGCATAATGACAACATTGATGTTTACA
Source organism: Synanceia verrucosa (assembly GCA_029721515.1). NCBI lineage: Eukaryota > Metazoa > Chordata > Actinopteri > Perciformes > Synanceiidae > Synanceia > Synanceia verrucosa. Next base: position 25,381,940 of record CM056557.1, read on the forward strand.
CCTGTCTCTGTGAGGAGGCGAGGTTTACACTTCTGTAATTTAGCAAATGTACAGTATGCATATGAGCTCGTTGGCAGGGATTTAAATTAGGTCAGAAATGGAATACATCAATAGCAACCCATATGTGCATCTTTCTTCCTCCCCCCTCCTCCTCCTCCTCCTCCTCCTCCCCAGCCCTTCTTTGCTCAGAAGCTTGGCGATGAAGCAGCTTGACGACTGCAGAAGTGTGATATGTGCAAATCACATTTGCAGATGAGCTTGAAACTCCCTTTTAATATTCAGATATCAGACATCCTTCTTGCACCGAGAAGCCCGCTAAGACGCGATTCGGAGGATGGTGGTGGTTGTGTGTGGTGGAGGAGGGGTGGGGGGGGGGTTAAAAAGCAAGATCCGGCGTCATTAAGGGAATCGTTAGAGGCTCGGTTTACATTTTACATATTTCACGAAAAAATGTACGAGCAAGTGAAAACATCTGTGATAACAATGCTAATTTTTTTGTCAGCAAGCACATGAAGATCCTGTCGAAGTCACTCAGGTCTTTTCTTTTTCCCTCCCTGTCTCTCTCTTAACACCCTCAGCTTATTGGCGCTTTGATTTTTTTTCTCCTGGAGTCAGAAGGCGGTGAAAGGTGGGCTCGCCACGAGGCTCATCAAACAGCACGATGGACGCCAACCACTTCCTGTTTACAGTTCCTTACACATTAACGCCGCTTCCTTCTCTCTCTCATACCTGCTGCTGTGTGGCTTTTCGGCCTCAACTTTTTCCATTGGATGACAGAATGTAGCCCCCTTCCTCCTCCTCCTCCTCCACCTTCTCCTCCTCACCACCTTCATTTCCCCGTGTCTTAGCCCCGACGCCAAATTTGTCTCTGTGCCATTTTAATTACAGCCAAGGCAATCTTTATGGTGGTATTCTGCGAGAACACCAATCTGCAAAAAAGGTGATAAGTAGACCCGCCACCCTGCTTTGGTATCAGTAATAAACAGACACTTAATTGAATAATTTGACCTAAGAGGCTGATCCTGGGAAGTAGCACGTTGGGGTGGGGGGGAAATTATTTTGAATATTGAAGACAGTGTTTTTTTTTTTTTTTTGCCTGCAGTCGGAGAACACACAGTTTGCATTTGGCTGGTTGCCCACCAACTCGCCAATGTGGGCCATGGCGAGTCTTTACGGAACAGATAAGTGAGGCTTTGGTATCCTGGAAGCACTCAGATGGTGGTGCTGGCGGTGGGGGGGGCGTGCAACACATGTATGCATGTGCAGGCGTGTGTGTGCATGTGTCCGATATGAGGGGGGGTGAAGTGTGCCCACTCAAGGTCCATGAAACAACACCCAGCAGCAGAGACAATGACTCGCGGCCTCTTCCTGTTTAAGGATAGCTGTCAGAGGACGATGGCTGCGATTCAACACTGCAGCAGGTTTGCACAGAGCTGCCCGATAAACCAGGAGGAGAGAAAAAAGAAAGACTCTCTCTCTCCCTCCATCACTCTCCCTCCACAGTTCAACGCTGATTTGACTGCTAGCATAATTTCGCAGAGGCGACTATTTGCAGATGCAGCAAGAGTTATCAATCCGAACAGACACACAATCCGGGTCCAATGTCACTTCTCCTCATTATGTTAATGGTTAATACATGCAAATGAAAACATTCCGGCAATTTGATTTCTTTGAAGATAGTTTGCATATTGTCTTAGCCGTAATGATGCTACACTTTTCCTCCCCAGCTTCTTCCCCGATTTATGCAAGGCTAGTTAGTTCATTTTTTTATCAGCTCCCCGAGTTCATTTCTAGGGCTACTGGAATGTGTTTTTCGCCTTCCCCTCACTATTTAACTAATTAGGATTCAGGTACCATAAGCAGATTTTTCACGCTATTGGTGTTTTTCTTAATTAAGAAACAAATGAATTCTCCCCAGCAAAATAGATGGAACAACGGGATAGGGTGCCAGGGGCCAGATGCGGCGCTTCTTAATTAGAAGTCACTCCATTGTCTGAGGTTTTTTAATGAAGCTCCAATCTAAATGGATATCAAAAAAGCTTCTAGTGAAGGGAAACTCACACACACACACACACACACACACACACACTGGCCATTTAAAATAATAAGGAAATAAAGATAATGAAAGACAAAAGATATGTGGCGGCAGCCCCGACTCACACCTCCAGTTCAGTCGGAGCGGCGCTCTCGTCACCTCTGGATGAGCTCTATTAAAGCAGCTCCATCCCTCGCCGGCCACGTCTGATGCTCCGCCAAGCCCACGGTGAAACACTCCCCGTTTCAACTTCCCATCAAAGGTGGAAGTTTCATTACCCCACGGATGCTTATCAAGCTAACTATTACTGGAAACTGTTGCAGCTGTCAACTTCCTGTCTTGGGTTTTGAAATAAATAATATATATATATATAAAAAATAAAGCTTATCATATCAGTGTCGTTTGTGATGGACGTGATGTTGTGTGCAGAGAAGGCCCGGTGCGAAATTTCCAATTAGCTGGAACAAATTGTCACCTCGAACACAATATGGAAGGTGGTTTGCAATTAGATATTTGAGGCAGTGGGAAGAAAAAGCAGACAGGAAGAAAGTTTTTTTGTTTTTGTTTTGAAGTTTAATTTCGCTGTGAAGCCCAATCATCTGAAGGCGATAACATCGGGGCTGTTTTTTTTTTTGACTGAAATAAAACCCGTAGCATGCCCATATGTGCTGCCAAGCCCATCAGTTCTTCTTCAGACGGCATGGCTTAGGAGCTCCCAGAGGATGGGCCAGTGCCCACTGATACAGGCCCAGAACCGTCTTGTCCAGGCCAAGTATCCCCGAGCCCAGGGGCTGTGCCATCAATGCCACGACTTGTGCCAGACTGGATCCCACCCAGCAATCCATTTCAAAGGCTTTCTCTTTTTTTATGGATCAGGTATGCAGTGTGATTTTCCTTTCCCTTTGTAATGCGCCGTGTCAAAGGCGAGCCAGGCCGACTTTAAAGTCATAAACTAGTTTTTTTACCGCCTTTCATTTGGGAAGGACACATAATTGATTTCTGACTTTCCAAATGTCAAGTTGGAAGAAAAAAAAGAGCCCTAAAAATCAATCGGCGACATGCGACGGTGTGTTGATTTGGAAGGTATTTAGTTGTTAATCAATAGTCTTTTTCTTCACTGTCTTTTAAATATTCCCTGGGGAATTTGAGTCCGCCAAAACGCCACATCCAAAGATCATCATCAGAAAACTGGAGTGAAATTAGATTCTCTGCTGTTAATAAAAAAGTCACACTTTTGTTGTTTTAAAAACACCTCTATTTATCCACAAATTACCATAATCCTTTGGGCGTTCGCTCGTTTAGAGCGTCGCTTGTTTATTTATATCTGTGAATGAGATTAGAGGGGAAGATTACTGCACCCAGACACATGAATAGCGATCAAAGACTGCAGGATAATGTAAGTCTTTCGGTGATTGCTCAGCTCTTTTCACGTCTACCGGTTTGAGAGTATTAGAACAATGCATGTGGCTGTGCTCCATATAGTGTGACAACAATAATGCAAAATCCTCTGGGAGTGAAGCACATGTAAACACTACAGATCAACACTCAGCAGCTACAGGAAGTGTCCTCTAATGCAGCAAAAAAATTAGCTTTGATCCCCGACAAGGGCCGACTGAACTGACATCAGTTCTGAGGTCTGCTCGTCTATCTGCTGTGTTTTACAGCCCGTCTTTCTGGAAGCTCGTCTTAGGGGGGAACATCCAGCCGCGAGTAAACAGGCGACATTATGTCCTTCTGATTATTCCAAACAAAAATATGCGGACACAAATATGACACCCTCATCCGGATGATTTATGAAGAACGCCGTGACAGCTGAATTGTCTTTTATTCCGTCCGTCTGCACCGGGGGAATCACCGGTCCGGCCAATTATCGGTGGCAGGACGGAGGAACCTGTCACTGGGATGTGCATGACAAATGAAGTGGGACAGCGCCGCGAAAAACACACCCAACGTGTGAAATCTTGAAAATGCACACATGCATGCAGAGGAAGAAGAGAGAGGCGACGGCATCTGGCTGCAGTTTTGACAAACTAACTTTGCAAGGAGGATGTGTTTGTAGCTGCTAATGAAAGGACGGTCCTAGGACCAGTTGGCTAATTATTTATCCTGCTGGCTTTATGGCTCTCATTAATTTCCCCCCTCTCTCTCTTTACCTTCCATTGAAAGTGTGAAGTGAACCTGCATCTGGTGCTGATAACGCCGGGGTCTCTGCAGCCTCTAACCCACCCACACAAAACCCGCCAGAAAGACGGAGCAGCTTCCAGCCGCTGGATAACGCCTTTAGAAATAACACCCAGCATGCACTTTGTGTTTGTGTTCATGAGCTCTAACTGGGATGTGACAAAACTCTGACTGGGATCTTTTACAGCTGCACAAGAGCCGACATCACAGCGCTGTTCTGCAGTAACTTTTGGTAACAAATGAGAAGTTTTCCATGAATTAGTCAGCAGAGAAGGCCTTTAAGTAGCGTAGACATCAGGACGTGGATGAGGTCCTGCAAAAGGATGGGTGTCCTGATACAACTTTTTCACTTCCGATACCATACCGATATTACATAAAAAGCATATTCTATAACCGAATAGAATAAAAAAAATAGTTTCTGTGTTGAAATGAGCAGCAGAGCTAGTTAGCGCTAGCCCTTAGCGGCACAGCCCTGCTTGGCTAATTAACAATGCTAACAGCTGCTGCTAACAAAGGTTTGTGTTGAGATGCACTGTGACGCATTCAAGTTCTGTTCTGCAAAAATGAGTGATCGTGATGTGTTCAAATGCTTATTTGTAAAATTGTTTTGGAGGAGATGTTCTCACAGTTAGCCTCCTAGCATTAGTTCACAGTGTGTTGCTTTTTCACTTAGATCTCAGTAATCGTGGAGTTTCATTCATTCATTCATTTCATTCAGTCAGGTTGTGTTTCAAAAACCTTCTACTCCCTACTTTAGATCATATTTTACAGACAGTGAGTTATTGAAACCCTGATGAGCGACTGGACTTGAGTTTTTTAAAAACACGTTTATGTTCCTTTAAAAAGATTAAAAAAGTGTCCTGGCTCTGCTGCTCCACCCTGTTAAAAGAGAAGGAAGGATCATTTTGGGCCTGTGAGGTTGATATGACCATATAGATTTTATATTTTCTCTATATTGAATCTAAAACAGCAGCTGAACTGTGTCACAGGAACATTTGCGTCTTTATACTTTGAGAGGAAACATGCAGAAACTGTCTCAACCCAAACAAGAAGAGCTTGTTAGAAAGTCAGACCAGAAAACCAAGTTTTCCTGAATCTGTCCCACCACTGCCCGACTTTATACATCTTTTGTTATCCGCCATTTGTTTTTTCTTCATCACTTTAGACAGACCGCAGACCTCCAGTCCATAGAAATGCTGTTTGTGAGGCGGCTCATGTAGGAACATCATAACAGAAATATGACACCGATTATTAAACACATTAAACACATACTTTGAAATAACACAAAAATAGCCTAAGCTAACCTTATAACCAGTGATGTAGTGAGTCATGTTCCTGTTATATTTGTTGTCCTCTTTCTCTATTCAGTTCACAGGAGTATAAAATAATGTGGTTGTGCTATTTATTTCCTGAATAAGCAGATATGAAACAACCTGTATCAGGATAGGAAGTTCTGTTGGTGTTTGAGGCTACAGGGACCAGGTGAGACCCGGACTCCTCCTCCACCTCCTCCACCTGTCAATCACCTTCACCCTACAATCCAAACCAAACCAAACAACCAATTTGAGCCCATTTCCTTGCAAGCAGTGAGCTGATAGGCTCCACAGCGGTCACACTTTGAGGCGCAGAGTTGCTGAAAAGCAAATATTGTCGACTCGTGCTGACTTCAAACGGCAGTCAGATGGCAGTGACTACCTGGGCGGCAGAGAGGCGGCGTTGACGCCCTGCACAAGAGAAAGAGCCTAAAGAACTCTCTTTCATGTTTGTCTCTTTACGGGAAACCCGGAGCGTCGGTTTCTCTGCTTATGAGCCGGTGGGAAGTAAACATGGCGTCTCTGCAGGCTCCTGAAATTGAACATTTCTGAACTTTTCTTGTGTTTCAGAATTAGACGTGTCAGCTCTGCAGCATGAACGCCTCAAAGATGAATTTGCATTTAACTCATGATACATATTTCATGCTAAATCCAGCAAAGTTTCCCCCCACGAACTTAACTTTTGCTCAAACACAGCAATGCAGGTCAGCGAATCAAACGCCTCCTATCAGTGCTCTGGGGTCACGGGCCTGGCCGTCCGAGATAAAACAAACCCTGAGTGGAGAGCTGCTCGCCACTGATGGAAGCAACCAGTCAGCATCACATCGACCCGACTGACCGCCACTCTCTGCTCACAACAATTAACAAGCAGTTTGTCCACTTTAATATCAGATACATAAACCTGGAGACAGCGAACAAACGCCACCAGTTTCATTCACTGCTACCTGGTTAGTTTGCAAACAAAACACGTGTTCGGGTGATAAAATGAGACAAATTATTAAAGATTTATTTCATGTGCTGCAGCAGGGAACAAACTAAGCAAACAAACTGATTTTTATCGATAAAATTAATCATGAAAATCTTTATTTTCAAGTGAATTTAGCACATGGATCCACACTGAGACGGATATTTTACTGCCTTTCAGTTACGTTTTGAGGATTTCAGGACATTTGCAGATCCTGCTCTGACACTTTATTTTTACAAAAATATAAACTCTGTCTGGTCACTCGATGCTTCTGTATGCTCTCTGGCACAAATATATAAAAACACCCCATAGTGAATGAATTTATTCTCACCTAGAATTAGAAAAGGTCACTGCATGTGAACATTATTTGCACTAATAAACTGTAAGGTCACTCTTTTACCTTGTGCTTTACATCATTACTTACTTGTTGTTTTTACTTTGAATTAATTTTGCTTTTATTTCAACTTTTCTTCCTGTGATTGACGTCATCCTGCAGGACATAAACTCATCATATTTTAGTAATATTTGTGTTAAAATCTGAGGCTTTTTGCTCATGATGTCGAGCTGCTGTCGGTCTAACAGAACATTTGTTTTTAGTGTTTAACTTTAAATATACATGTTTTCTTCTCATTTTGATGTGAATATTTAACATTATAGTGACATTAATAAGAGGATCTGCTCTCACTTCTGACCACATGACTGATATTAATTTAATATGTGTTTGTAAAGTTATTGATGAGCTCACTGATTGATGATCTCTTTCCTGACATTTCAAACATTCACAATAACTCTAACAGAAGTTGGAAACCGACCAAAATACGGTCAGTTTTCAATATTCCAACACTTGATGGAGCCGATGACACGAATCGTTATTCGCTGCTCTCAGATCAGAGACTCTGTGCCGTATCGCTGGTCAATATACATCACTTCCACCCCAAAGGATTACACCTCTTATCTGAAATGATATTCAATAAAGTATGACCGCAGAAATACAGAGTGGAGTGTTCTTGCTTGGATCTGGCTTAACGCTGCAAAAAAGAAAGAAAGGAGAAAAAAAAACACTTTTATTGGAATTAAGATCCAAGTCAAGATTAGCTGAGGAAACAGCAGCTAGATTCCTGCTCCAGCGCCACGTCCTGCACTTTATTCTGCACCGCTGGAGGACGAGAGACCACAGCGAACTGTTCCCCACGAGCCACGGGGGTGTAATAGGATGCCTTTATGAAATATATAGAGAGCCTTCCACACATCACAGCATGGCCTGCGTGTGTGTGTGTGTGTGTGTGTGTGTGTGTGTGTGTGTGTGTGTGTGAGAAGCCAGTTGACTAATATAGCATCAAGTCTGCAGCACAACTTTCCAGTAATATCATAAGGTAGGACAGGATGATACCGCTCACTCATTTGTGCTCCATAATTAGCTGCTTCCTGTCTGTTCACAGCGTCTAGCAACAGTTAACCCCGCCCACTTTTTAGGGTTCAAACCCGACAGCTGTCAGCGTCAGGTTCGGTGAGCGTAAAGTGGGTTTTAGTGTTGACATCAGCTCTGCAGAGCTCGTCTTTTTCTTGACAACAGTGTGGTTTTGGAGCACTTGGACTGATCTGATGTGAAGTGTGGGGGTCTGCCACACACACACACACACACACACACACACACACACAGTATAAGTACACTCTAATTAGCTGATGTATGCAGGACCTCGTCCACGTTTGGAGGGGTATCAAAAAGCAATCAACGCCCCATCCCTGATGAGCTCAGAGCGACACACACAGATCCACATTGTCTATGGAAAGACGAAGGCCAGGGCCTCGACTCGGCTTTCCAAAACCACCATAATGCCGTGCAATCACAAGACATTATGCACAGATCAGAACCCCCTGAAGCCACTGGCAAAAAAAAAAAAAGTGAAGGGAATATTGAGTTCATAATTCAAAAAAAGCCTGATTATGATGGCCGCAGTGGAGAGCCAGAAGTGGGAGAATCGGCCACGAAAATCTGGTTATAAATACAGAGGAGAGACGTGTTTAAAAAAAACTGTCATGATCAAGAGCGAGGGGGAAATCAGCAGAGTTAAGATGACAACGCGTTGCCATGGCGGCGGCGGCGAGAGTACGGAGGAGAATTTGTGAAAGTGATTCTTCTCAGTGGAGAGAAATCAAATAGAAACACAATATCAGCCTCGGCAGAAGTCTATACGTTATCAGCGTGAAATGGCGAGTTGAGGGGGGGGAGGTGTATCCCAAGCATCTTGGATTTTTGTCACCCATTCATAATCTAATTTGACCCGAGGCCACGCCGCCGCCACCACCACCGATCCGTCTCGGTGAAAGACCATAGGTGTTTTAGCCGCCGGCTGCGAAGGAGAGAGGCATGTGTGTCGCACAAAGAGCGGCGGTTAGCGACGTACCGAAAGGGACTCTGTATCACCATCTTATCTTCAAAGCGCTGGGCAGGGGCTCAGGGGAGCTGTGCCACCGCCGCCTCGCCTCCACACAGGCTCACAGGAGGGGATTTGGACCTGCAAGCAGGAACCAGAGATCTCTCGGCCGGCGCCCAGGCCTGGACCCTCCTCCAACTCGCCCGCGGAGAACAGGCAGGGTTCCTGCACACGCGGCACGACATCAGTGAGCTGATCCCCCCTCCTCCACCTCCTCCTCCACCACCACCCTCCCCTCCATTTGCTTCCTGGCCTCAGCTTGACGGAGGGGATGGGATCTGAACTCAACTTAGACACAGAGTTTCCACATTTCACAGATGGCTGGGAGAGGCTTTGCATGGAGGTGAGGAAACAGAGAGAGAGAGACTCGTTGCCATCATCGCTGCCGCCGCCACCGAGGCCGATTTCACACCGCGGCACTGTGCGCTAAAGCAGGCAGCCGTTAATCCATTCACTGAGGGGAAGGCCTGGAGCGATTCAGCCGCCCGGCCGCCATCTCCCTCCACAAAGCCGTAAATGGTGCATTATACAGCTGGGCTTCAGAGACACTGCTGATATGCTGATAGGTGGCGGACAAAGACCAAAAGCAACCACAGGAACTGAATCCAGCCGTGATCTCGGTTCAGCTCAACCTCTGGACTCGTCGGACATGCACTAACACTCCTTCTTCTTCTGCTCTCCAACAAAAAAAAGCTTATTTTTTTTCCTTTCCTCCCTCTCGTTTCTCCCCGCTGTGAATTCCTATCTGTAAAGTTACCAAAAGTCTCCAAGATGAGTCTTTGAACTCGTGAAAGGCAATCACTGTGAATGAAAGGCGACAGGAAATATATAAACATGGGGGAATTTAAATAAATTGCCACAAAGAAAATCACGGGCGAGGGCAGCGAATTATGTAACGATAAGGCCGCCACCAGCCTAAGCCACAAAATGAGATGTTTTACATGAAACGAACAGCGGTCTAGATTAGAGAGCCGTCCTGTTTAGACATGAAGCCAATTGGGTTGATATCACATGTAGAGGGGAAAATTTGAAAGATAAGTGGGAACTATGAGAATTGTTATAATCCAGCTGTAACAAAAAGCTGAAGTATATTGGCTTTTCTGCACCCCAGAAGCGAATAGCGATAAACATCTCTGATGAAAGAAGTTCATTACTCGCGCGCCGTGTAATGTAACATGCTGCATTATGGGTCCACGCCGAACCTTCGGCGAGGCGGTCTCTAAATGAAGCCTCCGGCGCTGTAATGGACGTCATTAGGTGAAAATATATAAGAGATAATTATGGTAATTACAAATCCCTTTTATTGGCGCTGAGTCTTTTGACAAGAAGGTTGTCATATCAGCCACTTCAAACAAACAAAGAGTTGTTGTCTCGTCCCCGAAATGATGTCCGGTTTCCATTTGGATGGGGATTGTCTTCGGATTATCCTTTTTTTTTTATTTTATTGTTCGTTTAGCGGCTCTGAATGGAGGCTGCGTTTCTTTCAGGGGGGGAAAAACTTGATTAAAACAAGCAATTCACAATAGTGGAAGTTGCATTTGCATAGGCACTTCATTACAAGTGAGACCTTGATGTTGAAAGCGGTGCACAAAGCTAATGGACACGTCTATTAGCGACGGACCCCTCTGCTTCATATCACTGAGGGCGCCGCCGTCACATTCATCCAGCTCTGTAACAATGGAACAAAACGCTGGCGATATTAGCAAAAAAGAAAAAACATCTTCCATGAGTTTGTTTTGGTTAAATGTCGAGGGCGAACCCTTGTCGCTTCATCTAAAGCAGCGAGAAACACATGAAACGCCTCCATGGAGAGACTGAGAGCGCCGTCGTGAAGGCCCTGGGTGTTTATTTACAATATGCATCCAATCATCCTTTGTCACGGTTCCACGTTCGTGTCTTTTTCCGAAACCACAGAGAGACACTCGCCGGCGGAGATTCCTTTTTTGGCCTCTCCCTGCTACACAAACTGGTAATACGCCGGCGTCTTATCAGATGGCGCTTACAATAACAGATCCTCTCCGTTGTTTAACTCATTCGATCCCACGGGAAAAGTCAAGTTCAAACAAGTGGCGAGACATCTGCCAGTCCACGGCGGCGGCAGCTGATGATGATGTCAACGGCACTTTCAATCACTCCTCGTGAGATTACCGCAGTGGGATATTACTGTACAAACTACGACCATGTGTCCCACCGCCGCGAAGCTTAGCAACATATTACAGTTTGTCAAAGCAAGAAGCCATGCAAGGGGAGATATCTCCAGAGAGGAGGGGATGAGGGGGACGCTGCTGACCTTTGTGTCCTTCATATTTGCCTAGCTTCCCCTCAACCCCGATCTGAAATCATCTGATCCCAAACCGACTGTCAGCCGGCCGGCAGACATCAATCAATCAGATTTTCTCCTCGTCTATCAGAGGCTGCTCGGGCTTATCACCTGACCCAGTTGTTATCCTGTTTCTGAAGCTTAAGTAAAAAAAAAAAAAGTTGATTATGGTCAAACGTGTCTCTGAGAAGCACAGAAGGAAATATGAAGTGACGATGTCAAAACGAGCCTCGAAATAAGGAGTTTGAGTCGCTTATCTTTGAGCAAAAAGATAAAAATCCAATCAGATATCATAAGACAAAAAGGGTGTTCGGCTATTCGCTCAGTGAAGAGTTCTGTGAAACACACAGAGAAGGAAAATTGGCTGATTCTGAAATAATAGATGTTTACTGAATAAAGAGGAAGCAGGAGGCGTGACGCGTCACTCCTTCCGTTACCTCGCCTCCGATCTGCATTCGCTGTAAACATAATCGATCGGCGTCAAAGCCTAATGGCTGCCGCCGCCATGAGCCAAGCTGTCAGCAGTTCTGGCGGCTTTGTGCGACCCTCTTTAAAGTATTAACGTGTTTTGAAGTTTATTTTATATTTTTGGCGTGTTTGACGTAAATTGCTTATCTGTTTACAAAAGCTTTGTCATTAGCGATTTTCCGGCGGGGGCCTTAAAGACGCAGCGCCGCTCGGGTGGCGTCCCGAAAATACTGATGTACAAATTGAAGTGAAAAGCTTGTAACTTAATCCTCTGTTGCCACCTTTCCCTTAACTTAAGAGCCAAGTTCGTCTGCTCCTCCATCATCACAAATCCATCCTCAGTAATTCCTGCCAAGCCACAGCCACTCTCCTCCTTCATTATTAACCGATTAACTCTTTGAGTGCCATCGACGCATTTTGACGTCAAAGTGTTTTTTCAGCAGCAGGTCGCTGATGGTGCTCTCACACAGCCTGTGAGTAATTTTGGTGCTTCTGGGAGATGTAGTCAGAGCATAAAGAGACGGTATACACCACAGAGATCAAAACAGGAAGTGGAGACGATCGAGATTAGAGAGTAAAACAAAGAATCTGGACAAAAAGTGGTGATTTTGGTGAAAGTGTCCTCTACTCTACCTCTGATAAAACAAGAATGGAACAAGATAAAAACAAACATTTTTTTCATGATGAAATAGAGAGTCTCTTCTTTCATTTGAGCTATTCACTGTTTTCAGAGACATAGTACAAAATATTCTGTGGGAATTAAAATATATGGGCAAAAACGCTGGAACAAGGCACTTTCTGTTTTATAAAACGCCTATCCCTCAAAGAGTTAAGGACAAAAAAGTAAGTATTTTTAATTGCTGCAACAATAAACCTGCTTCAAGTCTTACTGCCGGCCAGTATTTTTACTGTATATCCGTGACAACAATGCTGCGAAGCGTGACTCATGTTTCCTTCCTCTGGTCCAACATTGAGTCAAACCTTTCGATCAAGTGTGGCTAATTAAAGTGAAATCCAACAAAAAGACTCTCTAAAGTTGTTTACATCCCCACCGTGGAAGACTGACAGACTTTTTATTTCTAGCCGCCGTCTCTCTGCGGAGATGTCAAAGCATCACGCAAAATGGCCACGAACCCAATATCCATATCCATGATACATCAAAACCTCGGCGTGGCTCAAAAATAACTGCAATACCTCAGGAGCGACCTGAGAAATCCCCTTAATTGAGCAATATCTTCATTCGTGATCCGTGTGCATCAGCGAGGTGAAAAGGGACGGTGCAAGTTAAATGAAAGAAGAATTCATGATGTGTGGCGGCCTCTCTTACTCACCCCGGCTGTTTCCCCTCTTGGCAGGGGCCAAATAGAGAATGTTAAATGAGGCAATTGTGTCCCGGAGGCAAAAAGAGGAAGAAAAAAAAGAGGGAGAGAGGCAGGCAGTGGTCCTGCTCTCTGCTCCAACCCTGAGGAGCTTTCTGCAGCCTGATGAGGTGCTGGACCAGCAGCCTGGACCGGACCGGGCTGGGCCGGACCAGACCAGACCAGACCAGGCCTCATCGCTCTCAAACAAACACTAAACTCCTGATCATTGAACAAAATTTGTCCCTGTGAGGTGAAATGTTGACCTGAACTTCATCTTTTATCTTTTGATCACATCTTTCTTATTTATCAACAATAAGGTGTTCATAAGTGATTCAATGAGCCATTTAGAGGGATTATCATGATTATTAATTAAAGCTGCAACAATTTAACAACAATTAGTTGTTAACTATTAACTTAATCGATTGATCAGTTCATCATCAGTTTTATATGGAAAAAGTCTAAATTCTCTGATTTCAGCTTCTTGGATGTGACTGTTTCCTGGTTTCGTTTTTCCTGTGACAGAAAATTGAATATATTTCAGATGTTTTCGGACAGAAACAATAATCCACATTTTCAAAATACAAGCAATTCATCAATAGATGAGTGGATGAAATGCGAAAATGTGTCCCTGTGAGGTGAAATATTGACTTGAACGTCATCTTTTATCTTTTATCGCATTCATCTTTAACATATTTATCAACATTAAGATGTTAAAAATATATTAATATATTACATATAATATATTATATATATATTAATATGACATCATAAATCAATCGACTAATCGATTCATCATCAGTTTTTTATGGAAAAAAGTCTTAAATGTGAATATTTCCTGGTTTCTTTCCTCCTCTGTGACAGAAAACTGAAGATCTTTCAGATATTTTAGAAACACTCGTCAACAGTTTTCACCATTTTCCCAAAACAGGAAGTTCAGTAATGGATAAAATAAGAAGAAAATAAAAACTAAAGGTTAGTTTCATCCTTCGGTGATTATTTCGTGTGAACCTATCAGAGAAAATCATGGTAAATTACTTAAAGATGATCGATCGTCCTGTCAGCTTTTGAAGCAGCTGATCAGGACGGCCTCTAGATGTAGCATCGTTAGCATCGTTAGCTCGCTGTCAGCTATACAGACGTTCTCCACGGTGACACCTCAGATAATCGCAGCTTTGTCTGGGTCTTAAAAGGACGTACTTGAACAAGAGCGAGACCAGAGGCCCTCTTCACACATCAATATTTAAATCTCACATCTCTTTTTTTTCCTTCTCTCTCTTTCCTGAAACAACAAGGTGGGGCTGAAAGGAAAAAAAAGCCTTAAATCAATGATCTCTGAGTCTAAACTAGATTCGCTACTCTCAGCAAGCAAGATAAGATAAACTCTCTTTGACCCGAGAGATGAAGTTGCCATGACGATCGGGGAGTCCACTTTCTCTATTGATAATTTGCTGATGTAACAACAAATGGAACCAGATCCTGCCGGCGATAACGGCGATTAATTAATACCAATATTGATCCCTACAAGCAAGAGACAAGGCTATTAACTCAAAGCAGGCTGAAAGTCAATTGTTACCGGCGGCCATTGTTGATATCACATCTAAATAAACAAAGAGGGCGTGTGTGTGTGTGTGTGTGTGTTTCTGCTGATATTAATGTTTAAAGTTTAAAACACCATGGCGGTGGTTATTATTGGGATAATAGCAGTGGAATTCAGGAAAGAGGAAGATAAAGGAGGAAGCTGAGCGAGGAAGTGACCTCCACCTTTAGCGGTGACCCTGCCCACATTTCACACCGCTGCTGTCTGTTAGGGAGGGCAGGATGAGGCGGCGGCGGCGGCGGTCCATCGCCTGCCAACCCCGGCTCATCCCTCCACAGCCCCGGCTCGGCTTTCAACAAAGGAAACCAGGCATTCCTCTGCCTTATAGCTGCCACAGCCTGTGACATAAGCAGCGATAGCAAATAGTGTCTCTATAACAAGAAAACACTCGAGACACAATGGAGAAATTACCAAAAGACGGCGTTCATCTGCATTGTTTTGTGTCAAAAAGTGAGGAGGCAATCGGGGAAAAAGGGGGGGGGGGGGGTCCTTCAGCTAAGACGAGGCAGCGGCACACAAGCTGTTATTGGCAGCGAACAGATGTCTGAGGGAAAGTTGGCATTCAGCAACCATTCTTCTTCTGACAGAAATCAACAAGAGGAACACGAGAGACGAGTCGCGATGAAAGAGAAACCCTTAAACATACGGGGGGGGGGCTGGCATGCAAACATTTCTCTTTTTTTTTTTTTGATTTGACACCCCCGAAACATCTGACTGCTGCTAGCTGCCAAACGCAGCATGCACGACTTCCGCCTTTCCTTATATAAGAAGTAGTAGCTCGTCCCGTGAACACACAGATTCAGATGCAGGAGGGTTGGCAGTCCATTCAGTAAACACTCCCCTTATCCCTTAGCGCTGTAATCTGCCTCTGATAAATGCCCCTCAAAGATAGAAATGTCACCTGATATGGTAAACAGCGTGCCGACGTTACGTAAAGTGGCCTTATGCTGAGGAGCTGCACAGATTAACTGGAGAGAGAGGGGGAAGATGGGAAAAATGGCCTCCATGATAAACACAAGTACAAACGTGGTCCTGGTTTCTAATAATCCATGTGGATCAGAACAGATAAACCGATAAAGAAACAGTGAAATATTTCAGTAAAAGAAAAGGAATATTCACTAAAATATCACAAGATGGTGCATATCTATTCTATATATATATATTTATACATTATATACTAGAATATGTTATTCCTGTTGCAGCATTTAAACGGTTCACACTTAAACTGAATTGCTGCTGGTATGTAAATATATTATTTTAATAATAAATTAACACATTTATGCATATTTATTTGATTTTACAAAGTTAACAAAGCATCACTGTTCCAACTTTATCATAAAACGGTTTGGTTGATGCACCAATAAGACAGATCTACTCAGTTCACTTGATAAAAACATCTTATTCTGGAATTTTAATTCCTGCATTAACATCTTAAACCCTGTTGGAGGCACTCATGAATACTTTTAAACTCCTAACGACATCCCTAAATCTTGAAAATATATCAAAAATGTGTTGAAAAATTAATTGTCCTTAAAGGTAGCGTCGCATCATTGTCGTTGGATCGAGCATAATGCAGAATAAAAAACAAGCAATATTATCAAACACCGTGTTTTCAAACAGTCGCAGTTCAAGAGGTTAAAAAGCTGTTGAAATACTTTTTCTGTATTATTTTAATCATAAATCAACACATTTATATGGATTAATTTGTTGTCTTTAGTTTCACGAAAGTGAGAGTCCTGATGTTTCCTGTCTGTCACTTCCTGTCACAGCTTATTGATTAAACCCTGCTGTGGGATCGCTTCCTGGTATCTGCTGATGCCCAGGTATCGCTATCAGGGCTGTGGGGAGACGTGCAGCGCTCCCCCAGGTATTCTGGGTGGAAATAAAACATTGCAGCACTCTGCTGTACAGATGTACGATGGCTATCAGGCGAGTATGGATTCAGGATTTGGACGGGGAGACACGGCGGTACAGTAGAGCAGCTTCGCTCTGGTTGGACGCTGCCGAGGAAAAAAAGGGAAGCGTCACGAGAGGAGAGAGAGCACTAAGTCAGTTTAATAAGCACATTTGACATTAGATGTCCGCCCGTGGCCTCAGAGGGCCGCTCTATGTGTTCCCATAAACACTGGCGATGGCGGCAGCGGCGCTCCCCTACATCATCCAGATTCGCCTGAAACTTTGGGGGGCAATTTTGCAGAAAAATTACTTTGAGGGGGCCTGGTTTCAATTCAAGCCTGCTCATATCTTTCCTTCCTATTAAGCATCAAAATGTTCTCCTCTCAGAGCGAATAGAGGTATGGACACCAGCAGCAGCAGTGAGGGGGGAGGAGGCAAGGAAAGGAGGGAGGTTGGAGGAATTCACACATCATATTACAGCAGCTAATCGCAATCCGCAGAGCATCGGCGATATTTTCATCACTCCTGTCAAATTCTACTGACCCAGCCTGGCGACGGCTAACAATCTGGGCAATTTATTGGCATATTGGCACGAGGTGATAAGGCTAAAAACAACAGCAGCTAGCAGCTGGCCCTGCGAGATGAGCTGATAACATTGATATGTGCTCCCACACAAAACACCTCCACCGCTATCTCCTCTTTCTATCAAACTCTTATTACAATAAAAGGCTTTTTTTCCTTGGGAAAAATGGAGGGGAGGGGGGGGAGTATACAGAAAGAGAGGTGGAAATATATATTTATATATATATATAGAAAAAATCAGATGTAACGTTTGAGAGAAAAAAAAACAAGAGGGGAAAATACATAATTTATCACTGTATTATCGGGATATCCAGGCAGCCTAATCAAGGAGCACTGAGTGACTATTTTTTGCCTTATCATCCAAAGTGGTGGAAACGGAGAAGGAATTATCAGCCAGCTGCAGATTGCTGGGCTGGAATTTTAATGGTAATAATCGGGTTTCTGATGGTATATCTTCCCCGCTTATCTTTCCCATTATCTGGCCTTATCTGGCCAGTCATCGGAGCAAATTAATGGTGCTCTTTCAGCATCGCCTTTTTATCGCCGCCTCAGAGAGCACCCAAGGGGAAAGAATAAGCAAAATATTAAAATACTGCATAAATCACAATTTTAGATAACGGGGCCCAATGTATGCAGGAGGAGGGGGTGGAGGTGTGTGGTGGTGGTGGTGGTGGTGGTGGGGGTGTAACGGCGCCCAACAACCTTTTTGTCCTTTAGAGCGACTGTCTGTGCTGACTTTCTGTGCACTGCCTCCTCTCGCCTTTTTTACCCAGAGTTCCCGGGTGCAGCAGAGAGGCTCCTCCTGACCTTTTTTCTGTTTGGAAGTGGAGCTCCGTTATAGCAGCAGGATCCCACGCATGACACAAACTGATTCACACGAGGCCGAGGTCACAAAGACGCAACGCAAAAAAAAAAAACGTCACGACTTCCTTTTTCGCTCAACAACAAAAAACATTTGGGATGCTGCGACGGGATTGGTCCAGAAAGGAGCATGGGCCTGTCACGTCACGGCGGCGCCGCCGCCATCATACTTCTTTGTTGATTGGAAGTGTTCGCAGGTTCGTTTGTGACAGACGGCAGAAAAAAACATCCAAAAGGATGCAAAAATCTTTTTTATTTGCGGCAACTAGACTGATCTAAAACTATATTTACTCAACACATTTTTCAACATGACTCTTTTCCCCATAATCTAATAATAAAACATGAAATAGTCACTGCAGGACAAAATTTAAAATACCAACAAATGTCATTTTATTTATCTAAATAAGTAAAGAATTAAATCCCAAATCAGACTGCTTTAAAACTTTAAAAAAAATGAACAGCCCAGAAATATTTTAGGAGTATTTCTGTAAAACTGAACACACACTAATTACACACTGACATGCACATGAGCTCACACACACACACACAGCAACACACACACAAATGTCACCGAAAACATCTCCGAGCAGAAAAAACAGCATCATGAGCAGAAATCAGACGAAACATTTTCATATTTGATATTTTGACCCCGAAATCCACCTTTCAGCAGCAGCTCTAACACACACACACACTGTAAACACACACACACTCACTCCCACACACTGCACACACACATCAGCTGTGAGATGTGTGTGTTTACATCTGTGTATGTGTAAATATCCCCACATATTTAATCATCTCCAGACTCTTTACAGTCACTAAAATCATAAAAAAAGTTATTTAAAAAAAAAATATAAAAAATAAAAACATATTATCTCTCAAATGTGACACATTGTGGAATAAATATGGACCTTGAGGGCTGCACTTTATTAATATTTCTATATTATTCTACATAATAATATTCACTGTAATATTTAAGTTAATATTTTTTTGCAAATCAAAATAGAGGAACATTTCTTATCCCCTGAGTAATTATTCTAAAGTTTGGTGTGTGTTTATGTGTATACACACACACACACACACACACACACATTGTATTTTACACTAACAGGAGTGTGTGTGAGTGTGTGTGTACATACACATACACACACACACTCACACACTGT
Source organism: Synanceia verrucosa (assembly GCA_029721515.1). Lineage (NCBI taxonomy): Eukaryota > Metazoa > Chordata > Actinopteri > Perciformes > Synanceiidae > Synanceia > Synanceia verrucosa. The sequence continues at coordinate 25,401,119 of CM056557.1, forward strand.
ATTTTACACTAGCAGGTGTGTGTGTGTGTGTGTGTCAGGAATAAAAACCTGAATCCTTCACAACCAAACGGACCTTTTTTCAGCTCGTGTCATTAATAATGTTTAATTCACATTAACAGCTGCCTCGTGCACATTTTAGCGGGCACGTTACACTAGTCGCATGAGTCACAAACAGCGCAATAACTTCATTTTTGGTGCAACTTGGCTCAAACTTTTGCGCAGCGGCGGCTCCACAGAAACACCTTAAGCTGCAGAAGAGACAGCAAACAGCAGCCAGACCTCTCTCTGTGTATCTGTCTATCTATCTATCTATTGCTCTCTCTCTCTTTCTATCTATCTATCTCTCTCTCTGGTCACCACATCCCAGTAAACTGCTCCAGAAAAACGCACCGGGTACGCGGCGCGGCGCCCCGGCGCAGCCAGCACAGAGACGGAGACACTCACGTTTGATCTGCCGGGGGTTGCTCTGCTTCCTGCGGGACATGCCTGCTGCGCGGCCGGTCACTGAATCCAGGTGTAGGACTGACAGATCGATAGCTTCTGGTTCATCCAAGCAGCTGGTTTGTTTGTTTGTTTGTTTTTGGTCTGATGGAAACAGGAAAAGGAAAAAGAAGAAAGAGGTCGCCGGTACTTTTTACGCACAAGTCTATCGTTCCGCCGTCTTTCCTTTATCTTTCTGCTTTCTCTGGCTCTGGCTCTCTCTCCCTCCCTCTCCCTCTCTCTCCCTCTCTCTCTCTCTCTCTCCCTCTTCCTCTACCTCGCTCTCTCTCTCTTCCTCTCCCTATGTCTCTCTCTCCCTCTCTCTCTCCGTGATGAGGCTGCGCTTCGCCGCGATCCGCGCACGGACTGACTGGGGAGGTGAGAGCGTTTCGCGCTTTTGTTTGAAGATAAGGTTTGTTCCTCCCCGGGTGCCGTAGTAGCCGGTGAGCCGCTCGTGTGAACTTCACTTCTTGATCCCCGCGATCACTTAAGTCTGGTTATTAATTAGCTCTCTCTTAATTAGCAGGAGGAGGAGGGTGAAGGATAGATGATGGAGATGGAAGCTGCTGATCATAAACAATATAAACATCATAATAATCATTTCTCTCTGGCTTTTATCCAAACATGGTGCCCTCCGTCATTTCTGAAACAACCAGTTCCTTTCATTTCATCATTCAGTTCCAACCAGTTCATTTCAAATGTTCCTCAGCATTATTTTATTAATGTTATTCAATAAAACCCATGGCTCCAGCATCATCTTCAATATAGTAAATGTGAAATTATGCAGTTTGCTGTTTAAATACTGAGCCCATAATGCACTCTGTGCTGTGACCTCTTGACCAAAAACTGTTGTTTTTTTTTAAAAAAAAACAAATAAAATAAACTAGAGCTGCAGCGACTGATCAATTCGTCATCAACTATTGAATTAATGAACGTCTATTTTAATAAACAATTTCTAGGTCTAAATTCTCTGACTGCAGCTTCTTCAATGTGACTATTTCCTGTTTCTTTCTCCTCTAATCTGAATATTTTTGGGTCATTTTAGAAACACTGATGCACATTTAATAAACCAAACAACTGATTGATTAATGGAGAAAATAATCAGACTTTTTCCACATTTTTAATGACAAACATTACAATATTTCCTGTTTTAAATTGGCTCTAAAATGAAGGAAAAACTGAAGGACAGAAACATCCTCGTCTGGAATGATAAAAATAAAATGACAGGAAACTAAATATTAGACTTTTCATTATTTTCTGGTATTTTATAGCACAAAGAACTGAAGAAAATAATCCACAGATGGTTTTAATGGCTCCAGTTATCATGTAGTGATGATAAAAAAAAACTACATAACCGAAGTGAAAATTAGCACCATGACTACTAACTATAGTGGGATTGGAGCTATACATGGACAGATTAATAGTCTGTATGAATTATTATACAGTAAATAAAAATCCTGACACATTATCTGGTCTCATGCTTAAAAATTGAAGGTAAATATACGTTAAAAAGTGCTTTTTTACTTTCTTTATTTATCAGTATTTGATAAACTGTCAGTCAGAGCGTTTCTCTTTTTCTTACAATTAGTCTGCATATGGACGGGAAATATATTCAGAATATTTAAGGAGAGAGAGGGAGAGAGGGAGCGTTGAAATCATTCAGATTTTCACTGCCATGTTCTGAATAGTTGCCCAAACTGGAAATCACTCCCTTCAATTAGCCAGTTGGACTGTCAAGGAAGACAAGCAAGTGGCCTGTGAAATTATCTGCTAACCCAATTCCACAAGTTTGGGATGAAGTCTGAAACTACAGAATAATTTATGTGGAGAGGCGGGTCAGCGGTGGCTCACCTGGAGGAGAGCATCTGTCTCCAACCAACCAACCAACCAACCAACCACCGTCCTCAGCGGCTAAAAGTTTATTCTTTTTCTGTCTTGTTCATTTTTAGTCCCAGTCCAAAAACAGTGGAATAATTTTAGTTCCTCACCTGGAGCTGCAGCTATAAATCAATTAGTTATTAACTATTTTTAATCCGTAACCATTCTAATAATCGATTAATCACTTTGATAGAAAACGAAAGTTGAAATTTCTCTGACTTCTTAAATGTGAATATTTCCTGCTTTTTCCTCCTCTTTGACAGTAAACTCAATATTTTTTCAAAATATTTTTCACCATTTTCTGACACATTATAAACCAAACAACCGATTGATTAATCCAGAAAATAATCACACCGCAAAGATTAAGTGGCAGCAGCATTTTTAATCACACACATTGTGAAATTCCCTTTTTAAATAAGCTGGAAAAACTGTTTTTCAACTTCATCTTAAATTTGAAAAAAAATGATATGACAGTAAACTGAATCTTTGGGACATTTTCTGACATTTTATAGAATAAACACTCGATCGATTAATCCAGAAAATATTCACACAACCAATATTAAGTGACAACAACATAGTTAGTGATGCATATTACAAAATTCCCAGCTGTAAAATGAAGAAAAAAATGAAGGAACGTCATCATTTATCACCATTTTCTGTCATTTATAGACTAAACAACCGATCGATTAATCAACAGTGAAGCAGATGACAGGATGAGGATCTACTGAACAAAGAGAAAAGCTGTTCGTCCTGTAGTGACGTTAAAAAAAAAAAACCAAACCTCCACCTATCAGGAGGTTAAAATAAAGCCAAATTAGCGCCTATAAATAGAGTTTAGCGGCCATATTAGGAACCCGGCACCAAAATCAATAATGATTTGTGGCGAGAGCAACAAGGTGGTGAGAGAGGGGAGTCAAATTGCCAGCTGAAGATTAATTTAACGCCACTCCTAAATCCTCTGAGACGGCGGCGAGCTGCTTCTTCTTCTTCTGCTGTTCCTGAGCCCCAGTGGCTTGTTTGAAGCCGCCGCTGATTGACAGCTACAAATCTGCGACAGGAAGAGAAAGCTCCTCTTTATTTATTTATTTCCCTCCCTCCACTGCTCACACCAGATGGTTGTGATAATTAACATGATACTGTTTCCATCGCGGGGGAAATCACAGACACAAGGCTGGTCATATTAATAGGTGAAGGTATACTGTACTGAGTGCTGCACTGCCATAATCTGATTACAGGGTTAAAGGTTGATTTAATGCGCTAAATCATTTGATTAGAACTGCCAAGTCACATTTGGGGGAAGCCGTTCAGAACAAAAGGCCTCCTGGAGACACAGCGATGGTAAATAATAGATAAAGTGTTTGTTTGTTGACGGCTCTGTCCCGACGACCAACAGCTTCCTGTTTACAGTTGATTTTATAACTGGCCTCATTCAAGATGCTGTGAGGCTGCAGCTGATGATTATTCACACTGTCGATTAATCGATAAAACCATGCTGAGATCGATTAATCTGCTGTAACTATCAATTAATCAATTAGATTAAAAGTAATACTGTAACTATCGATCAGTCGATTAGATTAAAAAAGCATCACTGTAACTATCAGTTAATCTGTCCATGTAGCTTTAATTCTGCTGTTATAGTTGGTCATGGTGCTATTTTTCACTTCTGTTACAGTTTTTGACATATTTGAGACGATCATCACAAGATAACCTGAGCTGCATCGAACCACTGTTTTCATCCTTCGTTATTTTCTCTATTAATCGATTATTTGGTCTGAAAAATGGTGAAAAATGTTGATCTGTGTTTCTGTGCTTGTTTTTCCCCCAACAACTAAAAACAAACAGCGTCAGATTAACTGAAAAAATGATCATCAGATGGTCTTATTATTAGTGATATATTGATTCTGTATGATTTTCTGAACAAATAAACTGCTAATACAGTGAGAGAGCTGTTGTCCCTGATGGCACACTCATATTTCATAGATGAAAACAATAGAATCTGACCCTCCCTCGCTCTTTCTGACCTCCTGTTCATTTCCATATGCTCCCTAAACGTCTCTGTCCACCTGCTTCAGGTGTCTTCAGTAACACGCTGCTGATTTTTACGTCCATCCTGAACTGAATTTTTGCCATAAAAGCAGCTGCAGCCTCTCTGCTCTTCATCACTGTACTGAGCTGAATGACTGAAGTCACACAGAGAGGCTCCAGCTCGACAAACTACTGCCTTTAGTTTGTATTTTTTACTTAATTTAAGGGATCATGGAGGCATCATCCTCCAGCTGCTGGAGATTGGTTCATCTGATGAAGAGTGTGTGCAGTACAGTGTCAGACTGTTGACAGCTCTATAGCATTTATACTGTGTATATACATACTATATATATATATATATATATATATATATATATATATATATATATATGAAGATCTTCAGTCCAGTGTCATAGTTAAGGAAAGAAACCAATTAAGAAGCTTCTTTCAGGACTTAGACTGTAGTTATTAGTTCTAGTGTATACCGATTAATTTAATGGTTCCTAATCAGTTAACTAATTGATTATTTGTTGCAGCTTTGTTTCAGCTTGTCGCTGAATGATCCATCCATCCATCCATCCCTTTATCATCCATCCATCCATAGAATAATAGAATGAAATTCCTTTATTGATCCCAACCTGGAAAATTATTTTGGATGGATCTGTCCGTCTCTCATCCATCCATTCATTCATTCATCCTCCATCCGTCCATCCGTTCATCCATTCCTCCCTCCTTTCATTCATCCCTCCAGCCATCCCTCCATCCCTTTATCATCATCCCTCTATCTATCCCTCCATCCCGCATCCCTCCCTCCATCCCTCCGTCCTTCCTCCCCACATCCAGCCATCTCTCCCTCCATCCCTCCGTCCTTCCTCCCCCCCTCCCTCCATCCAGCAGCTCCAGCAGCAGTGAGCAAACAGATGTCTGAGAGAGTGCCCACTCTTTCTGGCCTCGCTGCCAAAACCACCCGCGGCCCTGGAGGCCTGGACGCCAGCTCCTTCCAGGGAGGCTTCACTGGTCCCCTCGCCACCATCCAGCACCCACCCCCCACCACCAGCACCTCCTCCTCCTCCTCCACCTCCTCCTCATCCTCCCATCCCTTCCCTTCCCCACACAGATACACTGCAGCACAACATGCATTAAGGCGCTATAAAACAAAGCGACAAAATAATGTGAAAATGCCACGGATCCCCAGAGCACCTTAAGATTACGGCAGCACGTTTAAAGTCCAGGAGAACAGTGGAGAGGGCGGGATGAACACACTATGCTCCTCCCATTGGGAGTGAGTAAATCTGTAAATAAAGCACTTTATTCTCACTGCTAATCTCACTGTCTTTTCATGTGGTCAGGACGCTGAGATTGTGAAACCTCTGGGGGATAACCAGGCAGCCTTTTATGGCTTAAAATCATAAATATCCATTTCATTTCTTAAAATAATAGCTTTGCATTATCAAGCTGGTGGAATAATTGATCCTACAGCTGGAAGCCACTTTCACTGGGAACCTTTAAACCAAAACTACCTTTTAATAGTCAGTTCTGACATCTATGACGCAAATTTGACTTTTTAATAATATCTTTATAAATAAAGAATCAACTACAAAGGGAACTGATAACTCTTGTTTTTTAGTAAAAAAAGTTTAAACAGATTAATAAACACTTTGATCGTTAAACCTTCAGTAATTTTTTCGAGGCATTTCATCAGTAAAAAGGAAATCAGAAAAGCAGTTCTCAACTACAGAGCTGCAATGACTAATCAGTTAGTCGTCAACTATTCAATTAATTGGCAACTTTTGATAATCGATTCATCGATCTGAGGCTTTATTTAAGAAAAACTGTCTGAATTCTTTAATGCCAGCCTCTGAAATTTGAATATTTCCTGGTTTCTTTCCTAAACTGAATATTTTTGAGACATTTGATCCACGTTTGTCACCATTTTCTCACAACTTATTGATTAATTGAGAAAATAATCTATAACTAAAGCCTTTAAGCTTCTCTGAAGGCTAACTTAAGAATTGTTTTCATAGTTGATTTATTTGTTGATTATTTTCCCAGTTAATCGATCAGTTGTTTGTCCTTAAAGTGTCAGAAAATGGTGACAAATGTCTTAAAAATATTCATTTTAGGAAAGAAACTGGGAAATATTCACATTTAAGAAGCTGCATTTAGACTTTAATTGTTGTCAACGACTTATCTATTCATGACAGAGTTTATAATATATATGATTTATTCGGTGAACATTATTTCTACATCTGTGACATCCTTCTTTAATTCTGGCACAAAGCAGAGTCAAAGCAGCAGTGTATGATCAGTGAAAACATGTTTCAATCAGGGAGTCAGAGGTTCGTCTGCCAAGTGTCCAAACAACACGTTTGCTGCCGTATACATGAGCACCTCGACACCCTGTGATTTAATAATATTCATTTTTATGAGGTCAAGTAAATATGATTTGATGTGTGTAGCTGATTCATCCCCACCCTCCCTCTCTTTTCCCTATATGTGCATGAGGGCCCAGCATTATAATACAGTCTGTTGATGTATTTTATAAGTGTGTCTGCTGGTTTATTACATATGCAGAGGCATCAGTGCACAGCAAAATGGAAAAATGCATCAATATATTCAGAGAAAAGGCAGGCCGCAGACAGCTCAGAAAATAAATCTACATCTGCCAGGCTCCATGCAAACAGCAGAGCCTTCCTTAATGGCGAAACCATCGATGAGGACAGATAAAAATATTAAATATTCAGACATTCCTTTCAGCCAGTATCAAAAGCGTCCAGATGTGAGGAGCTGAAGTTGTTATCACGAATCCAACGACAGGCGTTGAAAGGAATTCCTCTGAATTTCCAACCATATAAAAGTATTTTATGCCATGCAAATAAATGGTAATTTTTGACTATGCAGAGAAAAAAAACATGCCAATAAACCCTATCATTTGGGACTAAAACTCCACAAACAGGAGATACTTTCAATTTGCCGTGCCTGTCTCCCCACGTTAGATGCTTGCGATTGCCGCGAAATTAATCCATTTAACAATCTGTGGCTTAAATTTGAGGATTTCCAGTTTTTTTTCCCACCCGAATATCAATAAGTTCCAATTGAAGAGAGGATTCTTTTGCAATTCAGGCATGTGCGGGCGATAACGGCAGAGTTGGCATGAAGAGAGGCAAAGATGGATTAATTATGCAGAGAACATGGAAATTCTGCTTATCATCGCTTAGCAAAGGAGCCCAGCTCACATAATCAGAAAACGAGGATGAAAAAAAATAACAATGCAATGGCACCTTCCAGCCCATCATCTTACAAGTTAGATTTTTCCCTGTAATTAAAAAGTAACATACAATTATATTCGTATCTCACATGCAGACTATGAGTGGGTGTATATTAAATAATTGCATTGGGATATAAGGGTTGATGTAAGAAAAAAAAAGAGAAGTTTAAAAAAATCTCGTCTCACGGGGGGAAAGCTCCCCTGGGTTGGATTGAACTACTTAGAAACTGGAAACTTAAATTATCTTCAGAAAACAAAGAGGGGAGGCCGCTGTACGTTTCCTGTTTTATTTTTATTTATTTTTTTAATGTTCATTTTTGCAAACGAATAATAACGTCTAAAGGCAGTTCTGGTAAATCCCCTCTGAGGATGCATGATATGGGAAGATGTATGTGCTGCATTTAGTGTCGTCTTCACATTTCAGCGCCGCAGTGGTTTGTGGGTTTTTTTGTGCGTCGCAGGGTGTCGAGCAGCGTTCAGCCTGCCAGCTCTGTGAGCAGCAGCTCATATGTGCCGGGCTTATGCTCGCATTTCCCTTATTCCTCAGCAGATTAAACTGTTAATGTTGCACAGTAGCTGCTTACAAACAGGAAAGAGGGTTTAAGACCTCGTTTTTTCTGAGACACCGCTGGTAAAAATAAAAGGTCAGAGGTTAATGCTGTAGCAGACGTCATATATACATTTGTGAGAGTATGTCTGTAAAGTGTAAAAACAATAATAATAATAATAATTCTGAGGAGAATGATGGCTGATTTTGTCGTCTATAAGATCGTAGTAAGAGCACCGAAAACTCAACATCCAGCAGTGATGCTTCTAAACAAAAACAAAACATCCTCATGCAACAATTCATATGATACCATAAGATAAGTCATTCCATCTGTTCTCTGTGCATTTTTTCTTTTGTAAATGTCCTTCGTCGAATTCTGCAGCTTGGTTAGGTTTAGGCAAACAAACAAACATTCTAGGTTTGGTAAGGGGTAATATTGGTAATATTCAGGCAACAAAACAGCCTAGGTTTAGGCAGCAAATCCATGCATTTAGTATTAAACATCCAAACTACCTGCTGAGGTTTAGTCAACAAAACTACTTGGTTAGGTTCAGGCCACAAACCCAAAGAGTTTAGTACTTAGGGTTAGGCAACAAAACTAATTAGGTTTGGAAAATAAAACTATTTTGTAAGGATTGTGCAGCAAAATTGTTTAGATACTATTAAGCATCATGTACTTGGTTAGGTTTTGTCAGCAAATACTCTTAAGTAGGTTTTGGCAATAGAATGACTTTTAGGCAAAAAGTCCACTTCGTGTAAGACGGCAAATCCACTTAGTCAGGTTAGGCAACAAAACTACTTAATTAGGCTGTGGCAGTAAAATGGCTTTGTTAGGTTAAGGCAACAAAACTACTCTGTTAAGTTTAGACAGCAAAACTACTGAATTAAACTACGTAGTTGGGTTTAGGAAATGATTATCTTGGTGATGTTTATGCAACACAACCCTGAGTAGGTTTTGTCAACAAAACTACTGATTTAGATTTCGAAAAAGGGTTAAAATCGCACAGGAAGTGGCGTAACTTTATTGTGGAAGTTAATTGACGATACTTCATCCTCAGTATGTGTTCGCTGCTCCTCATACTTCCTGGTTCAGGATTCCAGTTGATTTTGTTTGTTTATATGGATCATATTTTGTTTACTTTTCATAGGTAGCATCAACAGTGGATGAGAGCCGCCTGGATTTGTTTCATTTCATTTTCAATTCAAAAGTCAAATCCAGTATATTACAGTGGGAAGTGATTGCAGTTCCTGTAATTGCTCTGCAGCATGTCTTTAGTAAATGATGGACCTACTCTGGCGTCCATTACTCCATCCTCACTTTTTCAACTGACCCCAAATGATAAATCCCCTGGAACTTCTCAAATCTCAAGTCTTTTATTTTTTTTTTTCATCCCGATAGCTTTTCCGTTCACTTGCAGATTGCGGCAGCCTTTCAGACGGCTGCACCTGTTGCTCGAGCCTTGATTTGGCTTTTTGATCAGAGGACCCTTTGACAAAAGAGGGAAAAGAAGAGGCTGAAGAAAAGGGAAGAGGCGAGAGAAAAGATCCTTATCGAATGCTCTCCACCGGACAATGACTTCCCCACCACCATTCAAATGTATCTGCAGAATGCTTGAGTGATTCATTACAGCAGATTCTGAAGTGTGACAATGGACCTCAGAAATGAGTGATGCTATCTTTTTGCTGATTTCATTTCCCTGATCCTTCTTATCCCCTCTGGCCTGTGTACCTCTATTAATTAGAAAGTAGGGATTTCCACTCATCAACTGATGGGTTTCATGCTCTGCTCTGTCACAAATCTCCTGTCCACGCTATCTCCACCCCCCTCCCAACCCACGGCTGCTCGGGAATGTACATACGCTGCTCGGGCTTCAATCTCAGCTACGAGTCAGGGTGGCTTTGGCGATTCATAAATATTTATAAAGCGATTAAGAAAGAATAATAAAGTTATAAGACAGTGGTTGGTTACCCTTGAACAGTGCTGTGGATGACTTCCTCGGAGGGGGATGTGATCACCCTCACCGCTGCTTCACTTTGCTGCTGTTTTCATTAGGAAGTCCTTCCCCCTCTATTCGTTTATTATTTCATCACTCACTTGAGCGACCTGGTGAAACAATTATTAAAATGAAATGTGTAATGATCGGCTGCCATATGGTCAGAAGATCCATAAACACACAGCTAAAGTAGCAGCAGGATGTCAAATGACTGTGTAAAAGTAAAAGTATGTCATTCCTTTTAAATGTCTTTTTTTTTTTTTACTATGAATATGTAGAAATGTACTGAAGAGTTAACGTTCCCATAGCAACACTGCAACGTGTCATCACATAATGATCTGTATGATTCCTTACGATAATATAATCCTAATTTTTTTTGGTGCATTTTCCAACAAATGTGCAGCAGCATGTGACACACACCTTAACTTCCACTCGAGTCTTTTCAAAATAAAATTACTTTGGCTGACGAAAAGATTGGCTTGGTTAGGTTTAGGGAACAAAAATACTTGTCAAATTGATTTATTTGACATTACCTCCATACGTCGATTTCTGTTATTTTAACCCTAAACCTAACCAAGCCAATCTTTTCAGAAACTGGACTAAGTATTTTTATTGCCTAAACCCAACCAAGCTAATCTTTTCAAAGGCCAAAATAAGTATTTTTGTTCCCAAACCTAACCAAGCAGTCTTTTCAGAAACCGGACTAAGTATTTTTATTGCCTAAACCCAACCAAGCTAATCTTTTCAAAGGCCAAAATAAGTATTTTTGTTCCTTAAACCAAACCGAGCCAATCTTTTCAAAAACTGAAATAAGTATTTTTGTTTCCTAAACCTAACCAGTCCAATCTTTTCAAAAACCAGACTAAGGACTTTTATCCCCTAATCCTATGCGGTTCTGCTGCCAATGTTGTTTTTACTGTTAATATATTGGTCATCAGATATGGACGTCACTATTGACTCATATCTCAGTGTGTTGAGCTGCTGCTGCTGCTGCTGATATCTACTTATAAGAATGTACAGCATGATATACTTTTTTTTTTTTAATAAGTGATGGATAATTCATTTTGAAAATGTGACAAATCTCAGAGCAGCATCTCCTGCTCCAAACTGCTAAAATAACATCATTCATGAGGAAGTTTGGCTGTCAGAGCAAACGAAGCTCCCAGAGCTGCTCTCCCAGAGCTTTTTAGGGACAGTGTGACTCTTGGAAGTGCCATTAATTATTAATGATACCCAGCACAGCTGAAATGGCCAATTTCCCTGTTGTCTCTATGACTGGAAGGGTGCTTGAGGGCGAAGACCTGCAATTAGCGGTTATATGTGGGTGGCCGTTCTAGACAGCATCAAGTCTTGTTAGTAGCATGACTGCAGAGGAAAGGAGACTGAACCCCAAGACTAATTATCCTTTCCCTCTCCCTTAAATATGAAGACATTAAAGTTGATTAGTCGCTCTAATTAGGTTATGCTTTTTGATACCACTTGTGTTTTTTTCTTTGCTTCTGGCTTTTATGTATGATAATCTCTTTTTTGCATACTTGCCTACAAAAACTTATTCCATCGTCACAAAAGTGGAGTCAGGAGCAGGGTTGGGTTGCAGTTTTTCATGTCTTTGTGTGAATACCAAAATACAAGGTGAAGTCCTGGGATGTTTCCTATATATATATATATATATATATATATATATATATATATATATATATATATATTTAAGATGTACTGAACCGCACCAGCTGGATGCACATTATGTTGAGAAAAAAAACAAAAGATGTTGTTTGATGCGGAGCTTAAAATCTACAAAATTTATCATCAGTTTGAAAGCAAAAATATAAATATTTAATTGTAAATACATTCAGACATTAAGGGGATAAGTCTAAAAATGACGTCAACTTGGAAGGGAGAGATTGGAGAAGAAGTAATACTTACAGATTAGATTGATCAGGTTCATTATGTCTTCTTTTTGAATCAATTTGCGCTATTTTTTCGTTTCTTCAGACATAAAAATTTTAGGAGATGTTCATTTACCTGCTTGACAGTTTCGACCGAACTCCGGTCTTCCTCAGAAGCGTCATCCGACGTGCTGCTGACGTGTCATTTAATAATTGGCCGACTCACATAAGTATTACTCAAGTAATACTTACGTTGAAGTAAAATATTTGATTTATAGCTTTTTTCTATATTCTATTGTCTAAAACAATTTGGGGTAAAAAGTTAACAAAAATATTAATAAATAAATGAATTCTTTCTTCAGATACTGATCCGAAAAAAAACAATGAAGCTACAACTTTTCTGTTATATACTATTACAGTATATAGCCTAGCATAAACAAATATATGCAGTATTTATTTATTTATAATGCTGATTTATATAACACAGAACTTTGTTGACAATGCTTCTTACATCACTGTATTTTCTTTAGTCATACATATATTTTTTGTGTCATAAATATTAAAATACTGAGCATTGTTTCTGTAATATATCAGCATTGTTGTCACGTGATATTTCCTGGGATATAAACAGGAATCACCCTGCATTTACTCTTTGTAGCATAAGATAATAGACTGTACTGTATAAAATGTTTTTACACCTTATAAGAACATATATATATGTCTTTTACAGTATATGTTATGTGAACTTTGCAGAACAAATATATATTTATTTACAACACAGAACTTTGTGGACAGCGTTGAGTTATTTTGACTGACATTTTTTACAAACTTTAAGCCCAAAAATGATGTTTTTCCCAAACCTAACCACGTAGTTTTGTTGCCTAAACTTACTGCAGCCGTTGCTGTATTTTCTTTTTCGTACATCTCATTTTTCTGTGTAGTACATCACAAAATACTGGGCGTTTGTTTTGTAATATTTCAGTAAATCCCGTGATGTTTCTGCGGAACAAAAGCAGTCGACTCCAAACACGTGTCGAGTTTACAAGAGCCACTTAACCCAGGACGGCGCTTTCAAATAACAGCTAAATCTGATACGCCGGACCCCCCCTCCACCACCACAAGGACATGACTGGGCAGAAAAAGGAGAGTCCTCGTCTGTGAGATTAGCTTTGGCAACTCTACTCCTCTCCTCTGGATGTCAGATCAGCAGAGTAAATTATATTGAGATCCTCTCAGAGATGACAGATGAAATCTGTCTCGACGTGGAGCTGCAGGTGATACATGATATGTGATAAGGCGGTGATGTCACGGCCGCAGGTGGCTTCCTCCCCCCTCCTCTTCCTCATCCTCCTCATCCTCCTCTGCTTGTGTAGAAAAAGGCAGCACTGTGAGCAGCTCACAGGGAACTTTTATATCTCACCATCTGTGTGGTCTCAGGCACAATGATCCTGGACTGCAGCCATCTCAACCTTCATGCCATTTAAGAATAAAAAGAGAGGAGGAAAAGCTAGCAGCTGTTAGCCATGTTGAGATGCGCACATATATATATGTGTGTGTACATGTTATTTTAGCATGATGTGCAATAACTTAACATTATGTAAATTAATTCATGTTGACAGAACCTAATGCATTTTGGGTAAGATAAATTTTGTGTACAACTCCAGAGCAGAAGGTGGCGGTAGTGTGCGAGCTGGGAGTTTTAGAAACTTTACGTCCTGAAGTTCAAAACACATGCTAAGAGTCGACAATAAAGACAGTAAGCTAAGTCCTTTACTTAACTTAAAATAACTTTCACTTAAAAATCTCTATAGCTCTGTTAAGCTCTATGATTTTGAACGATTAATTTCGTCACTGAATGTTTTCCTAGTGTGCTCACTAGTCATAGCAGCATTAGCGGCTAACCATAGCAGCATATGGTTAGCTCCTTAGCATTTGCATCACTTGCTAAATGAGCGTGTCATAATTGGGTGGAAATACTTTTTATGTTTTTTTTGTTGTTGTTGTTATGTAGTTCAGGAAGTTTTCTATAGCAGCTTGGTGAGGGACAACAGCTGAAAACTGGACTTCTGGCAAGGGATGGGCATTGGCAAGGATACTTGAGTCACGATACGATACATTGCCTGCAGTCAGAGTCACATCTTTAAATAAATAAAGTCCAGTGTTCGAGACAAGACTTGATATAAATGTGTTTCAGTCGATCTTGAGGCTGCTAACGCTAGCTTAGCCCACTAAACACACCCATTTGTAATGTCCCTTCTCAAGTACACATAGTTTTAATCAAACCTCATTTAGTTAATGAGGTGAATCACTGCTGTAGAGCGATGAGCTTTTAAATATATATACGCACATTTAACAGTGCAATGAAAGGAAATATGATGCACAAAAGGAGCAAAGAAAAATACGATGTGTTAAAATAAAAGGAGAAGTGAAAGTGGTGAGCGTGTGCAGCAGGAGGGAGGCTACTTTTCTGCCAAGTCCTCCTGAACAAACAGGTACGCCTGTACTTCTTGATAGGGACATCTTCACTCTGCAGACACTGAGTGCAGCTTGAAGGACTTATCGTTTCCAGACGAGGGAAAGCAAATATATGTTGCTTGTCAATAATTAGGAATGCCTCGCCTTTTGTTTCCATGCAGCAACTATGTATGTTGTTGTCAATGTGCCATTTTGGACTCGGCTGCACTTCAGAGATACAGAGGCCCGGCCTGTTGTGGTGATATTACCGCCTGGCACAGTTTGCTTCTTTTTAAAGGATAACGCTGCCTAACAGTGCATCAGCTCAGGTCTGTGTTTATATGTAAAATAGCCTCTTTTTTAAGGTTATTCCATACAGTAACACACTGGAATTCAATTAATTTGTACGATTGTGCGAGCAAAATGAGACGGGAGGGCAGCGCTAAGGCGCGGCATTCTGCTAAATAGCTTTGAACTACAGATAGTTGCCATTAATTAAACTGGATTGCAAGTTGTTTAATCAATTTCAGAGCCCCAAACAGTGACAATCAACCGCCTGCAGTCAGTTTGTGCGCCCACGTGGTCGAAAAAAATCAAAAAAATAAAAGAGCGTTTGTCTGTTTGCGATGCTACCAGTGGTGCCGACGCATAGGGTCCCACTAATTAACCTCCTCGTTGATAATGTGCTTAATTACTTTATATTGTGATTTAGTTTCTTCCTGGAGGTCGTTCTCTCTCTCTTTCAGATTGCAGAAATAATCTGGCGTGCCTCAAAGGTGTTGAGCGGAGAATGCGATGCCCCGGTGAAGCGTCGGTGGATAGACTTTGTGATTATTACCGGTGTGTCGACATCAATGGGAACGTTTGACATCTGGCCCAGAGAGAGGGCAGCGTTAGGCTGCAGGAGCTTTGATTAAATGAAGGAAGGGAGGAGGAGAAAAAAAAAAAAACTTGATGTAATTTTGTCTGATCACCACACTGGCCCTGTGTCCTATCAGGAGAGGAGCTCTCATCACCTTTAAATTTCTCTGGGCTCATGAAAAGACCAGATAAAAATGAAAGAAAACACAAAAAAGGAGCTGGAATGAGCCTCTGATCCTCTGCTGCAGCAGTTTACCTGCAAGTTTTTATTGAAATATGCAAAGTTAATCATAGCTCGACATGGCGTTAGTTTGTACTGTAATAACAGGACGTTATTTGTATTATTTATGGAACAATACATCCCAGATTAGCAGTAAATGCAGCTTCTCATAATGACATGGGATTGTTCACAGATAACAACACACACCTGTGTGTTAACACCTGCCTCTTCCCAGCTAATAGTCTTTTTTAATTCGCCGCTCAAACCCATTTAAAGGCGAACCCTTTCACAATTTGCTTAATTTCTGATGTCATTTCCAGCCCATAATTACCGCTCCCTCCCTCACATTTATCAGCTGGCGTACCTGCAGCTGAAAAAATGAGACCTTGACACCACTTTTGCGCTATCAAAACACTATTTAATTTGACGTCTTTGGCCGTCAAACGGCATTGTTCGAAGGACGTAATTAGGACAAATTTATCTTATATTTATTTTTACTCACTTTTTTTATTTATTTTGGGGGGATATTGCTAAAACATGTGGGACCTTTATGATAAGGAGGAGGGGGAAGAAAGCGTTTGAACGCCGCCGCCCAGTATCTCATGGTTATTGTGAATGGCTTTCAGTGAAATTAATGGTGTGGGTGGAGGAGGGGTGGTGGTGGAGCAGGATGCAGATGTGGTCGCAGGGCATCCAGGTAAAGGAAGCAGTCATTTCCTGTCACACAATGCAGATACACTCACACACACACACACACACACACACACACAGTGTAAATCAAAGAGGAAAAATAGGAATCTGGATGTCGTCTTGTTTATGTGTTCCCATCAGTGGTTTTTATCCCTAACGTGTCCATTTTTTGTTTTCAACTGGCTTCCAAGACCGAGAACTAATGTAGATCAATAAATGATGTGTAAATATCTAAATAAGCAACAAAGCTGATGAAAAGTCAGTAAATAAAGTAGACAAAGCTGCTCTCAGAAAGGTCATTATCTGGATTTCATGTACTCCCATCATGCACAATGTCATTTTTTCCTTTAACACATCCATTTTTCTCTTTTTAACTGCCTTGACACCCACTGTCTTTCATAAGCAGGACCAAGAACTAATAATGATTTTTATTAGTTCTAAACAATGTGAAAATATCTAAATAATAATAATTGGCAGCTTAGTTTCCTTATGTTTGCATCTTTATGCTCCTTTAGTTTTTGCAGATTTCTTGTAGTGTTGTATTGTTTACATTGTTAGATTTGCACCACACTGCATTTTTGCATTATTCTGCACTGTATGTATATTTTTAAAAAGCTTTAAATCTGCTCACTATTCCTACTGTGTATGGGAGCTGTTGTGAAAGAATTTACTTCTTGGATGAATAAAGTTCTATCTTGTCTTATCTCATCTTATCTTATCTCATCTTATGTCATCTTATCTTATCTTATAAGCAACACACCAGTTGAAAAGTCAGTCAATAAATCAACAAAATGGATCAAAGCTGTTTTGTTTGTAACTTCATCTCCTTTAGTACAGGGTTCCCGCAGTTCCTTAAAAAAATCATATAATGTCTAAAATTAAAATCTGGGTATTTAAGGACTTAAATTGTCTTAAATTTACCTTGGTAAATGGTGTGTTTAATGCCAATAGGAAAACACAGAATTCAGAGATTTACTGCAGTTTTTCACATTATTTTGTTTCACAAAGTTCACTTCTTTGTTCTTGAAAGTTGTGAAATTCAAGTTGTTGAAAAAAGTTAAGTGTTATTCCTTCAACTTATGTCGTTGGTGCAAGTGTTTAAGGGCTGAAAAAAAATCATAAAAAAATATTATCGGAGATTAATCTTTTTTTTTCTGCTAAATATCGATATCGTCATCGGCCTCAAAAACTCCATGTTGGTTGGGCTCTACAATATATTTGCTATTTAGTACCAAAGAAATTGTTATGAGATTTTTAAATTATATTTGTTGAGGTCTTAAATAAAATATTAAATTTGACTTTTAAAATGATGCAGGAAGCCTGTAGTAGCTTATTTTTGAGGTAAATTAGTAATTAAATTGGTCTCTGTAGAGTTTTTAAAGCAGTTATGAACACAGTGGTTCTTTGAGTAGAAAAGCTAAAAGTGACAGTGTGGAAATAAAGTGCACTCCTTTGATCGGACCACACTGATCTATATTCACATGGAGGGGGAATATGTGCGAGACGACGGAGTGAAAAATTACTGCTGCTCCTGACTACAGCCAGATTTTCTGTACACAACCTGCTATATGTTATGTTGTCAAGACTGATTTTTTTCTTTTTTTTTGCTGTGGTGGCGGCGGCAAAGGAAAATTAATTGCAAAGAGAGGACAAGAATTTGTTCTCATATTGGCTCGGTGGAGCTGAGTGGCAGCATGGAGGAGGACAGCTGTGGGGGAAGGCTGGCCGACCCGCTGCCTTCTGCCTCTCCCATGCCTTGCTGCACAGAGTCTGTGACAAAACAAGCCTCCAGGAATACTGGGCAAACACTGAGAGCCTCTCTCTGGGATCTGCACTGTTTCCTGAGAGCTCTGCAGCCAACAACGAAAAAAAAAACTGCCTTCACTTTCCTCGTTCCTCCTCTGAATTGAGTTATCACGTCGCTATCAAAGACGTGCAAACAGGAGCGTCGCCTGTCGAGGTGCAAACAAACATGTTCCTTTCACACGCTTAAACAAGCCGAGACGAGAAATAAGGTCAAGCACGCCGTAAGTGATTCCACCTCTCCTCAATCTGCGTGTTCGCTCACTGTACAGGAAAGCTATGGAAGACTCAGAGATGAGCGCAGATAGACGAGGTAGGAAGCGTTTTCACAGCAGCCGTCATTACATTGCTCACTCTTACTCAAATACAGATAGATAGAAGCACCCCCCCAAAAAAAAAAAAATTATGCGCAGGCTAGGAGGAGAAAGTGGCTCACTTCTGTTTGCTAAATTAATCGCTTCCTAAATGGCTCCAGGCCAGGCAAAGTTAACATTTGCAGTTTCAAAGGTTTTCAGCGCTTGCAATGAGCCATGAAATTACTGCATGCCGTCGAAAATGGCAGCTGATGAAAAGCCCAAGGAGCAGGTCCCACAGGCAGGGAAGAGCTTGGAAGTGAAATCTTAAACACAAAGTCTCATTTCTGATTCGGATCATGGTGAAATTTAAAAAAAAAAAAAAAAAAAATCACTCCTGAAGTGTCCGGGACAGGTTTTGTGACGAGACGGATGGCGAGCAGCTGGTTTTTGAGGCTCCGAGGAGGCCGAGAGGTCACGGTGATGATGTCGACGTGCGAACACACCGACCCCAATTAGGTTTGATTAAATCACAGGGGTGACGCTGCAGTTCTGCAGACATCATTAACATCAGGATGATTTGTTTGGCTCGGCTGAACGCAACCACTGACGTCCACAAACATCTGGATCGTAAAGAGATTCATTCAGGGTCCAGTCATGCTGTAATATTCCTAGAAATTTAGGATTTGCTCCTGCTCCTTCCACTCTAGATCTAAAAAGAACTAAAAAAGATAAGAAAAAAAATGTTTTTTTGCTTGAATTAAGCAAAAAAAATTCCAGTGGAACAACTGAAAATTGTCTCGATAAGATTTCTTGAACATCATTTCTAAGATTGACATGATGTCAAAGGTCTTAAAATGAGATTTAATAACCGTTTTTTTCGTTATATTTTACTTGGATAGTAAGATTTTTGTGTCTCATATAAGCATAAAGACATCCTGACATGTCATAAAAAGCTTATTTCTCAAAACAAGATCATTTCAAGATTTTCTCACCTAACGAGACATTCCAGATGCACTATCTTGAAACAAGACCTCCCATCTTAGTGTACATTTTGGTGTAAGTGATATTGTCTGAAATTAAGAGCATATAGACATAATTTGACTAGAAATAAGACAAATATTCTTGGCAAGATTTTGAGTTTTTCCAGTGTAAAAACCAGATAAAAAGCTTTGACATGAGGCAGATATTATCTGTTGTTATCCAGTTTCTACCTGTAGTTTGGTAAATTCGTACATTAGAGCTGAACTTTTCCTCCTGCCAGCAAAAATATAAAAATATAAAACCCCCACATATCAGTCTGCTATCGTGGCGCCTAGCGGACACTTTGGATTGCAGAAACTTTGACCTATTTTTCAACGTTGGAGTGACCAACCAATTTAAGAGCCAATCTGCCTTTTTTTGTTGAGCATGTGTGACGTGAAATGAGATCACCAGTTGGTTGATATCTGCAGGAGGTGGATGATAATCACTAGATGCAGCATGTTAAAGAGGTATCTCTTTCTTATTGAAGTCAAATCGGCTCGGTTAAAAACAGGGCGACACTCTTTGCCTATTACTGCTAATAGAATTTCAGAGTATGTTTATCTTGCTGGTCGTGTATTAATGACATTTAAATATGTTATGCCTCCACCATAAAACATTAAGCGCTCCATTGTTGGGTCAAATTTGGAGTGAGAGAGAAGTGGCTTGTGTTTATAAATGAGAGGTTAATTAATTAAAGAACACATTAGGTTTTAATGGCGAATTGTTAACTGTCGCCTCGGCCTCGTTAATATTCGCCCCGTGGGGTTTCTGGCGACGGCGTTTTCACCAGCGACCTGCCGGCTGCAGGTTTATGGTGCTGGAGGTTGATGGTTGACGAAGCAATTAATCAGACAGAGGAGCGACCACCTCCTCAGAGTTTTTAACATCTGTAGATTTTACAATTTCAATAAACAGAAGGAGTCATTTTTATGAAAGTAAAGATTTTTTTCCCCTCACTTATAACTTTTGAGTCATGCAGAATATTTTAGTTTTGAGATCTCTTTTTGGAGAGAATTAAATTTTATTTGGAGGCTTGAAAAAATGTTTGGAATAGAGAACTCAGTAGGGTATACCAACTTCCTGCCAAAGATCCAGACCCTATCAAAGATGAGATAAGTTAAGATAAGGTATAAAATAATCCTTTATTCATCCTGCAAACACTTAAATCTCCTGCAGCAAAGTAGACAGAGCAGTAATGGGTCTTAACTCTCTGAGTGCCAGCCGTTTTATAAAACAGAAAGTGTCTTCTTCCAGTGTTTTTGTCCATTTTCAGTCATATTTCTAGACCCACAGAATATTTTGTACTATGTCTCTGAAAACACTGAATAGCTCAAATGAAAGAAGAGACTCTATTTCATCATGAAAAAAAATGTTTGTTTTTATCTTGTTTCATTCTTGTTTTATCAGAGGTAGAGTAGAGGACACTTTCACCAAAATCACCACTTTTTCTCCAGATTCTGTTTGTTTTCACTTCCTGTTTTGATCTCTGTGGTGTATACCGTCTCTTTATGCTCTGACTACATCTCCCAGAAGCCCCAAAATTACTCACAGGCTGTGTGAGACCGTGTTCAGCGACCCACTGCAGAAAAAACACTTTGACTTATTATTACATCTTAGAGTTAAAAAATGACTCAAAATGGGCTGAAAACGCTGGAACAAGATACTTTGTTTTATGAAACAGTTGGCACTCAGTGAGTTAAATACTTATCGATCGATTGTTGCTGCTCTGCTGAAAAGCACAACTAGTCTGTGAAGAACAGTGATTCTGCAGGGAGAACCTCACAGCGTGAACAAACATGTTAACACGAACACAACAATGCCATGTTGACTGCCCCCCCCTCCCCCTGCACGGACTTGAATAGCGTTGTTTAAAGCTTCTCCCTGAACCCGGCCGCCATCTTCTCTCCTTTCACTCCTAATTACCGTCGCCTCTCCAGAAAGTCCTCTGTTGCTCCATCTGTCCCCTCGGCGGCTGACAGAGATGCTCTAATCACCTCGCCTAGCCGGACTCGCCTGGGAAAAGGACTACACAGCCACCATACTGCCTCAGATATAGAGCCGCCATACAGGATGCCAGCGCCTGGCGGGGGGCGAGCTATAAACACCGGCCGCAGCCTTGTATGGGATATGTTCAGTGATGTTCGCCGCTGAAATGGATCCATCTCATGTTACAGATCTCCCACAACGCCGCTGCCAAATGAGCGTCTGTATGAAGTGTATGTGACATATGCCGACGGTCCATCAGTAGCTCACATCAAAATGACCCTCGAGGGGGGATGAAGCGCTGTTTTATTTATTATTTTATTTCCTCAGGTTTACATTAAGCTGCTGTATGTGGGCATGAAATATCACAGCGGGACGCCTTGGATGGAAAAGAAAAAAATACATCTAGCAGAGAGAGGAGAGCAGCTTGTAATTGAACAAAAAAATAATGTGTTCTGCAGCCATGCCTGCACACATCCATGCATTATTGAATCTTCCTCTGTATGCCCTGCAGCTCGATAGCTCGCCCTCCTTGTATTTGATTCTCTTATTCTCACCCAGGTTGACACCTCCTGACTTCCTCCTGATTTTTTTTTTTTTACCCACTTTCTCCACGACTTTCATGTGTTCCTTTTGTGCAAGTTTCCTCTCAAAGTTTCCTGAAGCAAGAAGAAAAAAACGAAACTTTTTCCTCCCCTGGTTGGTGCCAGAAAAGCTTCTCATCTTGGCGGACGAGCAGCCGAGGGAAACTCTCAAAATGATGACAGCCATCGTGAAAGGGCAGATAAGCCCGTGTGGCTTTGCCTCTGATTGTATGTTCATCTCATTCTGATCCGGCCGAGATTCTAAGCCCCTGTCTCGCAGTCCTCACTCTCCCAACACTTGATCTTCTGCATGTCATTGAAATCGTCTTATAGCTGATCCAGGAGACGGGGGGGAAAGTGGCTGTTTGTCACCCAACTTCAGTCCTGGCATCTGAGACGAGTTCTGCTCTGACAACGTGACGACTGACCAGAAGAGATGATGGAGCACATCCTGACCATCAGATGTTTGCTGGACGACTTTAAACCAACTCTTTATTCTCTTCCTTATTAAAAGAAGGACTTCCTGGCTTGTTTGACGGCCGCTAAGACCAGAGAAGACTCATATAAAGAGCTACACTTCAGTCCATTTAACATAGCTTCAGTGAAAAAGTCTCAAGTTTGACCAAGCAGCTTCCTGTCTCCATTACATAATGTTTATTCATCTCACAAAGCTCAGATCATCTCAAACCAGATCTCAGACCAGTAGCATCTTTGGGATCAACACAGTGCCTCAAAAACCGACGCTTGGTCAGGGGTCCTGAACGTTGCGTCCTGACCAACCGTCAGTTTTTGAGAACTTTTTGTTGATAGATCGGAATCACGGTCATGTAGCCGACAAATCTGCAGCAGCTGTGATGAGTCAAGAGTGTATGTTTGTTTATTTATTTATATTTGATTTCATTCATTGTTTAAAATCAATACAATTCAATTTACCGAACACATAATGTTCCCAAATCTGAATGAAAGGGAGCAGAACGTAATCTTATATAATCTGCACCTTTACCTCCCAAAAAAACTTAAAAAACAATGACAACACCATAAACAGCAAAATAATAACAATAATAATAATGCAAAAGTAGGCGTCGGCCAACAATGACAGTCAATTTCAATTTGAGTTCCCAAAATACAATTCCTTTATTCATTTTAATTCATTGAGTGACCATAGACCTACTATATATACGTCAAATTGGTTTTTCGGCATTGAGTCTCTGATTGCACAGCCTGTGAGTAATGCTGGGACTTCTGGGATTTGTCGTGGAGACATAAAGAGAAGGTATACACCACAGAGATCAAAACAGGAAGTGGAGATGATTGAGATTGGAGAGCAAAACAAACAGAATCTGGACAAAAAGTGGTGATTTTGGTGAAAGTGTCCTCTACTCTACCTCTGATAAAACAAGAATGGAACAAGATAAAAACAATCATTTTTTTCATGATGAAATAGAGAGTCTCTTCTTTCATTTGAGCTATTCAGTGTTTTCAGAGACATAGTACAAAATATTCTGTGGGTCTAGAAATATGACTCAAAATGGACAAAAACACTGGAACAAGGTACTTTCTGTTTTATAAAACAGCTGAAGAAGAGAAGAAAAGACTATTTCATCATGAAAAAAATGTTTGTTTTTACCTTGTTCCATTCTTGTTTTATCAGAGGTAGAGTAGAGGACACTTTCACCAAAATCACCACTTTTTGTCCAGATTCTGTTTTGCTCTCTAATCTCGATCGTCTCCACTTCCTGTTTTGATCTCTGTGGTGTATACTGTCTCTTTATGCTCTGACTACATCTCCCAGAAGCCCCAAAATTACTCACAGGCTGCAGGAGACTGCAATCGGTGACCCGCTACTGAAAAAAGGAAAAACGTATATATACAATCAAGTGTTCTATTTTAAAGAGTGTAAATATACATCCTTGGCACTCGTTGAGTTCATAAGAACCACTGAAATGTGTTGATTAGCTCGGACCGCTCCAGGGTTTGACTTGCTGCTCCTCCACCACACTTATCAAAGCTTCATATTTGACTATAGCTGATCATTTCTTCTCCATTAAAAAAAAAAAAAGCACAGATAGCCACAGCAGAAAGTGACAGAGCCGTGCACACCCCCGCCACCCTCCCCACAGGGAGCTACATACCCTGCTCACCAGAGTGTGCAGGCCGAACTGTTCCCTTCACTTAACTTGACATTTGCAGCTTGCAGCGTCCTGCACCGTGTCACATCCATACCCCCTCTAGTATGCACTGCTGAACGCTGCGGGTCTTAAATGAGATCCCAAAGGGAAAGCAGAGCTCAGGGTGGGGAGTGTGCGCTGAGAAGAGGGGCTATTATCTTAGCCGCTAATGAACAATTGTATAATTTCTATCAAAAGCAGTCATAAGGCCTGCTCAGTCTTTCCGTATCTCCTCTAAATACTGTCACGATAAAGGAGGAGGAGGAGGAGGAGGTGGGGAGGAGCTGTCAAGAGGGGGCCACCGTGGTCAGGAGGAGCGCCGCAAAAGAAAAGTCTCTCCACCTTTATCTGCTATTTCCTGCTCCCTTCCTGGCTACATTAATAATCTGTAAGAGCACACGATCACGCACGGCCTCCAGATAAAACACGGATGACAAAATATCAACTTCCTGCCACACAAAAAAAAAAAACTCAAAGGCGTTATTAGAATATCAGGCACAGACAGTAATTAATTTCAACTTTAATTACTTCCAGTGTTCCCTTAGATTAGATCACAGGTTTGAGATGGGTTATTAAAACAACTGGGGAAATCTGCAATGTAAAAAAAAAGAAAAAGTAAATGTTAATTTCTCCAACCCCCGTCTCTTAACCTGCTTGTTGAGTGATGCAATTACATCTTTGTGGTGCAGACGAGGGTTGATATGATGGAGATGAGAAAGACACCGGATCACTTCAGGGTGGAAGCTGGGAGGTTGTGTTCTTTTTCTTCTTTTTCTTTGCTTTATTACATCTCCAGCGCTTGTAGATATATAAATGGTGATGGTATCGTGTGATCGGGAGGTTATGATGACCTCGTGTTTTCTATCTAAATCACTGACACACAATAACTGTGCTGTAATCCAGGAAATCTTCAGAGGAGATAAAGCAGTGGCCTGCAGATAACAGCCATGTTTCACTAATGTCTTATGGGCCCTTGTGTTTTATAACAGAGGGGACAAATAGTGGTATTCTGTTTGTTCTTTTTACAAAGTTAAAATAAAAAGTCGGCGCCAGAAAAAATGCCATTCATGGTTTAAATATTGTGTTTAAGTGACTTTATTAAATACACTGACTTTCTTTATTCAACCAATGTTTGTGCCTTTATTTCCTTTCTTATTACAGGAAGAACTTTCTCATTTAACAGAAACAAGTTTATTGCCAAGTAATTTTGACACAAGGGATTTAACTTGGTGACTTGGTGACTTGGTGCATGACATACAGACATAAACATAAACCTACATACATGCAGAGATAAGAACTGAAGATGATAAGGTGACCAAGAATAAATATGAATGCAAAAACTCTGATTATGTGTTAAAAAACACAGAGACAAAAACAGTGCAAATATGGCAGATAAAAGTAAAAACTGTACGGAAGGTGCAAATATTCAGAAATGTTTACAGTTTAAAAACTTATCACAGTTTTGAGTTTTCAAATCAGATCAGCAGGAAAAAAGAGGGAATACCACTTTTATTTTTCTTTTTTACTTTGTTATAGTCATCTGTAGTGATTATTTTTATCAAAACAAACAATTTAATTGATAAGGAAATTCAATATTGTAATTTTATTGTTCAAAATATTTGTCCAGTGGTCGTGTTTTCTGAATAGAGCCTGAACGCACCATAATGTAATCCAATGGATCCTTCACCAACATCAACCCAGATTTATTTTTACTGAGTATTGTCTGATAACAATCAGCAGCAGGACTTTATGTTGCACTATGGTGATTAACTCTTTGAGTTCCACACGTTTTATAAAATAGAAAGATCCTTATTCCTGTGTTTTTTTGCCCATTTTGAGTCATATTTCAAAACCCACAGAATATTTTGTACTATGTCTCTGTCACCAAAATCAACACTTTTTGTCCAGAGTCTGTTTTGCTCTCTAATCTTGATCGTTTCCACTTCCTGCTTTAAAAAAACACTTTGACGTGGAAATATGTCAGTGGCAAGAGTTAAACTGTGCAATCGATCGTTGATTCACGCACAGGACTTCCTGTTTCTGAATAATGATCACAGACTGGCGCCCTCTACTGGTTTGGAGAGTTACTACAAGCTGCCACAGTGATGTGATGTCACGTTGGTGAATCCTTGGTTTGCTTTTTATGTCACAGCATTTCATCTTTGATAATCCTATCTGTAATCTCTTCTTCCTTTTGTGTCACACTCATGTTTTGTGCAACTCCAGCGTCGTTCAGTCGCCATTTCACGCCGTAGAAACGATGCTACCCTTTAAAAGACGAGCCATAAACAGCGAGCACATTCCACTTGTTTTTCTTCTCGCCTTGATCCCCGTCGATGCATTCAGCGATATGTTTAAATGTCCCTCTAATGGAGCATTCATGGTGTTATGAAGAGGCCATTCAGGAGCGATTGGCACTCATAAACATGGCTGTATGACTTATGTGTGCAGCAGATATGAGCGTGATGAGGCCTTGATTTCTAAGCAGTAAATAGGACGCAGCCCTGTGTGTTTAAATCCCGGCCTTGTTCTAATAGGACGACTGCATATCGCTTGATTCAATGCGCACTTTTCTTCATCAATCAAAACAACATCAGACACCCTTTCACACTTTGCAACCTATATGCAAAATAATCTGCTGCGAATGGTAATATCATGTGAGCAGACAGCATATTTGCTGTGGGATTAGAGAACGAGGGAAAAAAGAAATTGCAGATATGCCATTTCAAATTAAACGCACAGCCCTTTTCTGCTATCTGTCTTCAGATAGTCTAATTAATTTACTCCAACTATAAATAAATATTTAGTTCCTTCCCGGCGCTGCACACAGGCCTTTTCTGATTTGGTGCATCATTATACAGTAGTGCTAAGGGGTATGTGGGAACGGCTAATCTTAAAATCCCTGCCACACAATAAACAGAGTGACAGAGAGGAGAGGATGCGTGAGATAAGTCGGCAGTAATGAAAGTGGATGCCAAAAGCAGAGGACAGTATGTAATGAAGAGAGAGCAGAGGGGAATGTTTAAAATAAGTTCAAGAACAAAGATAAAGCCCAAGGATGATGTTATCTGCACGACTGAGGAAAAGCATTTCAGTAAGAGAGCGGTCACTGGGCTCCACCCAGCAGCGCCGCCCCGTCCTCCATCATTCGCTATTTCCTGCTGCAAACAGTCAATTCTCACTGTGTGTGTGTGTGTGTGTGTGTGTGTGTGTGGGCGATGTCTTCGGTGAAAGGGTTATGGAGAGCGTTGATGGCTCTGTCATAGTGGAGGGTGGCCTTGCATTATCAAAGCGCAGCACTTCAGTTAGAATAGATGAGCGGCCTGAAACGAGAGAGCAGGCTTCATAAATGTTTGGCTGTGGTCACGACCAGACCGGCCTTCATCCCCCCACTGCAACATCCATCTAACCCAAACACACTGCCGCCACGCTTTAATGCACCTGCTCCTCTTTATTTATGACTATATTATTAGTATATTAGTGTGTTAATGTGAGCCCATCCAGGGCTGTGTGTTTGAAACTGAGATGACGTTGTGGCGTTAAGTGATAGGTCGCTCGATTCGCCTTTATCGGCTCGTTAAATGCGCACCATAGATGTGGCTCGTTAGCGGCCTGCTGCCACAATACGTTGTTTTAAAAGACATAAAACTGCAGCAAACATAACATTTTCAAGGTAAACAAAACAGTTTGTTTAGGTTTAGGCAACAAAAGAGCAACATATTTCAACAGTATAGGCTACAAGACAGCAACTTGTTTAAGCAACAAAACAGCAAGATATTTAAGTTTAGGCTACAAGACAGCACCGTATTTCAATGTAGTGTCGGCTACAAGACAGCAATTTATTGAGGTTTAGGGAACAAAACAGCAGTATATTTAAGTTTAGGCTACAAGACAGCAACTTGTTTAGGTTTAGGCAGCAAAGCAGCAACATATTTCAACGTAGTTTAGGCTACAAGACAGCAACTTGTTTAAATTTAGGCTACAAGAGAGCTTCCTGTGTTGTTAAACTGTTTGTTTGTTTGTTTGTTCCTGACATGGTAGTGGGAAGCAGAATATGTGCATACATGAACACTACATTATCAAATGATTGGAAAGGAGCAGCAAGAAGAAAACATCTCTTTTATGTGTTTCTACTTCAACAATGAAAAGAAAAAAGATGGTCTGACATCACATACAATTCATTTTGATAATAGCCTATACAACAACACTTTGATTATAACAGTAAAAGTAATAATAATATCCCATACAAACTCAAAACAACTGGTCATTAACATACAATTTAAGTTTCAAGTGCATGTTTTCTTTTTGCATTTATAGATTTTCTTAAATCAATCAATACCTGTATCACTTTTTTAACTCCTGTGGTACTAGTTTGTTTTTTTTTTTCTGGTAATACTTCTTGCAAAACTGCCTTTAACGTGTTTTTTTGTGATATTTCTAAATCAAAAAGAGTAAAAAAGAGTCAGCTGGTTGACGATGTTTCACCTCTCATCATCCAGGAGGCTTCTTCTTTTTCATTTACCTCGACCTGGATGACTGAGAACCTGAACAGATGTGATATTTTGACTTTTTTTCAACAGATTTGAGTTCAGTGTGAAGTTTCCTGCAGCTTTAAGTCTTCAGGACCAGCAGGGAAAGCTCTAATAAATGTTTCTGATCTTATCAACATGCAGTAAACTAACGCTGATAAAACAGCGACATATCTTCTCTATTCTGTTCCCAGTCTCCCGCTGAACTTCCTCTCATTCACTGTGATCCACCGCTGCACTAAACACCACCGTCTCCCCAACAAGCTTATTTCTAAAAGCTGCCCGAGCTCTACTCAAATCCTCCAGATCCCGGTCCCTGCTGGGGCCGGACTGCCGGCCAAACCCGAGATCCTCAGACAAAGACTGGCCCGAAAACTCCTCTTGGTTTGGACGGGCACCCGGCTGCCGTGCTCCACAAACACCATAACACCATCTCTGCACTCATTTGCGAGGCCTTTAGCTGCTCATGAGTTAGCGATTAGCAGCGCTTTGGTTCGATGGCAGCTCACCAGTTGTAAAAGTCGGCGTGGACAGCGGCCCCCCCTCTGAGAGCGCCTGGTAACTTGGCCTCTAATGCGCCGACCCCACATGCACCAGGCCAGTAATGCTGCTCAACAAGCATTTTGAAAGATAATGACACTGCTGGCTGCACAAACGATGAAAACCAGTGTAAATATAGCGCCAGGACGGGAGATAAGACTGCTGCTACATTTCACGTCACCTCTCAAACTGCACTTTTTACTTTTATTTCCTCTTGTGATGTTTGAGTCTGTTAATCCTGTATAGTTTTGACTCTATTTAAAGTTCCCATATTGTTTCTCATTTTCAGCTTCTGTTTCAGGAGAACACGTTTTTCATGCTGTAATGTCCAAAAAAACACATTGTTCTAGTACTGTCTATATAAGCCTGCTTTCAACTTCCTGTCTCTTTAAGGAGAGTGAACTTGTGACATCACAATGTCATTTAAAGGCACAGTGTCTGAATAAGGGGTTGTGAGTGTTTCTCCCTGGATTGTGCTTTTTATAACACCTCAATCTACTTTATAATCCATTAATACATGGAAATCTATCTCTCTGTGACATGGGTTCCGTTGTGAATCTATACAACTCAAAACCTTGTTTCAAGCCAAATATTCTGTCTGTCCTAAATTATAAAAGTACATAGCTGTGTGCTGCACAGAAGGAATAAATAATAACAAATACCTTATTATTATAATATCTACAGTGTGTAGTGTATGATGGCAGAACGTTACATAAGATACTAAAAGCAGTACGTGATAAGGCTTGATTAGGTGCTACAAGGAACACTTGGGTTCATTATAGAGTATAAGCATATAATAATATCTATAATATAGTACAGGGCTCTAATGGAAAAAATAATGCATGTCATAGGACAAATAGGAAGTGTTGTTTTTATTGTTTGCAGTCACAATAACTGTACTGGATGCAAATTAAAGGTGCAAACAAATCTGCAGCCTATCTCTGTGGACTTGACAAATAAAAAGTTCATCATATTTTCCCATTTTAAGAACTTGAGTGCAACATGTTAAGTGAAACTACAGAGAAAATAAAAAAAACTACAGCGTGTTCATACTGTGTTGTGTCCACAGTACAGTCTTAACCACAAATATATACATATATGATATATCATATATGCTATTAACCAAATGTAGAAAAGGCTGTCGGCATCATGTGAGACAGGCTGGTTTTTCTTTCTGCTGCACACCTCAGCCTGAAGCTGGAAAGAGTTTGGCAGAAAGAGTAAACTTGCAGACGGCTGATGGTCGCAGTAACAGAGACAAAGACAAAGAGATTTGCAGAGTTCACTGGCTGGACAAACTGTTAATGTGTCCGAGCAGCGACGGCCAGAGTGCCATACGACAGTAGATCATGGTGTTTACAGCGAGTTAACAGCCCTGGATTCAGTCTGTCAGGCTCTGTGGAGGGACTGGAGGCCACCGGCGTCCATGCACACTTCAGGCTGGAAGCTTCCAGAACATGAGCTCCAGTCAGAAATAAACCTTATGAACACATATAAAGAGGAGCTGCACACCTGCAAGCTTTGATATGGATTTAACACCACATACTGTGACGTGTTAATAGAGGCAAGACAGAAAAACCTAAATGTTATATTTATGGAGATGATGCACATTTATGAAGAAGTTTAGTAAAAGTAGAAAGTACCACAGTACAGAAGCCTTTTGCATCCACTTGAAAAGCAAATCAGTTTTTTTCTGAGTGATTTTTTTCTGGTTTTCGAGGTATTTTTTTTTCCTGAATTGTTGAGATACTTTGAAGAACAAGAACATCCGAGTCCTCAGATGCCTCAGTAAAGTCACCAAACTAATATTAATACCATATATGTATGTATATATATATGCTCTAAAGACAGGACTATCTCCCAGTTTCTTAAACCCAAAGTAAAACTTGATTAAACTGAACAATTCATGTCTGCTTCCATTAAATCAAGCTCTCAATTAAGGAAATTGGAAATGCTCTCAAAACTCAGAAAAAAACCTGCCCAAAAAACACAACTGGCAATTATTCTGAGAAAAAAAGGAAAAATAATTATTTAGAAAATCAGAAAAAAAAATTACCCTGAAAAACCAACCATAAAAATTAAATTACTCTGAAAACCAGAAAAAAATACTCTGAAAAACCAACTATAATAATGAAATCACTCTGACAAAAATCATAAAATAAACTAAAAACTAAAAAATAAATTACTCTGAGAAACTTTCTTTTTTTCAAGTGAATGCAATCCTTTTCTGTACCACATTGTAGAAATACTGAAGGAAAAACTATAAACTATTGACATCAGAATACATTCAAAGTGCCAAAAGTTAAAAGCATTCACTCATTATGCAGAATCACTCACATATTATACCTATAATTTTGCTACGTTATATATTTCAAAATTCAGCATAAGCCATTATTTTAAGAGTCTGAGTCTGCAAAATAACTAATATGGTCACATAAGCAAAGAGTAAAGATCAGATTCGTCCCAAAAACCCAAGCTAAATTTCCAGAATTCAAAGGAAAGGAAGTGAACAAATGGATGTTAGACAAAATCTCTACGGGACTAGTAACTAATATAAATCTAAGTCAGTAAATATAAAACATAAATGACCAAAATGGACCAAGTATTGATGTCCAAGTGAAATATTTGCCTCTTAGAAGTAGAAAGCTGCACAAAAACTACTGAAGTAGAACTTGAGTGGATGTACTTCCACCGCTCAGAGTCAAGTTTAATGTGGAGAAAGTTTGACTCCGTTAGCATGCTACGTGCTATCAGGCATCCAGATTTGCTGGTTTCTCTGCTGCTGATTGTGTGAACGCTGCCTGGTAGATGTGGGCCCAGTGGAATGTCTCCCCTCCTCTGTTTAAACAAAGCCTCAGATAAGATTTAAGGAGAATCCTTAAGGTGATCCAGCTGCCCTCGACTCGGAGCTGCAGCAGGCAGCGAGCCATAATGAAGACCGAGGGAAAAAAAAAAACGTCTCGCATTTCCTTACAGCTTATCCTCTCCAGCAAAAAAAGACGAGAGAGATGAGAGGAAGAGGGATGACTCTGTTTTAGTTTTGTCACCCTCCTCCCTATCGTCTCTCTGGTTTGTTTCTGTCTCTGTCACTTCAGCATTTGGGGATTTACATGTGAATCACTTCTGGTTTCTGTGTCGCATCCATTCCTTACAGCACATTTGAATGATTACTCCACTCCACACCCCAGGAAAATGCATTCTGCCTTTTAATTGCATACAAAAACGCCAACTGGAATATTAAAAAAAACTGGCCAGTTGCATGGAAATAAAAAGCAGAGCATGCATATAAATGCATTTCTGACATGTGCGTGATTACGTTACATCAAAAGAGCGTTTAACGTTTTGTCACACGGGGCTGTAATTAATGCGCGACATATTTGCAAGGACAACACTTTTCAATAGGAGAGCGTATGAAATCATCATTGGTTGCTCAGGATAATCCAAAGAAAGAGCGAGAGAGAGGGAGAGGAAATAATTAGCAGAGAGGAGCGATTGCACTAATGAGAGGAGAATTTGACTAGGATACTTTACTTGACCCCCAGTGTTCCTGCTGTCCACGACAAAAAAAAAGGCTGATTTATAATTATACTCTGCAATGCACCATGAAATTGTTATTGTGGAATACCTTTTTGAAAATGTTATCAAACAATTACTTTAATTTTTCCCCCTCTGGAAACTGTTGCACACGTCTAAAATGAGATGGTGGAGGCGACTCGTCCTCTGCTCCTCATGCAGATGAGCTGGTCTTATTTATTTTTTTAACGTCTGTTTCCTTCCCTTCCCCTGAGTCTCTGTTTCCGAGGGATGCTGTGGCAAATAAAATAATACTCTGATAAAACTGAAATATTTTATGACAGAACGATAATCATTGCAAGCGTACGTGCCACTGATAGGGAGCTGTTGCAGTTCGGGGGGGGAGAGGAAATAATCCTTTTTGTGGGCTTTAAAAAATGAATCTCAGTTGAATCACATCAGAGAGAGGAGGAGGAGGAGGGGAGGGGAAGAAGAAGAAGAAAAAAACTCAAAGACAGTTCCAAGATGAGCCAACTCCAGGAGAAAATGACCTCCTCGTTTTGGTGATAAAGTTCTAGCCAAAATATGATATCAGGCCGCGACGTGACTCATTAGAAATGTGTGTATGGCGTGGAGGCAGCTCTGCTATCTGCCACTGCCTGGCTCGCTGACTGATAAGAAGCAAATGCAAATGTCCTGATAAGAACTGAATGCAAATATTTATGATATGATATTCCCTGGGAATTATGTGTGGATAAAACAAAGTGTTATTTCCCTGTAATTCTTTCAGGTTTGCCAAAATGTCCCTCTCTCTCTCTCTCTCTCTCTCTTTTCTCTCTCTCTTTCTGTCTGTCTTTTTTCACAATTTGC
The DNA here is from genome assembly GCA_029721515.1 of Synanceia verrucosa. NCBI lineage: Eukaryota > Metazoa > Chordata > Actinopteri > Perciformes > Synanceiidae > Synanceia > Synanceia verrucosa. The sequence goes on from CM056557.1 coordinate 25,434,731, forward strand.
ATTTCTTCAAAATTGATTGGGCCTGCGTATTATGTTAAGCTATTTGTTTGCTGAGGATGGTAATTAGTTACTGTAATTACAGCGATGACAGTTGCTAAATTGTTTTTAAAGCATTACAGTGTGTCTGTGCCAGAAGATTGCAGTACTTATTTTAGGATTTAAGCATTTCGCTGGAAACACTCCAACTCTAAGGCCAAAGTGGGAATTTTTTTTTTTTGAACTACAAAGCAGCTATTTTCTAAGCAAAGACATTTTTTGAAAATGTCTGTTAATTTGCACTAATTGCCGGTTTGACTGCGTCGTGCAGTTTCTCTTCTCCGATCGGGGACGTGTTACTGATAGGATGTCTTGGGGGATCAAAAAATGGGCTTGAAATAGTTTTAATACATGTGTTTGTTAGCTTTGTACGCTCGTTTAAGTCCCACTTTTAATGTTCTCTGTCACCCGAGAAACAAATTGCTGTTGAAGGCACATTTGTAATTGTGGTTCCCAGTGCAGCTCGTACAGGCTTTCAAGTTTGGTAAACATTAATTAGCGTGGACGCAGACAGTCGGGTGTTTTAGAGGGAGTTTCATGTATGAATAACGTGGATCGGGACGCCGGCTGCTGCTTTCTAATGTAGGAAATACAGAAACGAAGCAGGATGTTCTGCAGAACGTCATGATAATTAATCAGTTTGTGCAACGATCTAAACGCTGCGTCACCATTTACAGGGTTCCCGCGGTTCCTTAAAAAGTCTTAAAATGTCTTAAATATTGAAATCTGGGAACTTAAGGTCTTAAATTGTCTTAAATATACCATAAATTTGCTGTCGGTATTAAATTTTCAGATGGTGCGTTCAATGCCAATAGGAAAACACAGCATTCAGAGATTTACTGCAGTTTTTCACATTATTTTGTTCACAAAGTTCACTTCTTTGTTCTTGAAAGTTATGAAATTAAAGTTGTAGAAGTGTCATGCCTTCAATTTATATCTTTGTTGCAACTGTTAAAGGGCAAAAAAAATCATAAAAATTATTATCAGAGATTAATCGGATCAGATTTTTTTTTATATCGGCATCGATCATGGTTGGACCCTACAATAAATTGACTATATTCTACCAAATAAATTGTTATGACACTTTTGGGTCTTAAATTATATTTGTTGAGGTCTTAAAAATGTCTTAAAATTGTCTTAAAAATTAGTAAATTTGAAAAATGAAATGAAATCAGTGATATTTGTTGGATTAATTTGAGTGCTTACTGTCTAACTGATTATTCAACTACTTGTTTCAGCTCCACACTGCTGTCTAACATAGTGAAGCACATAGCTAATATCAGACACTATTGATTCCACCAAATGAAACGTACACCACTCCCACTTCTCCAGGACCCCATGGGCAACAAGCCTGGTTTCCTTCTCAAGCATTACGCCATAAGTGCATAATTGGATTTACTACGAACATAATCGGACAGAGTGCGTGTTGACTGGGGTATTCCCCGATGAGCAAACATTATGGAGGGAGATGCTGAACTTACATCCTGGTCCCAGGAGCTGCAGCCACACTATTGGACGCTTTACACGGGCTTTAAGTGGAGGAATAAAAAGACTTTTTCTCTCATCAGGGAGAATTTTCACAGACGTGGATTTAGTAACGATCACCTGGAGAAAATAAAAGCTTGAGACACAAAAAGTATGAATTCAGCTTTAGAGGAAATGGATGGGGAGACGAATCGTGCACGTGGTTGGTAAACGAAGCAAATACAGTTGTCTTGTACTGAAATTGACATTTATCGCACACAGTTTATTCGTATGTAACTTAACGTAATTGAAAATGTGAAACATCCACACTTAGAGGTCCCATCTTGTATAAAGTGATAGTTTCATGTCTTTTTTTATCATAAATCAGTCTATAAATACTGTGGAACTTTTTGAAACCAGCCGTCAGGATCTCTGTCCGTCTATGACGTCACTAATCTACAATATTTAGACCATTTCTCAGGTTTAACGCGCTCTAAATGTTCACAGGAAGTAAATATGGAGCCAAGCTCAGAGAGGGAATTCAGAAGAAAAGTTTGTTTGAACATTACAATTTTGAATGCTAATCTTAAGATATCTGTGGAGAGAACAGGTTGAGTTATGTTGCGTGCATGCCGTCCTTTCAAAATAAAGTTCACGCACAGTCAGTGCCTGAGAACAGCCTGGACGGTTTGAAAGAAATCTCTATCACCTCACTGCAAAGGTAAGAAGAACACACATAGAAAGGGCAGTGAGGCATGAAAGAAGGGATTCAGAAAGAGCCTAAGGACTCTGTTTCTCACTGCCGAACACACAGATTTAAATAGAAACACATGCAGCTCTATCAGAGAAACATCCCACAAACACACAGCATCCACACTAGATGCAGCTTCTTAATTAACACCTACTGCAGCCATAATAATAGACTCACTACACCCTCCTCCTCCTGTGAAATCCCTTTGAAATTACGCAGGATTAAGGAAAGTTGGTTGCTAAATTGGTGTGTGCATCTGTAATTTAATTGCATCTGAGGCCATTAATTAATAAGGTGCCTCCTTTAATAGTTAACGTATAATTGCCGTTAATTAACAGCCCCGTCTTGATAAAGTGTCACCAAAATCAAACAAAAACAATTAGCTTTTTGAGGTAAGTGTCTTTTAAAAGCCTCATTATTAGCACTAGAGGTAATATACAGTAGTTAGAATGATAAAGAAGCTGGAGTAGATTTTAATTTGGGTGGGGAAGGGGGGGGCACAGTTGACACCCATAAGGGAATTACCATGGCGTAATTAAGGGATAAGCTCGCTGTAACATGATAAATAATGCAGGGAATGTGTCCCCTCCAGTTAGGTTGTCTCCTCTTTTTATTAGGACGGACTTTAATTCCACATTTTGTCTTGTTCCAGTTTGCGTTTAGCTTCTAAACGCTGAACAGGGAGCTTTTAAGGAGAACTTGTACTCTCCTGACTAGACATTTGAAGATGTGTGTCGTCGCTAAATCTTCCTGATAACAGCAGTCGTGTGAAGTCGTCGTGTTTGATCGCCGCGTCACATGGAGTAAACATAACAAGCAATAACTTAGATATTTGACGTAGCCGCTGTGGCTAACGGGGTTTGTGTTTGAGCCGGGGAGAAATAGCACCAAAACAATACGTTCGCTTTGTTCCTCTTATCTGCTATAAATCAAGAGGTTGTGGTGTTTTAATGCGAGATTTACAAGCGGAGTGGTCAAACGAATGGGGTGCCAGGTTGGGAAGCGTAAACACACATCTGGAGCGTGGAACTTTAAACAAACCCCGCTGTTATTTGCGGTGCCATATTACCATGAATACAAATGACAGCGTGACCTCAATTTTGTGCACCGTGTGAGTGAGTGGAGCTTTAAGTGCTATTCCATCCCCAAAGTGCTTGTTTGGTCTCAGTTTCACTCCGATCACAAAGTCAACAATCGCTGTTTAGTATTGAATTGGTGGCAGTAATATCCAGAGGTCCCTGTCCAGAACAGAACGGTTTGTTGATATTCATGCACACAGCCTCTTTCAGCCTTTATTTAATGAGGCATCAGCGACAGAAAAGAAGCCATCTTGTGACAAACACTTAGCCCGAGAAGTCATTTTCACCTCCGATCCACTCGCTAAACAATTACAGCGTATTAGCTCCTTGTCAGTCAGACCTTTTGGTGACGATACGTCTCCATTTATTTCCTCTCTGCATTATTTTCTCGGCTCGGCTCTCCCCAGACGGGCGGGGAGGATGTGCGGCGGCGAGTCCGCAGGGAGCTGAGGAGTATTTCACTCCGCCAGCGAGGCGCCCAGTGGGAATAGGGGTGGAAACTGCACGAGTATGTATCTCATTAGTTCAGTTATGTAATTTGGAGCACTGATAATCCTCCAGCACCGCCACGTTACGCACCTCAGAAACAAGAGTCGGAGTCGTCAACATGCAGCCAAGTAAAGACTAAGCTGCTAATTGCTGGGTGTGCTAATGCGCCTGGTGACGGGAGCTGTGGTATTATGGGTAAACACGTGGCGCTTCGAGTTCCAGGTAATCAAGTGGGAAAGTGAAAGCAGCGGAATGCAAATGTGGGCGATGCGATTTAGCGCTTGTAATTAGAGGGTCAGTTTCTGCTGCTCTGTGAAACACAGAATCACATTATTTTAAGAAACATTCAATTTTCACAGTAAACAAAAACAACAACAACAAATCTTCTGTCACTTATAAGAAATATTCAGATCATTTGGACTGAACGTTTCCCTGCCAGCATTCATGGCTTTACCTACCAAAAGTAAATTACAATCTGTATACATCCCATGACATTATTAATGTGTCATTTATGAAGAAAAAGGTGGAGGTGGATGATGGGACCAAAAAGAGATGCTGCTCATGTCATCATCGTCTGTTCCTGAACCTACCTTAAGTTAGTAGTTTTGTTGTCTAAACCTAACCAAGCTGTTTTCCTGTGAAGACAGAAGTGAGCACAGAGCTGGAGAAGAAGAGAAAACGTCTAAATGAAAAGAGAAACCACAACAGTATTGCAATATTTCATCGATCAGTTATGTGAGTCCGTCTGTTCTGTCTTTCAGAAGCTGGAGTCAAGTTACTGCTATCAAATGAAACTAAAAAACCCAAAGAATCAGTTAGTACCATCCGTTTCATGCTAGCTTGTCGCGTACGGCAACATTTTGGCAAAAGAAAAGGAGTCCTTTGACCTCTGAAGCTTCTGTAGCTCCTCCATTATTCTGTTAAATCTTTGTGTTTTTTCGTGACCTCATCAAAGTTCCATCCAAGTTTAGCGTGAGCTGGAACTGAAAACACCTGCCTTTAAATAAAGAGTCCAGCCGGTGACCTTTGACCCGGCGCTACTTGATCCTGAGGTGCTAATCAGTGAGTGATGAACAGCTGGAGGTGAAGGAGGAATCTGAGGAACTCTGCATGAATCAAAGTCTCAATGTTTAACGTTGATTTTAACGTCTTTTAAATCAATCCAAAGTTTTTTTTTTTGTTTGGAGAAGAAGTCATTCTAAGGTGTATTTCTTCCAAACTGACTGCAAAAACACAAAAATGTATTCTTTTTTAACTTATCTACAGTCTGCTAAAACGTCCAATTTTCATTTTTTTAATGCAGAATCTATAAATTAGAATATGCAGGTTGTGTTTTCAGATTTGGATAAACTGATACAGGTAAACATGTACATGAGCGAGCGAATTAACCCTCAGACATCAGTTTAAATGTCACCTTTCAAAAACTGCTATAAAAACTGAACACATTAATATTTTTTTTTTTTTTTTTTTTGCATAAATCTCTTGAACAACTTCAGCCCTGCTCAAAACTACCCAACATTCAACAGGGTTCCCGCGGCTCCTTAAAAATTCTTAAAATGTCTTAAATTAAAATCTGGATAATTAAGGTCTGTCTATCGGTTATCTGATTTTTTTCCTGCTAAATATGGCTTTCAAATTTGACTTTTAAAATGATACCTGGAACCCTGTTCAATAATTTCACTGATAACCCTTTAAATGCCAGTTTGATTATTTGTTATTTATGTCGTTGTTTTTATGAAAAAACACATAAAACTAATTTTGGGTGGCTTTTTTAATCAGTCTTGGATAGATCAAACATTAATCAAAATATTGACTTTGATGCATTATTAGTTTTTGTGTCGTGTCAGATTTAACATTTACTACCCTCTTTGTCATTAAGGACATTAAAATCATCAAAATGATTGATTGTTTGGTAGTTTTGAGCAGGGCTTAAGTTGTTTAAGAGATTTATGCAGAAAAAAACATTTATCTGTTCAGTTTTTATAGCAGTTTTTGGAAGTGGACATTTTTGTCCTTAATGACTCAAGAGGGTAGTGATTTTTTTCTATTGCTCTACATGAAAAATCAAAATTTTAATTCCAAAATTTGTCAAGAGAGAGGCTTTCTTACAAAAAAAATTGCCATATGCGCTAACAGATGAAGAGGAAAGGATGAGGTATGAGGGTTAAAGCAAAAAACTGGTGCTTCTAAAAAGATTAATGAGCCCAGAAAAAGCCTTAGAGATGTGTGATGGTCTTAAGTTCACCTTAAAGCTGCAGCTGTTATTACTGTTAGTGGCGACGCTTCAACACTTGACCCTCCTCTTGGGATCACCAGGAGGCCTCAACCTCCACCCAACCTGGAGCGGAGGAGGAGGAAGGGCAGGAGGAGGTGTCAGTATCATGTAGTGTGACACGCCATGTCCAATAACGACGACCAACATAACATCATTTAACCTTTACAACACACGTATTGATCCATCTGGTCGTTATCACGGCGCCATCGCAGCTCAGGGCTCGGCTCAGCTTCAGGAGCTGTTTGAATCCACCCAGCGATGTTACCAGGAGACAAAGAGATCCAGACCTCCTGGTTTTTTATTTTTTAACCCCGTCCTTGGATCATCCTTTCCTCCTTCCACTTTGTGTGTGGAACAGTGGGAAGATTTTTCCCTGCAGCGACTAGATATACAATGGCTGTTTGGAGATATGATCAGTGCACGGCGGAGTAGAATGATTAAGAAGAAAAAACGCCTCCACAATCCCCTTGATGATTTCCCAGTGATGCAACGAGAGTCTCAATAGTCACTGCGAACATGTAAAGATGTGTTTTTTATTTCTGCAAAGATATGATTCACAATAACTCAATCAAGTGTTCTTTATTAACATATTTCCATAATAGAAGCAGCTTCAAAGCGCATATTAATGAACACTGCTCGTTGATATTCACTCCCTTCACCTGGATGCTAAATAAAAAAAATAAAATGTGGATTTGAAGCAGAGCGAGAAGCGTCAGGTACTTTGAAGAAGTGCAGCATGGTGATGGAAGCTGCAGAGGAGTCAACTCTGTCCCTCAGGAGACCAGGACCCAGATGGATCCACATGGACCCAGATGGATCCACATGGACCCAGATGGTCCAAGCTGACAGTGTGCTCCACCTGAATCTATCTATCTATAAGATTTGCTAAAGAAGCAAACAAGTTTATCAAGTATAAAAAATATTATGTTATTACAGTTAGGAGCTTTCCTTTGAAACTATCTCGTGTCTGTCATCCTTTCATTACAATTAGAAGCTTTACTTTGAAAATATCTGGTATCTGTCCTTCTTTTATTACAATTAGGAGCTTTACTTTGAAAATGCCTGGTGTCTGTCCTCCTTTTATGACAATAAGGAGCTTGACTTTGAAAATATCTGGTGTCTATCCTCAGTTTATTTCAATAAGGAGCTTTACTTTGAAAATATCTGGTGTCTGTCCTCCTTTTATTACAATGAGGAGCTTTACTTTGAAAATATCTGGTGTCTCTCCTTCTTTTATTACAATTAGGAGTTTTACTTTGAAATTATTTTCTGTCTGTCCTATATTTATTACAATTAAGAGCTTTACTTTGACACTGTCTGGTGTCTGTCTGCCCTCCTTTTATTACAATAAGGAGCTTTACTTTGAAAATCTCTGTCTCGCCTATTCCTGCCTTACACAATAAAAGTGAGTATTTGTTGTTTATTCATTTAAAAAAAAAAAAAACAGAAGAAGTGTAAGCTGCTAATTGTTAGCATGTCCAGCTAGCTAGCCTAGCACCTACAGTAGTAACTTAGCATTAAAAAATAAAATGATAATATAGTATGCCATAAAAATATGTCAGGTGTTCCTGCTGATGAAAATGTGTCAGTAAATGAATAAACATTTGAAAGGTATAAATCTCAGGTATAAACCTCATCACCTGGCCCAGGTGAGAGCAGAGAGCTCCACAGGCGTCCACATCACTGCAGCTGCTCTCACTTCCTGTTTTAGTTGTGATTTTTATTCTCCAGTGACGGCTTTATTCATCTGAACAAACACTAAAGGCAAAGAAAAATATGTCCAAGCAGCATGTTGGAGCCAAACGCCAATTAAAATGAGAAAAAGACCAACGAGCATTAAAAAAGAGCACAATGACAGAGCGGGAGTCCTCAAATTTGCCGTGAATGCTGATAATAGATATGTATGCTGAGGAAAATGGCTCTTTAATAGAGTTTTTAACTGTAGATCTAGAATAGAAAATTGGACGTACGTTCTAATTGAATACCTGGTTGAAAATGCACCGTTATAAATCATCTGGAATCAGTTTTCTCGAACTCTCTCTCCCTCTCAGCCACTTTACAAACACAGAGCAAGGCTTTTTCAGCCTCTGATAAGTGTTAATAAATTACCTGAATTTGAAAATTAATGGCCAGCCGCCTGCTTCAGGGAGATATCATTGTGTTTTCATGAATATTTTGATTTTGTGATTAGATCAAAATGCGGTGAATTCCTAAACAGCCCCCCGTGCCCGAGCTCCACTGATCATAAACTCTTCCCCTTCTTAAAAAAAAAATCCATTCCATGCAAATGTGCTGATATGGAATAATTAGAATGAGTTTTGCCAGTATTTTCCCGCAGTAACATTTGCATGACTTTAGATCTCACCCGACTGATCTGCTCCAAGCTCGAGGAAAATGTATGTTTTTGTGTGTCCATCCCCAAAAAAAAAAAATTTACCTTGCCAGGCGAGATAATGGCTCATATTGTGATGTTAAAGAGGCTTGTATTTACAAAAAGAAACAAAGGCGAGGCGGCTGCCGCTCCTGGAGGACATTGATTAGGCTCTTCCTGTCATTTCCCATTCATTCGCTGTATCAGTGGCATCCAGCTCATCTGCTCATTTTCTGCAGCGATAGGGATCAAATAGATTTTCCTGCACATTTACAGGTGAGGCTGCAAATAGTGAAGAGCCAGGGGCGTCACTAGGTTTTAAAAATGGGGGGGGGCTTAGCGCCCAGGTGAAACTAATTGGCTGTATATTTAATGCAAAGACTTTTTGAAGGGAAGGAACAAAAAGAGAAGAAGAAAAGTGTGCATTTTTGCGTCCAAAGAGGGCACTATAGTGCAAGTCTTTCTCTCCAGAGAGGACAATTTAGTGCACGTTTTTTGCCTCCAAAGAGTGCAACATTAGTCCACACTTTTGCCTCGAGAGAGCGCAACTTTAGTGCATGTTTTTGCCTCCAAAGAGAGCAGCTTTAGTGCACGTTTTTGCCTCCAAAGAGGACAATTTTAGTGTAAATTTTTGCCTCCAAAGAGGGCAATTTAGTGCATGTTTTTGCCTCCAAAGAGGGCAACTTTAGCGCATGTTTCGTTTTTGCCTCCAAATAGGGCAACCTTAGTGTACATTTTTGGCTCCAAAGAGGGCACTTGAGTGCACGTTTTTGCCTCCAAAGAGGGCAACTTTAGCGCATGTTTTTCAACAACCGGCACGAGGGAGTGGGGTGACCGTCAGAATTATTGTGAAAAATGTTAGGTTGTATGATTATTTATTTGAACTCATATTCTGGTGACTTTATATTGAATTTGTCTGTTTTTTTTTTGTTAAAAAAAAAAATAAACCAACACCAAATTTTTAGGGGGGCTAAATTTTATGGGGGCTTTGTCCCCCCCCATAATAAGCCTAATGACGCCACTGCAAATAGCCACACAAACTTTGACTTAATAGCATATTCTTGCAGCGACTCCACCAAGTCTGTTTGCATCATTACCGCTCAGAAACACGCAGACAGACGGTACGGGAAATTAAATAATTTATCTGCACAACCAAAGCATTATGTGCAGCATTTTGTTTGGATGCATTTTTTTTTTTGTTGTTGGCACTTCTCTAGTTGGCACACGGGAATGTGCAAGAAAACATATACTCCATGTGAAGTTGTGCGACTTCAGATCTTAGTTAGCCAAAGTGTGCTTTCAAACATGGAGGGATGCTGGTGGCTGTATGTGTGTGTGTGTGTTGGTGGTGTGTATGTGCATGCACATGGGTGTGTGTTTGCCCGGCAGCTGCACGGGGCCCCAGGGACGCTCCTGTGTAGATTGGGTCTCCTCAACCCACAGCTCATTAGTGGAGAGTGAAAGGAATCCACACAGATGGCTGTCAACGTTCAAAAAAAGTCGGCTGCGTGAGACATGTCAATTGAGGTTTAAGTTCCTTCTGCTCGTCCCTGTGACACTGCAGTATTCAAGCAATATTTGTTTATTCTACCCCAAAAAACAAGTGAACACAGGAGCCGGGTGACATGTGAAAATGTGTTTTCTAATGAGCGCTCAGACTACTGAACAGGAGCCTGCACTTGTCATTCATCACCGCAAATTACTCGTTCTAACTTGACATGTTTTTCGGCGCCACAGATGACGGGCTTGTCTCTTCTGCAAACACACAAGACGGGACGTTTAAGCGGCGTTCCATCGGTCCGGCGAGATGCTGGTGTGGAAAAAAAAAAAAATCAATTAGATTGTTTACCTGTCAAAGTTGGAACGGAGGCCGCGGCACTGTAGCGGTCGCTCATCATTTTCACTCCCGGCGCTGTCACAGAGCTCTATTCAATTAATGCAATCGAACGTGGCGGTGATATAGCGGCGTTTACTTGACTGTACTCGAAACCGTATGGAAAGCTGTAGAAAGGATCGAACTGAAGATAAAAGCTCTGGGTCTGTTTTGACCGCCGACACGCAGCAAACACAGGTTTTAAACGTGCCTTTAACTCACATATGCACTTGTTAAAACGAACCCAGCACATGTTTTAACATCTAGGACTAAGAATCCACACGCTTGGACACGCACGTTCACACGGCATGTTGTGTATTAGCATTAGCATTAGCAGGGCTGTGCTGCAGGAACAGAAACATGTTTAAAATCTCCAGCAGCTGTTTTTTGACACAACTCACGTCAGGTGAGCAGAGAAAACAAACAGTTTGTGGATTTAAAAAAAAAACTCTCTGAGAAGTTAACTTACTCGTTCGCTGGATTAAAAAAGTAACTCTGGACCGCAGATGCCACTTTTTTCAGGAATTGTACATAACAGCAATCTGACCAGCACTTGAGCTGACCTACTTATGAGGCTCAGAAACTTTTTTATCCTGCAGCCACGTCTAAAAATAACCCTGTGGCCACTTTTAGATTCATCTCAATGGTAACCCTGACAGTTTTACAGAGTGCCAGTGACACAGTCCTGCTAAGCAGCAGCAGATCTCCCACATCGCTCGACTCTCCTGCTGGGCAAATTAGCGCACAATTAAACACCATAAGTTGCACTGAGCATGCATTTTCTCTGCTAAAACCCACTGAGCACAGTATCATCACTTTATAAGTTAACATAACTCTGCAGCAGAATCACAGGAAGCTTTGCATTTCCTGTTTTAGCCGCTCGTCGAGCTTTTTGTGTGAAGTAGCTCCCCTTTAATCGTTTAGCAGTAAAACGATTCTGCGAACACAAATTGGTTTCATGTCCGAGCGAAATCACACACGTTTTTTTTGTGTGCCTCTTTTCTTTCTTTTCTTTTTTTTGTGTCATTGTGCCGACGTCGCCGTACGCATCGCTCCTTTAAGATGATTTGGAATTAGCAGGCTTTTCACATGTAGCTTGGTGGGACTCCATTAGCCTGAATCAAAGAGGACGGCAGGCCTGCGTGGAGCTGCACAATAACGCGGCAGCCTGTGTTTCAGCAAATAAATAACAAATCCGCCGCTTACCGCAGCAGCCAATGCAACCCGACTAATTAAAAGATGAAAGGGGGGGGGGGCATCTTCCCTGCAGTTTCATGATGCGCTTTTTTTGTAGAAATGCTAACACTGGAGTGCTGAATTCTTGGCTAAAACTAATAAGGATCTAGAGTGGCTAACAGTCTCGATTTTGGGGTTAACCCGAGTGTAATCTGCTGCTGCTGCTGCTGCAATTAGGGCCAAAATGTCGCCGCCGCCGGCCTGTGGGAAGACTTTTTCTGTTGAATCTACTCCTCCTCCTCCAGTGTGCCTCCTCTCCTCTCGGAGCATCATGGGAGCGTTGAGCTCAGACGGCGGGATTAGTCAAGGATCCATCTTGAGACGCAGATAATGTTTTTCTCCCCTGCTCTCCGCCGGCTTCTGCTTCACTGATTAGAAACTCAAAACTCCACCAGAACCGGCTATTTGTTCTTAAGCTCTGTGTTTTTTTCTCTTTGTCAGCCGTCCCTCTAATTCGGCACAATAACGAGTCACAAGTAGGTCAAGACGATGCAGAGCGTCGGCCTGACAGCGACATGGCAGAGCCACGGGGCTCTTTAAATATGCCCTCTGGTCTTTTGCCTCTCCTATCTGAACGGCTGAAAGTGGGTGGCGCCGCTCTGACTTTCCTTCCTCTGCAACGAGAACCAATTTCAAGGTTTTGTTTGAGCAGCGGCGCCTTCACCTCAACGCCAACAACTTTCCCCCGAGTAGTTCACTTCCCTCACGGCGTCGCAGTAACACACACCTGAGCAGTTAGTGGAGGGGGAGTACGTGAGGCGCCTCACCTGCCCGTCATGGTGAGTGACAGGAAGTGGGGGGGCGTTCACGGGCCCAGCAGCTGGCTTCACACCTGCACAATCGCACGGCGTACCTCCACTGTACCTCCCTCTCTCCGCTGACAAATAATTTATTTACCTACTCCTGTTTTTCCGTCTCCTTCTGGCGACTCTGTTGTTGAAATAATTCATAACAGTAAAAAAAAAAAAAAAAAAAACTATGACGTGTGACTCGCCTCATTATGTGAAAACAGTAGAAAAACAAAACCACGTCCACTAAAACTTTCACAAAAATCAAGTTGACATTGAAATATTAATAACACTCAACAATTACATGTTTTGTGCGACTGTCAAGAGGGGTGAAAAAGAGTTTCCGATGATCATTGGCGGCCCGAACAAATTAAATTTAGAGACTCTCTCTCCTTCCCCTCGGCGGCTTTTAAGACACTGAAGTGACTGTTCTGCAGCCGTGTAAAAGAAGCCCATTATCAGAGCATTAAGATATGATTAAACTGACATTTTCTTAAGAAAACCAAAAGAGTTGGGAATAAAGGGAAGGAGAGAACTACATATTCCAGATCTTATCAGGAGGGTGGATGTGGTGGGGGTGTACATAGTGATCTTTGAAGCAGCTTATTACACAGCGAGCTAAGAAGACAAGCACAGCGGTGTACTGATCAGAGGTATGCAAGCCAAATGCACCTGCTAGATTTCGCTATCGTTCGCTGGGTGTCAGTCAGTGCTGAGGCCCCCTGACTGACGCCGGAGCAACCCCAGCTCCTGCAGGGCACACTGCAAGAAATATCCAGCTTAAAGAGGCCTTTCAACTGATAACAGCTTCCTGTTGGAGAGATCACCTCCATTTGAAGCAACATTGCTTTGCAGAAAACTGACAAATGTCAGCTCTGACTGATCAATATAAGAGGCGCCTGTAAATATATAACATCACATTTCTCTGGACAGACACAAACTGAAACTGTGATATAATAACCGTCATAACATGGACTATTTACTGCTCTAATGTGATATGAAACACCTTGGAATCCAGTAAATATGAACACACACACACACAGCTACATGAAATCTTATACATCCCAGGGATCTCTTTCAGGGCTGACGCCTAGTCTGGATATTTCCATAAAATAAATAAAATATAATAAATCCAGCCTCTTCAGTGCTTTTGGTTTGTTGGACTCATCAGTGACTAGTTGTTTTTTTTAATTAATCTTAAAATCCACTTTTCCTCCTTGGCTTTTGAGCCAGCATGAGACTTTGCTTCTGTTTTACTATTTTTATTATTTTAATATTTCTTTGGGGTTGTTTATGTGCAGCACATCGTTCTCAGATGTGGTTGTTTTTATAAATAAAGTTGAGTTAGTGCGAGCTGAACAGACACAAACATGATCAGCAACTGGCACTATAATATCCAAACTAATAGAAATAATAATAATACTAATACTCACCATAACCTGAGATGTCAGTGGTGACATTAATTCATGAAAAATAAGGTTGATTTTAACAAAATCTCTTTCCCTGACGATTCGTTTTGAGAGAAACATTATTTTCTGTCAGCTTTTTAGTTTTACACATGTGAGCACACAAGAAAAAAACACTTGATTAGGTTTATTAATAAACATCATGATTTGGATTAAAATCAAAAATTCACACAGGACTCTCACTATTTATACCCAAAATATTTTTTATTGACAAATCCAAATCCATACACTTTTTTCTTTTTTTCCCTGTATGCACATATGCACAGATATAACCACCTGCACATATACACACATATATATAAAAAAAACAATATTTACAGTAACCTCCTGCTCTACATGTTACAGAGATATGTAACTCACAAAAGGTTTCCTTTAAAACAGAATTGAAAACACAGTTCAGTTGTATGGACATGTCATTCTGCTGTGTGCTGTGGAGTAATCACTGTAAATTATTAGCACTAGTTAGCCTCCTAGCATGGTAGCTAAGTGTTTTCAATAAAACCATCAACATGAACATGTTTTTTTTACTCCTTTTTCTCCAAACCTTTTGACCCTTAAATGTCTAAAATATCAAACAAACCTACTGATAGTGTCGACAACAGATGATTTCTGTCACTTATTGTTATTGAAGATTTTCAAACCAAGCCTACCCCACATGATATTTTTTGCAGTGCTGACCAGGGAGTGGGAGCGGCACCCCCTTTCTATTTGTCTTTCATCGTCCCCACAGACCAAATAAAGCCTACAGTAGATACGAGGCTTGGGGGGTGGTGCGCATGAATGTCAGGATTTTCCTCTGAGGCTCCCATCTGAAGCTGAGGTATGCTCAGCATGTGATGTGAAAATCTGTGTAATTTTTTGAAAGGCATCACATAATCAGGAGGAGTCAAAAGCTTTCTGGCAGTAATTGCCTTTTGGCCGCAGACGGGATGTACAACACTTTGCAATCTCTCCCTGCAGAGATTTCTAACAAATAAAACCCAGGAGTGAACTGTTCAAACTCTGCATTTACATTTTAACGCCGCTAAACCACAATTTCACTAATAAGGCATCCGCTGCGCGTTGTCGACGTCTTGAGACGGTTTTCAACATGAAAATGCTTTTTTAAAAAGCACCAGAAGTGTTTTTTTTTTTTTAGATTTGTTGTCTTTATGTTTCAGGCTCTATGTAGTGTACATCCAGCAGCTTGATGTGCAGCCAGCTGCCATGTTGCACGAGGAAAACAAGCTATATACTGTCAAAAGATCTGAACCGAGATACGACGCAGACGTTTTGATTTATAGTCTGATCAGCTCTCTTCTGCGTGAGCGGCATGATACGCTCTGCTTTAATTACCCGTCTCTCTCTCTCTTAGAGAACACTTTCATTTCTCTTTTAGTATAAATTTTTTTTTCACACAACCTTTTTACTTCTTCAACTTTCCTTCCAGAGCCACACCCCACCTCTTGAACTCTCATCGGGGGTCTGGTTTGAGCCGAATCGTCACCCGGCCGTCAGAAAGGAGGAGAAACAATGAAAAGGAATCAGTGAGCGACGTAACATAAAGCAGAAAAGCCTCCTTCCCTCCCTCCCTTGTTTGGTGGGAAGGAGGTGGAGATAAAAATGTGCATCGGTGCTTCGAGTGGCTGCCTTGTTGCTTATTTCCACAGCTTCACTCCTGCTGAGTTAATAATTCTGACCTCTGCTTAATTAAAATAACCGACCATCCTCCACTGTTGAGTATTTAGTATTAGTACGAAACAACAAGAGCAACCTGTCAGGATCTATTTTTAGGTCCAACCTGTCCTGTCGTTGCTGCTGCTCAGCTGAACTGAGAGTCAAAGTGCTTATTTAGGATCTGAGGGTGACGCATGGCTTCATTAATTGCTCATTTTGTGGTGCTGCTCTCTTGACTGAGGCCAGAAACACAGCGACAACAAACCCACTGTGCTGTAATAACTGCATCTTCGCTCTATAGTCCTGAATCTGGGCCGTTAAGAGGATATCATTATCATGTGTTTCCCCACTAAAGCTGCACTTTTGGTTAAATATAGTAGTGTGGGTTTTTTTTTTTTGTTGTCAGTTTTGCATTAAAGCTGGGTCAAGCCGACCCCTCCCGTGGCGCTTCCTTTCAAACGGCGCTGCCAAAGCGCCTCCTCTGCCACAGACGAAGCCAATATCGATGCCATGCTCGAAAAACTGATTGAAAAGAGACTTACATGTTTCAAAGCATGCTGGGAGCTGGGGGCCAGGCGAGAGCCCAAAGTATTAAAGCTGAGATAGAAAAAGGCAACATATGCCCACAAGTCCGACAGCGAACCCAACAGTGCACGCTGCGAATCTTTACTCAATATGTGAAAATGTATTTTATTTATTTATGTGAAATAATGACTTTGATTTAAGAAAAAAAATACACACCTTTCCTTACATTTTGAAATAATAACAAATAAATAAATGAGGGCTAGTTGCAATGAAATTTAAAAAATTAAAAAAAAATGTTTCTAATTATTTCCTTCCTTTCATTCCACAAAAACCTTACAAAAAACATCTTCATTTCAAATAAAAGTGTTTTTTAAGCTGTAAAAAGAAAAATCAAAGTTAATTACTGAAAGTGTGATTTTTCTGCATTTATTCTCTGATATTCAAATATCTCTTCTGAGAGTATCAACAGCAGATTTGTGAAAAGAGATTTTTAATTAGTGGCTGAGAAGAAGTGTCTTGATTTTTTCCGGCTGATATCTGGAGTTTATCAGAAGATGATAAGAAAGAAAAAAACATTCATGCAAATCCCCAAAGAGTGCCATTGTTATCTCAATATACTGTTCGTCTCTAAATCTGAGAGCATAATAGAAATTCGGTGGTGGAGTGTGGCGCTGCGCACCACGTTTGCATATTTATTCAGCTGTCATATCTATCTGAGCAGATCATCAGAGGAGATAAACTAAAGAGATGAGGGAATAATGGCTCTCGCTGAGAGGCTGACGAACGACACGAGCGCATTCCTGAAAAACACCAGGAAGTGGGTAAACAAAAATGTACTCTTCAAAACGAGCTGCGGTTAATGATGGTGATGATGGCCGTGAAAACGATGATGAAGATGCTGTGAATAAAATCAAAATGATGGAAAGTTTTGACACAAACTTTCTTTGCCATTGGCGTTATTTACCTGAGCTCTGTTAGCGTTCATTCAGTGACAAAGATGCTTCAAACATGGAGAAACCCTCGTTGTAAAATGTTCTAGAAAGAAACACGGGCCGTGACATTTAGTGAAAGAAGCCTCTAAGGTCACGCTGCGATTCCTCATGTGAAAAACCAAATGAGTCATTATCAGTTCAGAGAAGAGACACAGGAAATGTTGCCTTTGATTCACACCAGATACGTTGCATTTACCACTTTAAACAGGCCACTCGGTTGTGTTGCACTTGTTGGAAACGGTGACCTTTCATTTCGTCGCTGCAACACTTTTCTAGGCGCTCAGGCGTCGTGGAAACCCTCGTGCTATCCATCCCTCCATGCATATGTACACCCACTCAGCGAGGACAGTATAGGACAGTTAATTGAACAATATCCAGGAAGTGACAAGAGGACAGCGAGGAGAAACTCTGCTCAATGGTGCCATCTAGTGTCTGCTGCTCACAGCTGCTCACAGTACAGTAAGAGCTGCTGCTGCAAGTTTGGATAACAATTATCTGTTGTATTTGCATTAATGTGATTGCTTTGTCTGCAGACTCATCTGACTGCAATTATAAAGAGTAGCGTTAAAACACTAATTAATTAACTCGATTGTGGGTAGATTGATTAATTCAAAACAAACACGAGATCGCAGCGAACAAATGAGCTCTGGAGTGCCGATGCATCTGGGAGTGCTGCTGCAGAAGACATTCTGATTATCTGCAGACACATGTAGTTGCAAATCTTTTAATTAACACAGATAGATAGTGGGGGAGTGAGTCGCTGCTTGTGCAACTATCCTGCTTGTTACTTGAAATCATAATTTGGTCATTTTTTTTTAAAGAATGAGGGTGTGAAATGTGGACCGAAGGGTTTGAGGCAGTGATGGAGAGGCAGGGCAATTATTCCAAAGTTGTGTTGCGCATGTGCACGTGAGGGGAGTGTGCATGTGTGAAACAAAAATGGGTCTTGACATGGGAAGTCAGCACACAAAAAGAGATAATCAAATTATGATCAAAACAAAGCAGATGGTCACATAAATCATCCATTCACATGTTGGACTGGCGCCTCTGTTGCAGAACAATGAATCACTGCCTATCAATGCTCGGATCAAACCATAAGGGCTGCTCTGAATACTGAAAGCCTGCTGCTGTTATCACATCCCAGTGTGGACGCTGTCCTCCGGGACATTTTCTTCAACTATTTTTGCTCAAACATCCACCAAAACATGTAAGTTAATTGCAGGAATTTGGATTCTTTTTGACTTTTCAGCTCAAAGATTTCTCCCAGATTTCAGATTTTTCCTTCTCCAGCAGTAAATACCTGCCTCTGTGTCTGTAAACCCTGAACTAGATTTAAAAGGAAGCAGTCAGTCAAAGCTGCCTTTCTCGGTGTGCTGTCAGCATCTGCACATGCAGAAAAGCCTAATCAGAGAGATACCAGTAAAGTGCATGTAATACTTTAGAGATTTAATGCAGTTTTTAATTGGATAGAGGCCCATTATTTTTCAATACAGAAGGGGCACTGAGGCACATAAAGCTCTTGAATATTTTTGCAAATCGTGTTCAACAGCATAATGATTAACCGTGGCACTAAATTTGCCTCACAAAATGAAAAGCAAACTTCATGCAAGGCGTAATTTAATTGTTTCCCTTCACATTTTCTGCCTCCCATTGTTGGAAGCTTAACATTTTTAGAGTCTGCTTAACAGCCGCCTTGTGATGCTTGAGCTGCGACAATGTGACTGACAAATGTTTCTGAAGTAGCTGCAGACTTGCCAGTGTCTTCATGGGCAAAGACTCAGGGAATCTTACATCACTGTCGTGTCGCATCTGAAGCCTTATTACATGGATATTTATTTTTCTAATTTAATGCTGCAAATTATCACCAAATGTGTCATTTAGTTGATGCCATGTGTCTGATTTTCAGTCAACATAACACACAATCTATAATATCTACAACATTACACAAATATCAGTGACTAAAATAACACAGATTATTTCAGAAACCCCTTTTTGTTCAACATATATCACCATATTGTTAATGAAATCTTTCTTTTTCTGCACCAACACGTTGCATACTGTACCAGAACAATAAAATATTTCAGCAGGCACTACTACAGGTCACGTTTCCATTTCAACCTGAGGAGAACACTGCCATCTGGGCTACAATTAGTGGTAATGCAACCCTCCACCACTCATTGGTGTGCATGAATATTCACACAATCAAAATGAGGACCTGAATATAGGCCGTCTGCTTCCACATAATGTGCAAAGACAAGCATGCAGACGGGTCCAAACCAACTGGTAAAAGGGTGTAAAATGGAATGTGTCATTAAAATAGGAAAGAAGGTATAGAAATAGAGAGGAATGCAGCAGTGATTTATAGCACAGAATTCATGAATGACTGAATTTAAAGTGATGCAACAAATTAATTAGGGGGATGGATATATATATAGTAAAAGGACATGTTCACATGGATATACATACATGAAAGTGATGTGTTAGTGAATCAGTCATCAGTGTTTCAAAGTGGAGGATCTGAAATATTGTAGTCCAGGTCAGGGGGTAGCAGTGACGTCATTAGGCCTATTTTTTCAAATAATTTGGTGTTCTTTTATTTATTTATTTTTTTAACAAAATGTGACAACAAATTCAATATTAAGTGGCCAGAATATGAGTTTAAATGTATAATTGTGGCCTGATAACAAAACACAAAACATGCTAAATGAGGCGTGTACAGAAGCCTCACCTGGGGGCTAAACCCCCGGTCCTTAAAACCTAGTGACGCCCCTGGTGGATAGAGCAGCAGCTACAGTTGTTTTTGTTTTTTTTTTAACGCCTGAATCTCAATTCTACTTCCTTTCTGTCAGGAACTGAATGAGTGTGGATGATGGGATTGTTTTTGGTTGAACCGTTGAAAACCTGAAGTGAAGTAAAAATCAACACTTAAGAGTCTTAAAGTTTCATTCTGTTTATCATCCAGCAGGGGGGCGACTCCTCTGGATCTATGTCAGTCTAATAGAAAATGATGCTATGTCTCTCTTTATTTATTCCCTCAGTAAACATTGTAAACATGAGTTTATGGTCTCAGTCTCTAGTCTCAAGTCTTCTTCACTACAGCCTGGTGTTCATTTAGTAAATTATGGTCCATTTAGAGTCAAACAGACCATAAAGTAGAGGATGATTTAGGGCACGGCTACCTGTTGATTGACAGGTTGTTACCATGGCAACATCCGGTCTGGGAGTTGTCTGAGTTTTTGTCTTCAAGCTGTTTTTTCCCTTCATAAATGTTAATTATAAAACGTCTTATTCGGTGCTCGGTTGCCCCACCCTCTCATGTCTCTTCTGGTTGCAAAGAACCAAGATGGCGACGGCCAGAGGGCGGAAGGCGGAGCTCCTGAACACTTCTGATACACAGTCTGTGGTGAGTGAACAGTTTGTGCTAATAAAATGAGATGCAGGATATGTGGTTGTGATTTCCTTCCCCAGTGTAGCTTTTAAGGACTCTTTAGTTTGATTATGAATAAAATTGGAAAAAAAAGGATTCTTTTGACTAAAGCTTGATGGTATTTAAATGAAATGTAATTAGATAAGAGACGAGATGCCTTCTTTTACCCCTACAGAGCCCTCTTCTGGGCTAAAACCACTGAAACAGCTGTAGAAATGACAAAACGCCTGGCTTGTTTTTTTTTCCCTCCTCAGATTTGCTGTATCTCTAACACTGGAGCTGCAGTGTGATGTGTGAAGTTTAGCACAAACGCAGTAAACAAGCCTCTTTGTGCCTGAGCACAGAGCACTGATAATCTGCCTGAGCATTATCTTATGTCACTTTTTTGCGCATGCTATGCCCTTCTAATGCCAGAGTTTTACCTTGTCAACGCTCGGGAGCTGCGCTCGCTGAATTTGAATGCAGCTGCAGAAGAAACTGACATCTGTGTCGGTTTGTAATGCCGGTAGAGGAAATAAAATGATAACAACAGCCTTCCTCTAAATCCAGCAGAATGGCAACTTTCCTCATTCAGCAGCACAGAGACTTTTGAGGAGATGCCATTGCTGCCTCATTGGTTTTTCACTCCCTCTGATTACTCCTCTCATCTTATGTAAATCCTCTTAAGTCACATGTTATTGTTTATTGCAACTGTGAAGGTTAGGTGTTCCTAAGCCCTGTGCGTGCGCTTATCTCACCAGCGCATGCATCTTTGTCTCTCCAATGTGTCTTGTTTTCGTAATACACTAATGGATGAGAAAAGTTGTCTGGACTGATGCGGCGCCGACAACCAATCCACTGCAGGAAAATGCTAATCTCTCCCAGTGGCTAACAACTCTTCATGAAAGAGAGGCAGTTGCATGCTCCAGGGATATCACAGCCTTATCAGAAGCCTGCTGAATTTGGGGGATTTTTAAAAAAAAAACAAAAAAACATGGTGAATACAAACAATTCATAAACATACAATCACTTTTTTGACTAGTCAGCTTCCCTGCCTCTGTACACTGGTTGTATTTTGGCGCTGAAGTGAAGTGATTGTGGTCACAGGTTTTCTGATGGAAGATTCTGTTGTGAAAAAATTGACTTTAATATTTACTATGTTAATATTTTTATGTCTTAATGTGTTTTCCCATTCTCTACATAAGGGATGTATGTTATGTGTATGTGTATATGTATATACTGACACCATATCAGCTCTAATAAACACTGTGTTTATAAAAAGAATGTCTCTCGTTTCCGTTTCGTCCATTTCTCTTGACACATTAATCCTTTAACGATGCTCTTTGGTGGATTATTTGTTTGCTGAATTCCAGGAGAAGCTTTGACAGATTCAAAATGATGGTTCATATAAATTTATCAGCATGTTTGATCGTTAGTTACGACTGCGTTGTTAGTTTCCTTGATTTTTTGAATGGAGTTCTGCTTCATGACCTGCTTTAATCTACAGTTTTGTTTCACATTTTGGGCAGTTTGTCCAGTCAGACAAACTTCTATCTGGGCAATAATAACTACAACAAAAGTAATGGTACTGGTTAGCTTCTAGTTGGTCACTCATGCAAAGATTAAACATAAGTCAGATGCAGAAGAAAACACACGTTACACACTTTGATACAGCTGAAGAAGCAGACTGCTGCCGTTCCTCAGTCAGTTCTATACAACCATCGTCTCAATGGACTGTTTCACCATCCATATCTTTAGCTAAAAAAATAGAGATAACATAACATTAGCTTGATGACCACCGTCCAAGAATTCTGTCTGAGCAACCCAACTGGTTAACATGGGCGCTGAAAGGCAGCAGGCAGCACTTCTTAGTGCTTTGCGGTGCTTCGCGCTCCTGTCTTAACACACCATGAGCTCCATTTTATCAGCCTAACTTTGTCACCTGTATGAAATTTTACATTGGCTAGTAAAGGTGTCCTTCCACAAAAAACTTTAGCCGACCAGTTAACTTGTGCCTCACTACATTAGCTGATGTTAGCCAGCTATATTACATACACCTAGCTATTGAGGAAGAACTTCAGCAAGTGGCCACATTTTGTGTAATGTTAGCTAACTTAGCTCATGCTAAAGTTAGCGGTAGTGTGCTAGCTAGTCAACATGGGGCCAGGTTTGAGAGCGCCATGGAGGAGATCTGCAGCTGAGGCTGGTCAGAGACAGACGCTCCGCCTCCACCAACCGTTAGTTTGAATTTTAAGTCCAACAGCCAATCACAGCTGGTTCTACATGTTTGATACATATCCACCAATCAAAAGAAGGGAGCTGACGATCTTCATAGTTTGTTTTGCACACACAAAAAATGCATTAGTAAAATTAATATTTTACTGAACCTTTTTATATTTGGCCGAACACACACTGTTTCCTGATATTGTACCTTAAAGGGACACTATGTAATTTTTAAAGTATTTTAGTCATTCATAAATAAATCCTCATTGGTGTAAAATAAGCTATGCCAATAATCTGACTTATCCTCCTGAGTGAAGAATCACTTATCTGTCTTTACATAGAGAGGGGTCGCTCATACGGAGGCTTCCATGTCTTTCCGGTCTATCAAAAACTACAAACTGCAGAGAGGGACATAAAGCACTACCTGCTAGTACCCAGAGGACAAAATGCATTTCCATGTTTTGCGATTTACTTTTCACAGAGAAGTAAGGTGGAGACGCCCGTTTTACTTACCCGGCACTAAACTAAAACCTGCACTGCACTTTTGGTATATAATACAAGACCATACTTATGCCGCGCCGAATCCTCATCGCCAAAAAAGCGTAAAAGGGCCATAAACTGACCGGAGCTCTAGGCCGGGGATCATGGCCGGCCAGGACCGCAGGGAAGTCCTCCGGACCGGAAGAGGGCTGTGGAGGTCCGGGGAAAAATGACTGGAGCTCCAGGCCGGGGGCTGGGGATCCGCAGTGATGGTGGCCGCCCGGGAGTTGACCCATTCCGCTTACCGTAGTTCCAACCATGCAAAGTCAAATTTAACCACTAGATGGGAGAAAAAACTACACAGTGTCCGTTTAACATTTAGAAGAAACATATATGTACTGTTAACTGCTTGGGAACATATAAGTAGCTTTTTGGCCCTCAAAAGGGAACTTATAGGTACCTTAAGGTTCCAATAATTAGCCCCAGGGGGTACATTAGTGTAGAGTGTTCCCTGGGGGACAGAAATGGACCCCTACTGTACCTCTACTTCTGATTCACTTATGTTGTTTATATGATACCTTAGTATTCACTTATGTTGTTTACGTGATACCTTAGTATTCACTTATGTTGTTTACGTGATGCCTTAGTATTCACTTATGTTGTTTACGTGATGCCTTAGTATTCACTTATGTCGTTTGCACGATGCCTTAGTATTCACTTATGTCGTTTACACGATACCTTAGTATTCACTTATGTTGTTTACACGATACCTTAGTATTCACTTATGCATTATTCATTCATGTATTCATTCATTCATTCATGCATTCATTCATTCATGCATGCATTCATTCATGCATTCATTCATTCATTCATTCATGCATTCATTCATGCATTCATTCATGCATTCATTCATTCATTCATTCATGCATTCATTCATGCATTCATTCATGCATTCATTCATTCATGCATTCATTCATTCATGCATGCATTCATTCATTCATTCATGCATTCGTTCATTCATTCATGCATTCGTTCATTCATTCATGCATTCATTCATGCATTCATTCATGCATTCATTCATTCATTCATGCATTCATTCATTCATTCATTCATTCATTCATTCATTCATGCATTCATTCATGCATTCATTCATGCATTCATTCATTCATTCATGCATTCATTCATTCATTCATTCATTCATTCATTCATTCATTCATGCATTCATTCATTCATGCATTCATTCATTCATTCATGCATTCATTCATTCATTCATTCATGCATTCATTCATTCATTCATTCATTCATTCATGCATTCATTCATTCATGCATTCATTCATGCATTCATTCATTCATGCATGCATTCAT
This sequence comes from Synanceia verrucosa, assembly GCA_029721515.1. Classification (NCBI taxonomy): domain Eukaryota; kingdom Metazoa; phylum Chordata; class Actinopteri; order Perciformes; family Synanceiidae; genus Synanceia; species Synanceia verrucosa. The sequence goes on from CM056557.1 coordinate 25,459,206, forward strand.
TCATTCATTCATGCATTCATTCATTCATGCATTCATTCATTCATTCATGCATTCATTCATTCATGCATGCATTCATTCATGCATTCATTCATTCGTTCATGCATTCATTCATTCATTCATGCATTCGTTCATTCATTCATGCATTCATTCATGCATTCGTTCATTCATGCATTCATTCATTCATGCATTCATTCATTCATGCATGCATTCATTCATGCATTCATTCATTCATTCATGCATTCATTCATTCATTCATGCATTCGTTCATTCATTCATGCATTCATTCATGCATTCGTTCATTCATGCATTCATTCATGCATTCATTCATTCATTCATGCATTCATTCATTCATGCATTCATTCATTCATTCATTCATTCATGCATTCATTCATTCAGTCAGTCAGCAGATGAGTTCTGCCGTCTGTTAAGATGACATGTCCGTTCATAAAGGGTCCAGTGGATGAAGGAGCAGCATTACTGCGCAGAGAACTAAATATTGGTCTGGAGATTGTCATCAGACCGCGTAGAGATGTTCTCGCATTTCCGGACAGTTATCTTTTTGAGCGGTATCGTTTCACGTCACGGTCCATAATCTACATACACAACCTAATCCCTCCTTACATTTGCAACATGCTCTCACATCCCATCAGATAGTGTGTGTTGCGATGAAAGAATGTTTTTATATTTCATCTTTCATCTTTAGCTGCTGCCAGGTGCGCTTCTCCAGGATTGCACCTAAATGAATAGGCTTAAAAGTTAATAGGCTACTGTACCATTCACATTACACGACTACATTTAAACTTACGCACTGACCCGGGCAGCAATGTTCTCCCACACCATCTCCCTTTCTTTTGCTGCAGTAGCGGTGTTGCACTTTTTCTTAAAAAGATGTTCAAACTCGCCATAAGTGCGCATTAAAATTTCTGATTCGAGCGGTGTGAAAAACGGTGCCCTCCTCTTGCCTGTTGCCATGGTGACTCGTCGAATCGGGGCTCCATTGATGCTGGCTTTTTATCGCTGTGATGTACGCGCTTAACTCCAGGTGAAGTTGATTAAACCAACTCAAATCAGCTGTTGTGGAACCAGAAACTCAGAGTTTCATATCTCAGAGTGGATCGACTCAGAGTTCAGGGTGACACTCAGAGTTTGTTGAACCTGCTTTGTGAAACGGACCCAGGGAGGAAATGTTGTTAGGCTGGTTTTTTGGATCACGGGGTTATGAGAGGACACAGGTAAAGGTCCGCTTCTGAGGCGGATCACTGAGGTCTGCAGGGGCGGTGTCTAGAAGAGGCAAAGAAACTGTCTGATCAGTGTGATCTGAAAACTGTCTGCAGCCAGGATGTCGGAGCCTCGTGGGATCCTGATCAAAGGAGGCAAAGTGGTGAATGAAGACTGTTCCTCGATCAGCGACGTCTACATCCAAGATGGGAAGATCGTCGAAGTTGGAGCGAACCTGCAGATTCCTGCGGGGGTTCGAGTCCTGGACGCCACCGGGAAACTGGTGATCCCGGGGGGCATCGACACGCACACGCACATGGAGTTTGCCTTCATGGGCACCAAGGCGGTGGACGACTTCTACATAGGAACCAAGGTAGAGATAGAAAGAGCAGGACCAGATCCAGATCCGGTTCAGTCCAGACTAACCCTTCAGTTTTAAGCCTTCCCAGCAGGCACCTTGAGGTCAGTTTGATGTTGCGAAATAGTCAAAATTTTGACTACTATCATAAGTAGTCTGCAGAAGCTTTGACATTCCTATTGTCGTATAGACGTCCAACAAAGGGATCAATCCTACATCGGGTTACTGTGCTATACATTGTAAGTCAAAATACTTGACATCAAATCAACGTTGCTGATCAATATCTGACATCAAACTGCCGTTAATTTGGTGTCTGACCAAAGTTTGACATCATCTTGATTTACATTTTTGACCAAATCAGGATATAATTTTGATTCAACATTTGATATCATCTTGATGTCGCATTTACATCAGATGCCCGCTGGGTTAGCATTGATTTCTGCTAAATATGTCTGTGTGTGAGTAAATATTAAAATACTGACTCTGTCCTCCAAGCAAAGACAAAGATGTCCACTAAAAGTCGCACGATTTTGTCGACTAATCATTCAGTTGATTTAATCAACTGATCTGTGTTTCACTATAAAGATAAAGAATCAGTTTTTTTATATCAGAGATCAGATCATATGTTTACTGGAAATAAGTCATTCTGCATGATCATTTAAAAGTTCAAAATATTCCTAAACTATTTCACAACAAAATATATGAAAAGTATCCAAAGTCAAAATGCTCTTTGTGCAGAATAAATCTAGATATAATATCAGCTGTAATACAAGTTTCATACAAAGGAAATATTTGATTTGGTGATTTGGGTATTTATCAGAATAGTATATGACAGTAATCATACATACAATATCCTTATACTTCTATTTATCATCTTGTATGAAAAGAATGCAAAAGTGGCCACTTTCAAGAGTAAATCATACACTATGCATGAATTTCAGTACATTTTTTTTCTGTTTTTTTTTTTTTTTTCCTTCATGGCAACATGAAGTGTCAGTCACAAATTCTCAGTAGGATATTTCACTGAAATCTGCTGCTGAACAAAACCACTGCTTCCTGACTGACTGTTAATGTTTAACTCCCCTCTGTGTGGCACCACACCACCAGGCCGCCCTAGCAGGAGGGACCACCATGATCCTGGACTTTGTCATCCCAGTGAAGGGCCAGTCCCTCCTGGAGGCCTACGACTCCTGGAGAAAGAACGCCGACCCCAAAGTTTGCTGCGACTACTCGCTTCATGTCGCCGTCACCTGGTGGAGCGACCAGGTGAATGAGCGCCAAAAAATATAAACCAAAAAAAATATGTTTGCCAATTCTTCATAAATCCACTTTTTTTGTGTCCAGGTCAAAAAAGAGATGCAGACAGTGACTGAAGAGAAAGGAGTTAACTCCTTTAAGATGTTCATGGCCTATAAAGATGTGTTCATGCTGCACGACTCCGAGCTTTACGCTGCCTTCTCCCAGTGTAAGGAAATCGGAGCTATCGCCCAGGTGCATGCTGAGAACGGAGACCTGATCGCTGAGGTTGGTACTTAAAAAACAGGAAGTGAAAACACTGAATAGCTCAAATGAAAGAAGAGACTCTCTATTTCATCATGAAAAAAATGTTTGTTTTTACCTTGTTCCATTCTTGTTTTATCAGTGGTAGAGTAGAGGACACTTTCACCAAAATCACCACTTTTTGTCCACATTCTGTTTGTTTTGCTCTCTAATCTCGATCATCTCCACTTCCTGTTTTGATCTCTGTGGTGTATACCGTCTCTTTATGTCCTGACTACATCTCCCAGAAGCTCCAGAATTACTCACAGGCTGCGCAACCAGCAACACGCTGCCGAAAAAACACTTTGACGTTGAAATACGTCAATAACACTCAAAGAGTTAATAGACAGTGATTTATTTGCATCCATGTCGCTCCTAACCTCATCCAACACTGAATCCTCTTTTTTCTGTTACTGTCCCGCTCAGAAAAAGGAAATTAAATCTCTAACTCTCATCACTCCCCACTAACTGTGACCGATGCATTTTAAATATATTTTATGGTGCTGATAATCATCGTTAACAACACTGGACAATAGAACAAAGGTCAAAGAGGGCCTCAAACAAAACATAACAAAGTTTGGTGACATCATGAAGCAGAATGGCATCATGGGAGTTGTAGTCTTCATGACAGTCAGAAGGTGTTTACTGATTAAAGCAGTTTCTCTGATCACATCATATCTAGATATCAAACGACCAAAATTATTTTAAAAATAATATGGAGTTGAAAATGGCCAGCGTCGAGTAAGAGACAGCATGCATCTGGATAAGAAGTGAATTTACACAAACAGGATATGATGTCATTGACAGGCGACCAAATGTAACACACTTTATTAATATTTATTAAAATTCTGTTTCTGAAACATTAAGATTAATGTAAGAACACAGCTCTGCAAATCATATAACATGTTATAGCTTTAACAAAGTGCAGTCAGGTCTTTATAGTGTGCAATAAATTGATCAGTGATTCCCAAATCTGAACAACATTTTCAGACTTCATTCAGTCTCTGTTGTCTCTGTTTGTTCCAGAAGGTTCAAAGTCCATCGACTGTTTGTCAAAGAAAAGTCATGAAGTATCAAAAACATCTTTTGCTCTGTCCAACGTCCACTGCAGGAAATGTTTAACCTGAGGCATGTGGGGGTGAAAAGGTCATTTTCAGATACTTCACAGATAGTTTAAATCCAGTTTCATTAGATAGTATGGTCTCTTTAATCTGTCCAGTTATTTCTCAGAAATGTATTTTCCAACTCGTCTTTTTTTTTTTTTTTTTAAATGTCATGACAACTTTTCACCACAAAGAGGCAGCAAATGTCAATAAAGTGAAACGTGTGAGGCGGCATGATTAAACAAGGTGCCCAGAAAAAGAGTTCAACATTATATTTTAGCTGAGGATGAAGCTGTCAGAGGATAACATCAATTTATTTTTAATATGCTGTTTGTTCTCGAAATGTTTTAATCTTCTCATGGTCACACGTGCAATTTAGATTATGTTAAACTCTGAATATTATTATTATCAAATAAATCAAATCAAAAAGCCTTGATTGTTATTATATGACATTATTAGGAGCGCTGCTCCACATGGTGCATAGTCAAAGAAATAGTCAGATTAAAAATAAAATATAAATGATGTTATGCAAGAAATAAGATTCTATTTACAGCAGTCAGGCTCAGTGTAGTATTTTCAGAAATATTGCACATGGAAGTGGAATTATTGCACATTGCTGTTAACTGTTATTGCATAGAAAACTATGTATTAATAATATCTCATATATTACATATAATAATAATATATAAAATACATTAATACATATTTATATTATGTAAATATTAGTCACTACTAGCTGGTAATTAGTATTTATTATCACTATTATTCTATGATTAACTTGTCATAATATCTGAATTATCAGACATCATTATTTCATAGATAAGTTACAGACAGACTGAATTTTGAAGTGTCATACTTTATAATCTTTGGTTGTAAAAATGTCAGAAGAAAAGGGAAAACGTAGTTTGAGCAGTTTGTGGAGTTTAAACTCACACAGTGATGTGTTTGGTGATGGAGGATGGAGCTCTGCCTCCCTGCACTCTTAGTTTAGGTGTAGCTGTGTTGTTCAGGCCTCCTCCGCCTCCTTTAACCTTTACGCTGCCTTGTTGTCCCCGTCCCCCGCTGGGACTCTGCAGGGAGCAAAGAAGATGCTGGCCCTGGGCATCACGGGTCCAGAGGGCCACGAGATGTGTCGGCCGGAGGAGGTGGAGGCTGAGGCCACCCAGCGAGCCATCACCATCGCCAACGCCGTCAACTGCCCGCTCTATGTGGTCCATGTCATGAGCAAATCTGCTGCCAAGGTGGTGTCCAACGCACGCAGAGATGGTGAGTGTGGGGCTGCTGCCCCCTGCTGTTCACACAGGGCAGGACCGGGAGGTGTTTGAAAGACCAGGACCTTGTTTTTCCTCTCGCTCTGCAGGGCGGGTGGTGTTCGGGGAGCCCACCGCAGCCGGACTGGGCACTGACGGTACTCACTACCATCACGAAGACTGGGCTCATGCTGCTGGCTTCGTCATGGGTCCTCCTCTTCGACTAGACCCCAGCACCCCTGGGTACCTCATGGACCTGCTGGCCAAGTAGGTGGACCTGAAAGTCTAGTTAGTCTAGAATCTAAAAGTCTCATGGAAACGCTGGTGAAAAGTTTATGGACATGCTGACGCTGCAGGTTTAGAGCTGGAGGGAAAGTATGGATCCTGGTGTCACATGGAACTGAGGCTGAATGATGCTCCAGAGTGTTTGGTGAGGGAAAAGCTAGCATGGACTTTTTCACAGGTGTCTTTCAACCTGGGAAACCATAGAAGAGTCTCTCCTTTACAGACAGGCACTGTTTTATTTCTAAAATGAACTGGCTTTGACTGTAAATCTGAGGCTCTTGTGGATCCAAGGAGCTCATGTCATATAGTGAAGCCATGTCTTAAACTGGATAAAATGACCAGCTGTGACCTCCAGGATTATCTCAGCCTCAGGAAACTTTACAGCCACAAACCAGAGACCTGCAGCGTTCAGAGCATGGATGCCTTTCCTCCATAGATTCACTGTAAGAGGCTTTCTGAGGAGAACACAAGTGATCATCCAGTCTGTTAAAAATGCAGTTTGTGCGGAAAGTTTCATAACATAGCTTAGATAAATTTTATTATCGAGTGAAACTAAAAATCTGTGTAACAGATGGTAGCAACCCACAAAATGCTGCTAAAGCTTCACCTTAATGTATGTTTCTATCCATCAGTGATGATCTCACCGTGACGGGGACGGACAACTGCACCTTCTCCATCTGCCAGAAAGCTCTCGGCAAAGACGACTTCACCAAGATCCCGAACGGTGTGAACGGCGTGGAGGACAGGATGTCCGTCATCTGGGAGAAAGGAGTGGTACGTGCAGCCTGTCCTCAGCAGTACATCAAAATAATACACTCTACAGCTGGTAGCATGTGGTATGATTGTCTCCTTCTTATTCTTAACTGTCTTAAAGGCAGATTAGTGCAGATAGCAGGGGCGTCGCTACGTTTTAAGGATGGGAGGCTTAGCCCTAGGTGACGCAAATTTGGCTATATATATGTATTGCCAAAGTAGCCTCCCAAGAGGGCACTTAAGTGCACGTTTTTACCTTCCAAGAGTGCAATTTATCAAGTTTTAACCAGCCAACAGGGCAGTTTAGCATGTTTTGCACAAGCTTTTGCCTACAAAGAGGACACTTAAGCACGTTTTACAAAAATTGGGCCACAAACGGATCTTATTTAAGTGATTCATGAATAATGCAAGGTTATAGGATTATTTAAATTTATTATTTAAACTCCTATTCTGTAGCCTAGAAACCTAGACGCACCCAAGCAGGATGGTGTAGTGGCACACCATAGGGGCTAATGTCGGACCAATCACAGCGCTCTGTCTGCGTAGCGAGTCGCTGGGGCGGGCTTAGCGTGACGATGACAGGGCTGCGCGATGCTGGAGATAGCATGACTGTGGCTAACGATAATATTGAATTTGTCGGCACATTTTTGTAAAAATAAATAAAAATAATAAACCAACACCAAATTATTTAGGGAGGCTTAAGACGCCACTGGCAGATAGCCGCTGATGCTAAGCTAATGCTAACCCTTTGCCTGTTAATTCTGCATTTAGTTGTCATCCACTTTGAGCCCCTCACTTGCTTACCTTTTCCTTATGTTTGCATATGTCTGCTCATTAGATGTTATTGTTGTGTTATTTACATTGTTAGGTTTTGCACTAAACTGCATTTTTGCATTATTCTGCACCGTATATATATTTTCAGCAGGATTCCCGCAGTTCCTTAAAAAGTCTTAAAATGTCTTAAATGAAAATCAGGGTAATTAAAGTCTTAAATTGTCTTAAATTTACCATAATGTTGCTGCAGGTATTTCATTTTTAGATTTCAGTGCACAGTATTTTTTGGGTCTTAAATTATATTTGTTCAGGTCTTAAAAGAACTCTGTTTAAAAAAGCTTTAAATCTCCTTTCTTTTCCTACTGTGAAAGAATTTCCTTCAGGATGAATAAAGTTCTGTATTATCTTATCTTATCTTTGTGTGTTTCCTCCCTCAGCACAGCGGCAAAATGGATGAGAACCGGTTTGTCGCCGTCACCAGCAGCAACGCGGCGAAGATCTTCAACTTCTACCCTCAGAAAGGACGAATCGCCAAGGACTCGGACGCTGACCTGGTTATATGGGATCCCAACATGACGAGGTGAGGAACTAAAAGGCTTCGACTTGCATTTCAAGGCTATATCATCACTTCTTCTGCAGCTGCTGAATCACAACCATCAGTCTGTTGCTGTGATTCATTCTCCTCCATGCTCGGATAGTTTTTTAGGAAGGATTTGAACGCTCGTATCTGAGCAGCTCCAGTGGGAGGATGCTGATGGGTCATGGTGAGGATCTAAAGATGACGAATATTAAGCTACGTGGGCGCTAAACCAGTTTTGCTGGAGGAGAAAACGCAGCGTCAGAAGATCATGTGATCTTATTGTTAAGACATGCGGTACAGATTCATGCACAGAGGACTCTGTGCACTGTGCCTCTCTGGGTCTTATATAATCCAGGATGATGGTGCACTGCTCTGTTTGCTGCAGGATCTGGGCTCAGCCCCTCAGGGAAGTTTCCACACCCTGGTGTAATTCACTGTGAATGACTTCACTGGTAGCACTCTGGTACAGTTTGGGGTCCTGGGACGTCTTTAACATGTGTGCACATCTGCTCATGTTATGATGCCTCAATTCATCTGTGAAAGTTGGTAATTAATTTCCCTCCTGGCGCAAAATGTTGCTTCATAACATCCGGGACCACAAACAGTTGCATAACCAGAAAACGCCTCAGATGTTCAGTCTTGTGTCTGGTAGTTGTGCTGCTTGAATAATGAGGACACATCTTGTTTTAGGCTTTACACATCATGGGAAATGTGTGAATGGAGCCTCACAAAAAGACACTGAGTGTGCTTCATGGAGACTTATTTCAGCGTTCAGTCTGCACCGTGCAGAGCTTTTGATTATTGTGCTGTGAATCGTTGTAATTTGTTTTCCCTCAAAGAGATTTTCTAGATTTCCCAGAAAGTCCATTTGATGAGATTTTGTCCATCTGGATTTCAGATTTTAGATGTTTTTCCTGAACAGAAAGTTTATGAAACCCATCGTCAAAATAGTCAAAAGAGACATAAAGTGAGATTATTAACTAGACAAGGCTTTATTTATAGATATCACATTTCATACACAAGCTAACTCAATGTGATTTACATGCTTAAACATACAGCACTTACTCTGCTAAAAAATAAGCATATTTATATTAATCCCATGTTAATATTAACCCTCAAACGACATCAGAATAAAAAAAACAGTAAAAGTGAAGTTTCTTACAAGTAATATTAACAGCAGATCAGGATAGAATAACAATAAAGTTAATTTAGTAAAATAAATAAAGATAAATAGCAACTTAATATTACAAATTACATTCTGTTGTTGTGATGAACAAATTGAGTGATAAATAATGACCAACTCTGCAGTTTTTGTGTCTTCCAGCTTGTTGTTTTGGAAACTGAAGCGGTTTCGGTGAACTCTGGTTTTTTCAGCTCTTTACGGCACTCTGGTGGAACATTTTGCTGCATCCAGCAGCTAAAAAGCTACATATTTATCTCAGGACTGGTTCAGACCAGTGAGGAGCCTTAAACTTGGCTCCTCTGGCTCCTCACTGCTCTGGGGTTAAGTTACACTTCAGTCTTAACCTCGGTGTGTCTTTGTGTCTCGGCAGGAGGATCTCAGCTAAGACCCACCACCAGGCCGTGGACTACAACATCTTCGAGGGCATGGAGTGCCACGGCGTCGCCGTCGTCACCATCTCCAGAGGAAAAGTGGTGTACGAGGACGGCCGGCTGGACGTGTCGGCGGGTCACGGCCGCTTCATCCACAGGAAACCGTTCGCTGAATACGTTTATAAAAGAATCAAACAAAGGGAGGAGGTCAGTGGTGTCGGGTTGTTCCTCTCGTTGCTTCGGCATCTTTCAGTTCACTGGTTTTACTTGAAGTTTTCCAAGAGAGAACGAGAGGTGAACTTTCAAAGAACTTCACACTGGTCCGGTCAAACACCTTTCAGCTTGTTGTATCAATACCAGAAAGTTATCAGTAGATAACCACAGTAAACAATAAACTGTTAGAGTCAGGACGTTCAGAAGAGGTCAGAGTGCCCTCTCTCTTCAGAAACAAGTTTCTTGCCAAGTCATTTTGCAAAAACAAGGAATTTAACTTGGTGACTTTGTGCATGAAATATAGACACATAAACATGTAAATGTGCAGAGATAAGAACCAAACAAATATGCAAAAAATCTTATTATGTAGTAAATGTGAGATGTGCAATATGGCAGCTTAACGAAGGTAAGAACTGAAGAAGAAGAATATTTCACTGGTTTTTATTGTTTTATTTATATATTATATTATTTTATTTATATGTATTTTTTTGTATTTATATTTATATATTTTTACTCTATTATTATATATCTTCAGACTACCATTAGGATACTTTTATTGATGATGTAATGAATATCTTTAGATATTATTTTCATGCATATTTCTGCATATTATAATATTAACACCTGATCTCACTCTGTCTTTCTTTTTTCTGGCCTGCAGGTGAGGAAACCCACAGCTGTGGTCAGAAAGCCGTATGAAGGAAAAGTCATTTCGATCTGAACCGTCGACTCTTTGCGTCTCCAGCTTCTCGCCTCAGTTCCTGCAAGTCATGCATCTCTTCTGATCAGGTCAATGTTCTGTTGGCAGATAGCGTTTGTTTAGTTTGGCGAGGTTTCCCAGCTGGGAGAATGTTTTATTTGCTCTAACACACATTATGCAATCAAGTAAATCATTGCAAGGAATGAAAATGTGGATTATGCTCATATCTCATCATCATTTATATTCAGCCATGTTGTGAACGTGTGTGATTCCTCTTTTACTGGACGTATTTTGACTTTTTCTTTGCTGTTTCTCACCCAAAAAGCATCCCTTTGATGAAATATTCATTAAAATGACAACAAGCGTAAGGATTTATTTGTCCACCCAGGTTGTATTTACATATTCGGCAGGATCGCATGCTTTCTTTTGTGCTGCGTCTATGTCCATGTATGGACTGCAGCTGTCAGCGAGCATCATGTGGCAGCTTCCTATTGGGTTGCCGTGGTTTCACGCCGCAGGGCCAGAGCAGACATAATGTGAGCTTATCAGGTCGCCTCACGGGTCAGCGGCGCCGTGTGAGTCACAGAAGGCCGACTCATCCCTGAGCTGCAGCACTTCCTTCCTCTGGGCTCCGACAGAGGAAGTGAAGAAGCTCTGAAAATCTGAGCTGCTGGACTCTCTGTGCAGATTTTAGTGGAAGTAAACAGAGCTGCAACACAAAAAAAAACACTTAATTTCCTGTGAATATCTTTGAGACATTTTATAAACCTTTGACCCCTCTGAGGTGTTAATGAACAGCGACAGATGTGTCCAACACATCTGTCTGTGATTATGTAAGAAGTTATGTTTGTTTTCTCCTGTGCAGGGGAGCGTCACACGAAGCCTCTGTTTGCCTATAAATGACATGATTGAATCCATAATCGTAAGCTTAAATTAGAGGTCTTTAATACATACAGAGTGTCCTGTTTTTTTGTTTTTTTTTTGTTTTCTCTGTGTTCATTTATCATCATCTGTGCTGTTATATAACCAACATGATGTATTTGACGTCTTTCTAGCTGCTCATTGAAGCTTAACTGAATTGAATTAAAACATTGATTTATGGTCTGGAATAGTTTGGCCATTATTAAGTGAACCGTTCTCCATGGTTACCATTATTTCTAGACTGACTACTTCTGTGATATCATGTAACTCAATCAATCACTTGATACAGATCAATACAAATATAAAATATAGGTCAAATATAATGCAGCACATTTTGTGTTGAGCAACATATTTATTGTTTCATGGAAAAAAATAAAATAAATATATTTGTGGGTGTACACATACAGTATGTATATACTACACATATATATGCATCTATATATACATACACAGATTTGTACAAAATCACAACAACACAAATCACTTTAAATAGAACAGTCATAAATAATGAAAATATGAGAGTTTTCAGTTCATAGTGGAGACAAAAAAAGACATTTCAACAGTCAGTTGGAAAATAAATATTGTTCATATATAGATAATTATAATTAATCCAGAAACTTTAATTAACCAGCTGACCTGTAGACGCTGGTTCCTGTGACTGTTTTGGATTCTTGTAACGTATTCTTGAGTAGTTTGAACGGCTGTAAGAGTTTCTTAGTTCACCCATTGTGCATTTAACGACAAATCAGTGTCACATTAGTCACTCAGGGAAGTTTTACGTGTCTGAAGCAAACAAAGAATAGGTCTATTTTCATTTCAACTGGATCTGAACAACAAAAAACAGCTTATTTAAGAGAATAATCATACCGTAATGAAGAGTCCAGGTCTAAACCCACTGCTGCAGCTGAGCTCAGGACATCTTCACCACCTTTGTGTGACGAGGATGAGGTAAAATCTGAATTAAACGATGATGCTGTCATAACAGGATCACTGAGGTGTAGAAGCACAAAATGTTTTCATATTTTCTTCCTTCCTCACACGATACTTTGTGGATCTTTGGGCCTGAAGAGCAGCGGACACCAGAAGTGAGGCTGAAAACAAAGCAGAGCGTCATGGATCAAAGTGCGCTGAGGTGTGTGAACATAACTGGTGTTAAGAAGCACTGCTGCTTACCTGAAAATACAGTGATGTGTGGCTGCACTCCTCTTCCTCCCTCCTGTTTTTCAGCCTTTTCCTCAGGATTTTGCCGTGCAGATGCTCCACCCTCTCCTGAGCGGCGCTGGTGAAGAATCGCTCGCAGACCATCAGCCTGAGCTGGGCGGCTTTGGAGGCCATCAGGGCCATGATGAGCAGCGTGAGCAGGATGGCGGCCAGAGGAGCTACAGAGCTGGAGAGCAGCAGCTTCGGTTTAGGAAGACATCTCTTCTCGAACAGCGTCACGGAGTACGAGAAGTCTTTCTCGTGGATTTCCTCGATGAGAGGTATGCCGATTAATGTCGCAATACCCTGAGAAAAATCAGAGACGGAAGATTTAGAAGAGCTTTTATTTCCAGAGCCTGACAGAAAAGAAATACATTTATGAAGATAAGTAAATAAATCACAAAGTTCACTTGAATTTTCAACGAACAAAGAGCCAAGTAGTTCTTTCTTAAACCTAACTATAGTGGTTTTGTTGCCTGAACCAAAGTGTTTTTTGTCTATTTCACTGCATCACGCTCGTGTTCACGGCTCAGAGGTCAGAGGTCAGACTCACCTTGATGCTCATCAGCAGCGGCACGTGGAACGGCTCCAGCTCTGATAGCTTTGTTGTCACAATATCGACAAAGCAGAACAGTAAAGCGTCCACGGTTATGACTATGAGCCACGCTACAAAATGAGAGACAATTGGGACACCAAATTTCAGCATGGCTCTTCCTTCTCTGGCGGTGGGACAGGCCGATGGGACGGCGGCGTACAGCTTCTCCTCCTCCGGGCTGAGCGGGAGGACGTGGGGCTTCCCTTCCGCCTTCTGCTTCTCGTCGAAGCGGACAAACCTGCAGCTCACGAACCTGTTTTCGTACATAACGTCGTTGCGGTATTTCTGTACGTGCAGCACGATGAACGTCATGAGTACGAGGAAGCTGATGGCGGGGAACAGCTTGTCGGTGACGGAGGACACCGTGCTCATGAGGGCCTGGACGTACTTCACGGTGTCGTTCAGCTTCTGCTCCGCCTCGCTGAGTTTCACCCTGAACTTTTCTGATTCCAGTCGGGGGGAAACCTGGAGATGGGAGTCCAGGTTCAGCACCCCTAAGTCTGTCACCCCCTTCAGCATGCCGCCCAGCCACTTCAGCATCTTCACGTAGTTGCTGAACGGAGCAACGATGGCCGCTTTCTTGGCTTTTAGGTTGCAAATCAGACTCCGGACCAAGCCTGTGATGTTCTCCAAGGTGTTGCGGATGTTTCTAAGAACCACTAAACTGGTGCCAGCGGTTAGCAGCAGGTTGCGGCTCTTCTTCATGAAAACAGAGATCACAAACAGAGTCATCAAGCACCTCACTCTCTTCGATAGAAAGAGGGCGACTGTCAGTAGTGTCCCAACGCCGCCAGCGATTCCTCCAGCTGCTGCTAACTCATAGTTCAGGGTGAAGAGGAGGTAGAGGAGGAGCAGGGAGCTGAGCAGGAGGCTGGAGAAGCTACAGGTGAGGAGGAGGAGGAGGGTTCTCTGAAAACCTTCCCTTTTGCCTGTTATAAAAACATCCAAGGCCAGATTAGCAACGTCCCAGAGTCTCTCTTTGAGTCCGAGCAGCATCCTGGACGACAGAGGGAAGAACTCACAAAGCATCTATTCTCATGGCTGTTGTTTGCAGCCTCCTTAAATACGACTAAAACAGGAACTCTGCTCCTCAAACCTCGGGCATTCGTCATTTCCCAGTCATCCCTGTATTTTAACCAAAAGCAGAAGCAAACGGCTGACGGTGGGAGACGTGCTCATGCTCTTGAATTTCATTGAGGATCGTCTCGTTTAGTTTATTAGTTTGTTTAGTTTGCAGAAAATTCTCTGGATGAATGTGAAGCTTCCACCGAAATAAATACAGAGAACAGGCATGCATGATGAAAATTCTGATAAAAAGTCATACTATAGTATGTCAAAAAAGTTAAAAAAAAAAAAAAAAAAAAAAGAAAAAAATTAAAATGTAAATAAACTCATCAGAATGACTTATTATAGTGTGTTGAATGATTTAACATCATAAAACATGTAAAAACACCATTTCATAGCATGATGAAAATTCTGATAAAAAGTCATACTATAGTATGTCAAAAAAGTCAAAAAAAATGAAAAAATTAAAATGTCAAAAAACTCATCAAAATCACTTATTATAGTGTGTTGAATGATTTAACATCATAAAACATGTAAAAAACACCATTTCATAGCATGATGAACATTCTGACAAAAAGTCATACTATAGTATGTCAAAAAAGTCAAAAAAATGAAAAAAATTAAAATGTCAAAAAACTCATCAAAATGACTTATTATAGTGTGTTGAATGATTTAACATCATAAAACATGTAAAAAAACACCATTTCATAGCATGATGAAAATTCTGATAAAAAGTCATACTATAGTATGTCAAAAAAGTCAAAAAAAATGAAAAACATTAAAATGTCAAAAAAATCATCAAAATGACTTATTATAATGTGTTGAATGATTTAACATCATAAAACATGTAAAAAACACCATTTCATAGCATGATGAAAATTCCGATAAAAAGTCATACTATAGTATGTCAAAAAAGTCAAAAAAATGAAAAACATTAAAATGTCAAAAAAATCATCAAAATGACTTATTATAGTGTGTTGGATGATTTCATAGCAAAAAACATGTAGAAAACACCATTTCATAGCATGATGAAAATTCTGATAAAAAGTCATACTATAGTATGTCAAAAAAGTAAAAAAAATGAAAAAAATTAAAATGTCAAAAAAATGATCAAAATGACTTATTATAGTGTGTTGAATGATTTAACATCATAAAACATGTAAAAAACTCCATTTCATAGCATGATGAAAATTCTGATAAAAAGTCATACTATAGTATGTCAAAAAAGTCAAAAAAATGAAAAACATTAAAATGTCAAAAAACTCATCAAAATGACTTATTATAGTGTGTTGAATGATTTAACATGATAAAACATGTAAAAAACTCCATTTCATAGCATGATGAAAATTCTGATAAAAAGTCATACTATAGTATGTTAAAAAAGTCAAAAAAATGAAAAAAAAATTAAAATGTCAAAAAAATGATCAAAATGACTTATTATAGTGTGTTGAATGATTTAACATCATAAAACATGTAAAAAACTCCATTTCATAGCATGATGAAAATTCTGATAAAAAGTCATACTATAGTATGTCAAAAAAGTCAAAAAAATGAAAAACATTAAAATGTCAAAAAACTCATCAAAATGACTTATTATAGTGTGTTGAATGATTTCATAGCAAAAAACGTAAAAAAAAAAAAAAAAAAACATTTCATAGCATGATAAAAATTCTGATAAAAAGTCATGCTATAGTATGTCAAAAAAGTCAAAAAATGAAAAAAAAATCAAAACGTCAAAAAAATAATCAAAATGACTTATTATAGTGTGTTGAATGATTTAACATCATAAAACATGTAAAAAACACCATTTCATAGCATGATGAAAATTCTGATAAAAAGTCATACTATAGTATGTCAAAAAAGTCAAAAAAATGAAAAAAATTAAAATGTCAAAAAACTCATCAAAATGACTTATTATAGTGTGTTGAATGATTTAACATCATAAAACATGTAAAAAAAAAAACACCATTTCATAGCATGATGAAAATTCTGATAAAAAGTCATACTATAGTATGTCAAAAAAGTCAAAAAAAATGAAAAAAATTAAAATGTCAAAAAAACTCATCAGAATGACTTATTATAGTGTGTTGAATGATTTAACATCATAAAACATGTAAAAAACACCATTTCATAGCATGATGAAAATTCCGATAAAAAGTCATACTATAGTATGTCAAAAAAGTCAAAAAAAAAATGAAAAACATTAAAATGTCAAAAAAATCATCAAAATGACTTATTATAGTGTGTTGAATGATTTCATAGCAAAAAACATGTAGAAAACACCATTTCATAGCATGATGAAAATTCTGATAAAAAGTCATACTATAGTATGTTAAAAAAGTCAAAAAAAATGAAAAAAAATTAAAATGTCAAAAAACTCATCAAAATGACTTATTATAGTGTGTTGAATGATTTAACATCATAAAACATGTAAAAAAAACACCATTTATAGCATGATGAACATTCTGATAAAAAGTCATACTATAGTATGTCAAAAAAGTCAAAAAAAATGAAAAAAAATTAAAATGTCAAAAAACTCATCAAAATGACTTATTATAGTGTGTTGAATGATTTAACATCATAAAACATGTAAAAAAACACCATTTCATAGCATGATGAAAATTCTGTTAAAAAGTCATACTATAGTATGTCAAAAAAGTCAAAAAAATGAAAAACATTAAAATGTCAAAAAAAACTCATCAAAATGACTTATTATAGTGTGTTGAATGATTTCATAGCAAAAAACATGTAAAAAAAAAAAAAAAAAACATTTCATAGCATGATAAAAATTCTGATAAAAAGTCATGCTATAGTATGTCAAAAAAGTCAAAAAAATGAAAAAAAAATCAAAACGTCAAAAAAATAATCAAAATGACTTATTATAGTGTGTTGAATGATTTAACATCATAAAACATGTAAAAAACACCATTTCATAGCATGATGAAAATTCTGATAAAAAGTCAAACTATAGTATGTCAAAAAAGTCAAAAAAATGAAAAAAGTTAAAACGTCAAAAAACTCATCAAAATGACTTATTATAGTGTGTTGAATGATTTAACATCATAAAACATGTAAAAAACACCATTTATAGCATGATGAAAATTCTGATAAAAAGTCATACTATAGTATGTCAAAAAAGTCAAAAAAAATGAAAAAAATTAAAATGTCAAAAAAATGATCAAATTGACTTATTATAGTGTGTTGAATGATTTAACATCATAAAACATGTAAAAAACACCATTTCATAGCATGATGAAAATTCTGTTAAAAAGTCATACTATAGTATGTCAAAAAAAGCCAAAAAAAATGAAAAAAATCAAAATGTCAAAAAACTCATCAAAATGACTTATTATAGTGTGCTGAATGATTTAACATCATAAAACATGTAAAAAAAACCATTTCATAGAATTATGAAAATTCTGATAAAAAGTCATAATATAGTATGTCAAAAAAGTCAAAAAAAAGAAAATAATTAAAATGTCTAAAAACTCATCAGAATGACTTATTATGGTGTGTTGATTTATTTAACATCATAAAACATGTAAAAACACCATTTCATAGCATGATGAAAATTCCGATAAAAAGTCATACTATAGTATGTCAAAAAAGTCAAAAAATGAAAAAAATTAAAATGTCAAAAAACTCATCAGAATGCCTTATTATAGTGTGTTGAATGATTTAACATCATAAATCATGTAAAAAAAAAAACACCATTTCATAGCATGATGAAAATTCTCATAAAAAGTCATACTATAGTATGTCAAAAAAATGAAAAAAATTAAAATGTCAAAAAAACTCATCAGAATGACTTATTATAGTGTGTTGAATGATTTCATAGCAAAAAACATGTAAAAAACACCATTTCATAGCATGATGAAAATTCTGATAAAAAGTCATACTATAGTATGTCAAAAAAGTAAAAAAAATTAAAAAAAATTAAAATGTCAAAAAAATGATCAAAATGACTTATTATAGTGTGTTGAATGATTTAACATCATAAAACATGTAAAAAACACCATTTCATAGCATGATGAAAATTCTGTTAAAAAGTCATACTATAGTATGTTAAAAAGTCAAAAAATGAAAAAAATTAAAATGTCAAAAAACTCATCAAAATGACTTATTATAGTGTGTTGAATGATTTCATAGCAAAAAACATGTGAAAAAAAAAACAAACATTTCATAGCATGATAAAAATTCTGATAAAAAGTCATGCTATAGTATGTCAAAAAAGTCAAAAAAATGAAAAAAAAATCAAAACGTCAAAAAAATAATCAAAATGACTTATTATAGTGTGTTGAATGATTTAACATCATAAAACATGTAAAAAACACCATTTCATAGCATGATGAAAATTCTGATAAAAAGTCAAACTATAGTATGTCAAAAAAGTCAAAAAAATGAAAAAAGTTAAAACGTCAAAAAACTCATCAAAATGACTTATTATAGTGTGTTGAATGATTTAACATCATAAAACATGTAAAAAACACCATTTATAGCATGATGAAAATTCTGATAAAAAGTCATACTATAGTATGTCAAAAAAGTCAAAAAAAAATGAAAAAAATTAAAATGTCAAAAAAATGATCAAATTGACTTATTATAGTGTGTTGAATGATTTAACATCATAAAACATGTAAAAAACACCATTTCATAGCATGATGAAAATTCTGTTAAAAAGTCATACTATAGTATGTCAAAAAGTCAAAATGAAAAACATTAAAATGTCAAAAACTCATCAAAATGACTTATTATAGTGTGTTGAATGATTTCATAGCAAAAACATGTAAAAAAACAAACATTTCATAGCATGATAAAAATTCTGATAAAAAGTCATACTATAGTATGTCAAAAAAGTCAAAAAATGAAAAAAAAATCAAAACGTCAAAAAAATAATCAAAATGACTTATTATAGTGTGTTGAATGATTTAACATCATAAAACATGTAAAAAACACCATTTATAGCATGATGAAAATTCTGATAAAAAGTCATACTATAGTATGTCAAAAAAGTCAAAAAAATGAAAATAATTAAAATGTCAAAAAACTCATCAGAATGACTTATTATAGTGTGTTGAATGATTTAACATCATAAAACATGTAAAAAACACCATTTCATAGCATGATGAAAATTCCGATAAAAAGTCATACTATAGTATGTCAAAAAAGTCAAAAAAAAATGAAAAAAATTAAAATGTCAAAAAACTCATCAGAATGAGTTATTATAGTGTGTTGAATGATTTAACATCATAAAACATGTAAAAAACACCATTTCATAGCATGATGAAAATTCCGATAAAAAGTCATACTATAGTATGTCAAAAAAGTCAAAAAAAAATGAAAAAAATTAAAATGTCAAAAAACTCATCAAAATGACTTATTATAGTGTGTTGAATGATTTCATAGCAAAAAACATGTAAAAAACACCATTTCATAGCATGATGAAAATTCTGATAAAAAGTCATACTATAGTATGTCAAAAAAGTCAAAAAAATGAAAAAAATTAAAATGTCAAAAAACTCATCAAAATGACTTATTATAGTGTGTTGAATGATTTAACATCATAAAACATGTAAAAAAACACCATTTCATAGCATGATGAAAATTCTGTTAAAAAGTCATACTATAGTATGTCAAAAAAGTCAAAAAAATGAAAAACATTAAAATGTCAAAAAAAACTCATCAAAATGACTTATTATAGTGTGTTGAATGATTTCATAGCAAAAAACATGTAAAAAAAAAAAAAAAAACATTTCATAGCATGATAAAAATTCTGATAAAAAGTCATGCTATAGTATGTCAAAAAAGTCAAAAAAATGAAAAAAAAATCAAAACGTCAAAAAAATAATCAAAATGACTTATTATAGTGTGTTGAATGATTTAATATCATAAAACATGTAAAAAACACCATTTCATAGCATGATGAAAATTCTGATAAAAAGTCAAACTATAGTATGTCAAAAAAGTCAAAAAAATGAAAAAAGTTAAAACGTCAAAAAACTCATCAAAATGACTTATTATAGTGTGTTGAATGATTTAACATCATAAAACATGTAAAAAACACCATTTATAGCATGATGAAAATTCTGATAAAAAGTCATACTATAGTATGTCAAAAAAGTCAAAAAAAAATGAAAAAAATTAAAATGTCAAAAAAATGATCAAAATGACTTATTATAGTGTGTTGAATGATTTAACATCATAAAACATGTAAAAAAACACCATTTCATAGCATGATGAAAATTCTGTTAAAAAGTCATACTATAGTATGTCAAAAAAGTCAAAAAAATGAAAAACATTAAAATGTCAAAAAACTCATCAAAATGACTTATTATAGTGTGTTGAATGATTTCATAGCAAAAAACATGTAAAAAAAAACAAACATTTCATAGCATGATAAAAATTCTGATAAAAAGTCATACTATAGTATGTCAAAAAAGTCAAAAAAATGAAAAAAAAATCAAAACGTCAAAAAAATAATCAAAATGACTTATTATAGTGTGTTGAATGATTTAACATCATAAAACATGTAAAAAACACCATTTATAGCATGATGAAAATTCTGATAAAAAGTCATACTATAGTATGTCAAAAAAGTCAAAAAAATGAAAAAAATTAAAATGTCTAAAAAACTCATCAGAATGACTTATTATGGTGTGTTGAATGATTTAACATCATAAAACATGTAAAAAACACCATTTCATAGCATGATGAAAATTCCGATAAAAAGTCATACTATAGTATGTCAAAAAAGTCAAAAAATGAAAAAAATTAAAATGTCAAAAAACTCATCAGAATGACTTATTATAGTGTGTTGAATGATTTAACATCATAAAACATGTAAAAAAAAAAAAACACCATTTCATAGCATGATGAAAATTCTCATAAAAAGTCATACTATAGTATGTCAAAAAAATGAAAAAAATTAAAATGTCAAAAAAACTCATCAGAATGACTTATTATAGTGTGTTGAATGATTTCATAGCAAAAAACATGTAGAAAACACCATTTCATAGCATGATGAAAATTCTGATAAAAAGTCATACTATAGTATGTCAAAAAAGTAAAAAAAATTAAAAAAAATTAAAATGTCAAAAAAATGATCAAAATGACTTATTATAGTGTGTTGAATGATTTAACATCATAAAACATGTAAAAAACACCATTTCATAGCATGATGAAAATTCTGTTAAAAAGTCATACTATAGTATGTTAAAAAAGTCAAAAAAAATGAAAAACATTAAAATGTCAAAAAACTCATCAAAATGACTTATTATAGTGTGTTGAATGATTTCATAGCAAAAAACATGTAAAAAAAAAAAACAAACATTTCATAGCATGATAAAAATTCTGATAAAAAGTCATGCTATAGTATGTCAAAAAAGTCAAAAAAATGAAAAAAAAATCAAAACGTCAAAAAAATAATCAAAATGACTTATTATAGTGTGTTGAATGATTTAACATCATAAAACATGTAAAAAACACCATTTCATAGCATGATGAAAATTCTGATAAAAAGTCAAACTATAGTATGTCAAAAAAGTCAAAAAAATGAAAAAAGTTAAAACGTCAAAAAACTCATCAAAATGACTTATTATAGTGTGTTGAATGATTTAACATCATAAAACATGTAAAAAACACCATTTATAGCATGATGAAAATTCTGATAAAAAGTCATACTATAGTATGTCAAAAAAGTCAAAAAAAATGAAAAAAATTAAAATGTCAAAAAAATGATCAAAATGACTTATTATAGTGTGTTGAATGATTTAACATCATAAAACATGTAAAAAAACACCATTTCATAGCATGATGAAAATTCTGTTAAAAAGTCATACTATAGTATGTCAAAAAAGTCAAAAAAATGAAAAACATTAAAATGTCAAAAAACTCATCAAAATGACTTATTATAGTGTGTTGAATGATTTCATAGCAAAAAACATGTAAAAAAAAACAAACATTTCATAGCATGATAAAAATTCTGATAAAAAGTCATACTATAGTATGTCAAAAAAGTCAAAAAAATGAAAAAAAAATCAAAACGTCAAAAAAATAATCAAAATGACTTATTATAGTGTGTTGAATGATTTAACATCATAAAACATGTAAAAAACACCATTTATAGCATGATGAAAATTCTGATAAAAAGTCATACTATAGTATGTCAAAAAAGTCAAAAAAAAATGAAAAAAATTAAAATGTCAAAAAACTCATCAAAATGACTTATTATAGTGTGTTGAATGATTTAACATCATAAAACATGTAAAAAACACCATTTCATAGCATGATGAAAATTCTGATAAAAAGTCATACTATAGTATGTCAAAAAAGTCAAAAAAATGAAAATAATTAAAATGTCAAAAAAACTCATCAGAATGACTTATTATGGTGTGTTGAATGATTTAACATCATAAAACATGTAAAAAACACCATTTCATAGCATGATGAAAATTCCGATAAAAAGTCATACTATAGTATGTCAAAAAAGTCAAAAAATGAAAAAAATTAAAATGTCAAAAAACTCATCAGAATGACTTATTATAGTGTGTTGAATGATTTAACATCATAAAACATGTAAAAAAAAAAAAAACACCATTTCATAGCATGATGAAAATTCTCATAAAAAGTCATACTATAGTATGTCAAAAAAATGAAAAAAATTAAAATGTCAAAAAAACTCATCAGAATGACTTATTATAGTGTGTTGAATGATTTCATAGCAAAAAACATGTAGAAAACACCATTTCATAGCATGATGAAAATTCTGATAAAAAGTCATACTATAGTATGTCAAAAAAGTAAAAAAAATTAAAAAAAATTAAAATGTCAAAAAAATGATCAAAATGACTTATTATAGTGTGTTGAATGATTTAACATCATAAAACATGTAAAAAACACCATTTCATAGCATGATGAAAATTCTGTTAAAAAGTCATACTATAGTATGTTAAAAAAGTCAAAAAAAATGAAAAACATTAAAATGTCAAAAAACTCATCAAAATGACTTATTATAGTGTGTTGAATGATTTCATAGCAAAAAACATGTAAAAAAAAAAAACAAACATTTCATAGCATGATAAAAATTCTGATAAAAAGTCATGCTATAGTATGTCAAAAAGTCAAAAATGAAAAAAAATCAAAACGTCAAAAAAATAATCAAAATGACTTATTATAGTGTGTTGAATGATTTAACATCATAAAACATGTAAAAACACCATTTCATAGCATGATGAAAATTCTGATAAAAAGTCAAACTATAGTATGTCAAAAAGTCAAAAAATGAAAAAGTTAAAACGTCAAAAACTCATCAAAATGACTTATTATAGTGTGTTGAATGATTTAACATCATAAAACATGTAAAAAACACCATTTATAGCATGATGAAAATTCTGATAAAAAGTCATACTATAGTATGTCAAAAAAGTCAAAAAAAAATGAAAAAAATTAAAATGTCAAAAAAATGATCAAAATGACTTATTATAGTGTGTTGAATGATTTAACATCATAAAACATGTAAAAAAAACACCATTTCATAGCATGATGAAAATTCTGTTAAAAAGTCATACTATAGTATGTCAAAAAAGTCAAAAAAATGAAAAACATTAAAATGTCAAAAAACTCATCAAAATGACTTATTATAGTGTGTTGAATGATTTCATAGCAAAAAACATGTAAAAAAAAAACAAACATTTCATAGCATGATAAAAATTCTGATAAAAAGTCATACTATAGTATGTCAAAAAGTCAAAAATGAAAAAATCAAAACGTCAAAAAAATAATCAAAATGACTTATTATAGTGTGTTGAATGATTTAACATCATAAAACATGTAAAAAACACCATTTCATAGCATGATGAAAATTCTGATAAAAAGTCAAACTATAGTATGTCAAAAAAGTCAAAAAAAAATGAAAAAAATTAAAATGTCAAAAAACTCATCAAAATGACTTATTATAGTGTGTTGAATGATTTAACATCATAAAACATGTAAAAAACACCATTTCATAGCATGATGAAAATTCTGATAAAAAGTCATACTATAGTATGTCAAAAAAGTCAAAAAAATGAAAAAAGTTAAAACGTCAAAAAACTCATCAAAATGACTTATTATAGTGTGTTGAATGATTTAACATCATAAAACATGTAAAAAACACCATTTATAGCATGTTAAAAATTCTGATAAAAAGTCAAACTATAGTATGTCAAAAAAGTCAAAAAAATGAAAAAAGTTAAAACGTCAAAAAACTCATCAAAATGACTGATTATAGTGTGTTGAATGATTTAACATCATAAAACATGTAAAAAACACCATTTATAGCATGATGAAAATTCCGATAAAAAGTCAAACTATAGTATGTCAAAAAAGTCAAAAAAAATGAAAAAAATTAAAATGTCAAAAAACTCATCAGAATGACTTATTATAGTGTGTTGAATGATTTAACATCATAAAACATGTAAAAAACACCATTTCATAGCATGATGAAAATTCCGATAAAAAGTCATACTATAGTATGTCAAAAAAGTCAAAAAAAAAATGAAAAAAATTAAAATGTCAAAAAACTCATCAAAATGACTTATTATAGTGTGTTGAATGATTTCATAGCAAAAAACATGTAAAAAACACCATTTCATAGCATGATGAAAATTCTGATAAAAAGTCATACTATAGTATGTCAAAAAAGTAAAAAATGAAAAAATTAAAATGTCAAAAATGATCAAAATGACTTATTATAGTGTGTTGAATGATTTAACATCATAAAACATGTAAAAACACCATTTCATAGCATGATGAAAATTCGATAAAAGTCATACTATAGTATGTCAAAAAGTCAAAAAAGAAAAAATTAAAATGTCAAAAACTCATCAAAATGACTTATTATAGTGTGTTGAATGATTTAACATCATAAAACATGTAAAAAACAACATTTCATAGCATGATGAAAATTCCGATAAAAAGTCATACTATAGTATGTCAAAAAAGTCAAAAAAATGAAAAAAATCAAAATGTCAAAAAACTCATCAAAATGACTTATTATAGTGTGCTGAATGATTTAACATCATAAAACATGTAAAAAACACCATTTCATAGCATGATGAACATTCTGATAAAAAGTCATACTATAGTATGTCAAAAAAGTCAAAGAAAATGAAAAAAATTAAAACGTCAAAAAACTCATCAAAATGACTTATTATAGTGTGTTGAATGATTTAACATCATAAAACGTAAAAAACACCATTTATAGCATGATGAAAATTCTGATAAAAAGTCATACTATAGTATGTCAAAAAAGTCAAAAAAATGAAAAACATCAAAATGTCAAAAAACTCATCAGAATGATTTATTATAGTGTGTTGAATATTTTCATAGCAAAAAACATGAAAAAAACACCATTTATAGCATGATGAACATTCTGATAAAAAGTCATACTATAGTATGTCAAAAAAGTCAAAGAAAATGAAAAAAATTAAAACGTCAAAAAACTCATCAAAATGACTTATTATAGTGTGTTGAATGATTTCATAGCAAAAAACATGTAAAAAACACCATTTCATAGCATGATGAAAATTCTCATAAAAAGTCATACTATAGTATGTCAAAAAAGTCAAAAAAAAATGAAAAAAATTAAAATGTCAAAAAACTCATCAAAATGACTTATTATAGTGTGTTGAATGATTTCATAGCAAAAAACATGTAAAAAACACCATTTCATAGCATGATGAAAATTCTCATAAAAAGTCATACTATAGTATGTCAAAAAAGTAAAAAAAAATGAAAAAAATTAAAACGTCAAAAAACTCATCAAAATGACTGATTATAGTGTGTTGAATATTTTCATAGCAAAAAACATGAAAAAAACACCATTTCATAGCATGATGAACATTCTGATAAAAAGTCATACTATAGTATGTTAAAAAAGTCAAAAAAATGAAAAAAATTAAAACGTCAAAAAACTCATCAAAATGACTTATTATAGTGTGTTGAATGATTTAACATCATAAAACATGTAAAAAACACCATTTATAGCATGATGAAAATTCTGATAAAAAGTCAAACTATAGTATGTCAAAAAAGTCAAAAAAAAATGAAAAAAATTAAAATGTCAAAAAACTCATCAAAATGACTTATTATAGTGTGTTGAATGATTTCATAGCAAAAAACATGTAAAAAACACCATTTCATAGCATGATGAAAATTCTGATAAAAAGTCATACTATAGTATGTCAAAAAAGTCAAAAAAAATGAAAAAATTAAAATGTCAAAAAACTCATCAAAATGACTTATTATAGTGTGTTGAATGATTTCATAGCAAAAAACATGTAAAAAACACCATTTCATAGCATGATGAAAATTCTGATAAAAAGTCATACTATAGTATGTCAAAAAAGTCAAAAAAATGAAAAAAATTAAAATGTCAAAAAACTCATCAAAATGACTTATTATAGTGTGTTGAATGATTTAACATCATAAAACATGTAAAAAACACCATTTATAGCATGATGAACATTCTGATAAAAAGTCATACTATAGTATGTCAAAAAAGTCAAAAAAAAGAAAAAAATTAAAACGTCAAAAAACTCATCAGAATGACTTATTATAGTGTGTTGAATGATTTAACATCATAAAACATGTAAAAAACAACATTTCATAGCATGATGAAAATTCTGATAAAAAGTCATACTATAGTATGTCAAAAAAGTCAAAAAAAATGAAAAAAATTAAAATGTCAAAAAAACTCATCAGAATGACTTATTATAGTGTGTTGAATGATTTAACATCATAAAACATGTAAAAAACACCATTTCATAGCATGATGAAAATTCCGACAAAAGTCATACTATAGTATGTCAAAAAGTCAAAAAAAAATGAAAAACATTAAAATGTCAAAAAACTCATCAAAATGACTTATTATAGTGTGTTGAATGATTTAACATCATAAAACATGTAAAAACACCATTTCATAGCATGATGAAAATTCTGATAAAAAGTCATACTATAGTATGTCAAAAAAGTCAAAAAATGAAAAAATTAAAATGTCAAAAACTCATCAAAATGACTTATTATAGTGTGTTGAATGATTTAACATCATAAAACATGTAAAAAAACACCATTTATAGCATGATGAAAATTCTGATAAAAAGTCATACTATAGTATGTCAAAAAGTCAAAAAAATGAAAAACATTAAAATGTCAAAAACTCATCAAAATGACTTATTATAGTGTGTTGAATGATTTAACATCATAAAACATGTAAAAAACACCATTTCATAGCATGATGAAAATTCTGATAAAAAGTCATACTATAGTATGTCAAAAAGTCAAAAATGAAAAAATTAAAATGTCAAAAACTCATCAAAATGACTTATTATAGTGTGTTGAATGATTTAATATCATAAAACATGTAAAAACACCATTTCATAGCATGATGAAAATTCTGATAAAAAGTCAAACTATAGTATGTCAAAAAGTCAAAAAATGAAAAAGTTAAAACGTCAAAAACTCATCAAAATGACTTATTATAGTGTGTTGAATGATTTAACATCATAAAACATGTAAAAACACCATTTATAGCATGATGAAAATTGTGATAAAAAGTCATACTATAGTATGTCAAAAAAGTCAAAAAAATGAAAAAAATTAAAATGTCAAAAAATGATCAAAATGACTTATTATAGTGTGTTGAATGATTTAACATCATAAAACATGTAAAAAACACCATTTCATAGCATGATGAAAATTCTGTTAAAAAGTCATACTATAGTATGTCAAAAAGTCAAAAAATGAAAAACATTAAAATGTCAAAAACTCATCAAAATGACTTATTATAGTGTGTTGAATGATTTCATAGCAAAAACATGTAAAAAAACAAACATTTCATAGCATGATAAAAATTCTGATAAAAAGTCATACTATAGTATGTCAAAAAGTCAAAAAATGAAAAAATCAAAACGTCAAAAATAATCAAAATGACTTATTATAGTGTGTTGAATGATTTAACATCATAAAACATGTAAAAACACCATTTATAGCATGATGAAAATTCTGATAAAAAGTCATACTATAGTATGTCAAAAAAGTCAAAAAATGAAAAAAATTAAAATGTCTAAAAAACTCATCAGAATGACTTATTATGGTGTGTTGAATGATTTAACATCATAAAACATGTAAAAAACACCATTTCATAGCATGATGAAAATTCCGATAAAAAGTCATACTATAGTATGTCAAAAAAGTCAAAAAATGAAAAAAATTAAAATGTCAAAAAACTCATCAGAATGACTTATTATAGTGTGTTGAATGATTTAACATCATAAAACATGTAAAAAAAAAAAAAACACCATTTCATAGCATGATGAAAATTCTCATAAAAAGTCATACTATAGTATGTCAAAAAAATGAAAAAAATTAAAATGTCAAAAAAACTCATCAGAATGACTTATTATAGTGTGTTGAATGATTTCATAGCAAAAAACATGTAGAAAACACCATTTCATAGCATGATGAAAATTCTGATAAAAAGTCATACTATAGTATGTCAAAAAAGTAAAAAAAATTAAAAAAAATTAAAATGTCAAAAAAATGATCAAAATGACTTATTATAGTGTGTTGAATGATTTAACATCATAAAACATGTAAAAAACACCATTTCATAGCATGATGAAAATTCTGTTAAAAAGTCATACTATAGTATGTTAAAAAGTCAAAAATGAAAAACATTAAAATGTCAAAAACTCATCAAAATGACTTATTATAGTGTGTTGAATGATTTCATAGCAAAAAACATGTAAAAAAAAAAAACAAACATTTCATAGCATGATAAAAATTCTGATAAAAAGTCATGCTATAGTATGTCAAAAAGTCAAAAAATGAAAAAATCAAAACGTCAAAAAAATAATCAAAATGACTTATTATAGTGTGTTGAATGATTTAACATCATAAAACATGTAAAAACACCATTTCATAGCATGATGAAAATTCTGATAAAAAGTCAAACTATAGTATGTCAAAAAGTCAAAAAAATGAAAAAGTTAAAACGTCAAAAACTCATCAAAATGACTTATTATAGTGTGTTGAATGATTTAACATCATAAAACATGTAAAAACACCATTTATAGCATGATGAAAATTCTGATAAAAAGTCATACTATAGTATGTCAAAAAAGTCAAAAATGAAAAACATTAAAATGTCAAAACTCATCAAAATGACTTATTATAGTGTGTTGAATGATTTCATAGCAAAAACATGTAAAAACACCATTTATAGCATGATGAAAATTCTGATAAAAAGTCATACTATAGTATGTCAAAAAAGTCAAAAATGAAAAAATCAAAACGTCAAAAAATAATCAAAATGACTTATTATAGTGTGTTGAATGATTTAACATCATAAAACATGTAAAAACACCATTTCATAGCATGATGAAAATTCTGATAAAAAGTCATACTATAGTATGTCAAAAAAGTCAAAAAAAGAAAAAAATTAAAATGTCAAAAAACTCATCAAAATGACTTATTATAGTGTGTTGAATGATTTCATAGCAAAAAACATTTAAAAAACACCATTTCATAGCATGATGAAAATTCTGATAAAAAGTCATACTATAGTATGTCAAAAAAGTAAAAAAAAATGAAAAAAATTAAAATGTCAAAAAAATGATCAAAATGACTTATTATAGTGTGTTGAATGATTTAACATCATAAAACATGTAAAAAAACACCATTTCATAGCATGATGAAAATTCCGATAAAAAGTCATACTATAGTATGTCAAAAAGTCAAAAAAATGAAAAAATTAAAATGTCAAAAACTCATCAAAATGACTTATTATAGTGTGTTGAATGATTTAACATCATAAAACATGTAAAAAAACACCATTTCATAGCATGATGAAAATTCCGATAAAAAGTCATACTATAGTATGTCAAAAAAGTCAAAAAAAAGAAAAAAATTAAAATGTCAAAAAACTCATCAAAATGACTTATTATAGTGTGTTGAATGATTTAACATCATAAAACGTAAAAAACACCATTTATAGCATGATGAAAATTCTGATAAAAAGTCATACTATAGTATGTCAAAAAAGTCAAAAAAATGAAAAACATTAAAATGTCAAAAAACTCATCAGAATGATTTATTATAGTGTGTTGAATATTTTCATAGCAAAAAACATGAAAAAAACACCATTTATAGCATGTTAAAAATTCTGATAAAAAGTCATACTATAGTATGTCAAAAAAGTCAAAAAAATGAAAAAAATTAAAATGTCAAAAAACTCATCAAAATGACTTATTATAGTGTGTTGAATGATTTAACATCATAAAACATGTAAAAAACACCATTTATAGCATGATGAAAATTCCGATAAAAAGTCAAACTATAGTATGTCAAAAAAGTCAAAAAAAAATGAAACAAATCAAAATGTCAAAAAACTCATCAGAATGACTTATTATAGTGTGTTGAATGATTTAACATCATAAAACATGTAAAAAACACCATTTCATAGCATGATGAACATTCTGATAAAAAGTCATACTATAGTATGTCAAAAAAGTCAAAGAAAATGAAAAAAATTAAAACGTCAAAAAACTCATCAAAATGACTGATTATAGTGTGTTGAATATTTTCATAGCAAAAAACATGAAAAAAACACCATTTCATAGCATGATGAAAATTCTCATAAAAAGTCATACTATAGTATGTCAAAAAAGTCAAAAAAAAATGAAAAAAATTAAAATGTCAAAAAACTCATCAAAATGACTTATTATAGTGTGTTGAATGATTTCATAGCAAAAAACATGTAAAAAACACCATTTCATAGCATGATGAAAATTCTGATAAAAAGTCATACTCTAGTATGTCAAAAAAGTCAAAAAAAATGAAAAAAATTAAAATGTCAAAAAAATGATCAAAATGACTTATTATAGTGTGTTGAATGATTTAACATCATAAAACATGTAAAAAACACCATTTCATAGCATGATGAAAATTCTGTTAAAAAGTCATACTATAGTATGTCAAAAAAGTCAAAAAAAATGAAAAAAATCAAAATGTCAAAAAACTCATCAAAATGACTTATTATAGTGTGCTGAATGATTTAACATCATAAAACATGTAAAAAACACCATTTCATAGCATGATGAACATTCTGATAAAAAGTCATACTATAGTATGTCAAAAAAGTCAAAAAAAAGAAAAACATTAAAATGTCAAAAAACTCATCAAAATGACTTATTATAGTGTGTTGAATGATTTAACATCATAAAACATGTAAAAAACACCATTTATAGCATGATGAAAATTCTGATAAAAAGTCATACTATAGTATGTCAAAAAAGTCAAAAAAAATGAAAAAAATTAAAACGTCAAAAAACTCATCAAAATGACTGATTATAGTGTGTTGAATTTTTTAATATCATAAAACATGAAAAAAACACCATTTCATAGCATGATGAACATTCTGATAAAAAGTCATACTATAGTATGTTAAAAAGTCAAAAAAATGAAAAAAATTAAAACGTCAAAAAACTCATCAAAATGACTTATTATAGTGTGTTGAATGATTTAACATCATAAAACATGTAAAAAACACCATTTATAGCATGATGAAAATTCTGATAAAAAGTCAAACTATAGTATGTCAAAAAGTCAAAAAATGAAAAAATTAAAATGTCAAAAACTCATCAGAATGACTTATTATAGTGTGTTGAATGATTTAACATCATAAAACATGTAAAAACACCATTTCATAGCATGATGAAAATTCTGATAAAAAGTCATACTATAGTATGTCAAAAAAGTCAAAAAAATGAAAAAAATTAAAATGTCAAAAAACTCATCAAAATGACTTATTATAGTGTGTTGAATGATTTCATAGCAAAAAACATGTAAAAAACACCATTTCATAGCATGATGAAAATTCCGATAAAAAGTCATACTATAGTATGTCAAAAAGTCAAAAAATGAAAAAATTAAAATGTCAAAAACTCATCAAAATGACTTATTATAGTGTGTTGAATGATTTCATAGCAAAAACATGTAAAAACACCATTTCATAGCATGATGAAAATTCTGATAAAAAGTCATACTATAGTATGTCAAAAAGTCAAAAATGAAAAAATTAAAATGTCAAAAAACTCATCAAAATGACTTATTATAGTGTGTTGAATGATTTAACATCATAAAACATGTAAAAACACCATTTATAGCATGATGAAAATTCTGATAAAAAGTCATACTATAGTATGTCAAAAAGTCAAAAAAATGAAAAAATTAAAATGTCAAAAACTCATCAAAATGACTTATTATAGTGTGTTGAATGATTTAACATCATAAAACATGTAAAAAACACCATTTCATAGCATGATGAAAATTCCGATAAAAAGTCATACTATAGTATGTCAAAAAAGTCAAAAAAAAGAAAAAAATTAAAATGTCAAAAAACTCATCAAAATGACTTATTATAGTGTGTTGAATGATTTAACATCATAAAACATGTAAAAACACCATTTCATAGCATGATGAAAATTCTGATAAAAAGTCATACTATAGTATGTCAAAAAAGTCAAAAAATGAAAAAATTAAAATGTCAAAAAACTCATCAAAATGACTTATTATAGTGTGTTGAATGATTTAACATCATAAAACATGTGAAAAACACCATTTATAGCATGATGAACATTCTGATAAAAAGTCATACTATAGTATGTCAAAAAAGTCAAAAAAAAGAAAAAAATTAAAACGTCAAAAAACTCATCAGAATGACTTATTATAGTGTGTTGAATGATTTAACATCATAAAACATGTAAAAACACCATTTCATAGCATGATGAAAATTCTGATAAAAAGTCATACTATAGTATGTCAAAAAAGTAAAAAAAAATGAAAAAAATTAAAATGTCAAAAAAATGATCAAAATGACTTATTATAGTGTGTTGAATGATTTAACATCATAAAACATGTAAAAAACACCATTTCATAGCATGATGAAAATTCTGATAAAAAGTCATACTATAGTATGTCAAAAAAGTCAAAAAAATGAAAAAAATTAAAATGTCAAAAAACTCATCAAAATGACTTATTATAGTGTGTTGAATGATTTAACATCATAAAACATGTAAAAAACACCATTTCATAGCATGATGAAAATTCTGATAAAAAGTCATACTATAGTATGTCAAAAAAGTCAAAAAAAAGAAAAAAATTAAAATGTCAAAAAACTCATCAGAATGACTTATTATAGTGTGTTGAATGATTTAACATGATAAAACATGTAAAAACACCATTTCATAGCATGATGAAAATTCTGATAAAAAGTCATACTATAGTATGTCAAAAAGTCAAAAAAATGAAAAAATTAAAATGTCAAAAACTCATCAAAATGACTTATTATAGTGTGTTGAATGATTTAACATCATAAAACATGTAAAAACACCATTTCATAGCATGATGAAAATTCTGATAAAAAGTCATACTATAGTATGTCAAAAAGTCAAAAAAATGAAAAAATTAAAATGTCAAAAAAACTCATCAAAATGACTTATTATAGTGTGTTGAATGATTTAACATCATAAAACATGTAAAAACACCATTTCATAGCATGATGAAAATTCTGATAAAAAGTCAAACTATAGTATGTCAAAAAAGTCAAAAAAAATTAAAAAATTAAAATGTCAAAAAACTCATCAAAATGACTTATTATAGTGTGTTGAATGATTTAACATCATAAAACATGTAAAAAACACCATTTCATAGCATGATGAAAATTCCGATAAAAAGTCATACTATAGTATGTCAAAAAAGTCAAAAAAAAGAAAAAAATTAAAATGTCAAAAAACACATCAAAATGACTTATTATAGTGTGTTGAATGATTTAACATCATAAAACATGTAAAAACACCATTTCATAGCATGATGAAAATTCTGATAAAAAGTCATACTATAGTATGTCAAAAAGTCAAAAAATGAAAAATTAAAATGTCAAAAACTCATCAAAATGACTTATTATAGTGTGTTGAATGATTTAACATCATAAAACATGTAAAAACACCATTTCATAGCATGATGAAAATTCTGATAAAAAGTCATACTATAGTATGTCAAAAAGTCAAAAAAATGAAAAAATTAAAATGTCAAAAACTCATCAAAATGACTTATTATAGTGTGTTGAATGATTTAACATCATAAAACATGTAAAAAACACCATTTCATAGCATGATGAACATTCTGATAAAAAGTCATACTATAGTATGTCAAAAAGTCAAAAAAAATGAAAAAAAATTAAAATGTCAAAAAACTCATCAAAATGACTTATTATAGTGTGTTGAATGATTTAACATCATAAAACATGTAAAAAAAACACCATTTATAGCATGATGAAAATTCTGATAAAAAGTCATACTATAGTATGTCAAAAGTCAAAAAAATGAAAAAATTAAAATGTCAAAAAACTCATCAAAATGACTTATTATAGTGTGTTGAATGATTTAACATCATAAAACATGTAAAAAAACACCATTTCATAGCATGATGAAAATTCTGTTAAAAAGTCATACTATAGTATGTCAAAAAAGTCAAAAAAATGAAAAAATTAAAATGTCAAAAACTCATCAAAATGACTTATTATAGTGTGTTGAATGATTTAACATCATAAAACATGTAAAAACACCATTTCATAGCATGATGAAAATTCTGATAAAAAGTCATACTATAGTATGTCAAAAAGTCAAAAAAATGAAAAAATTAAAATGTCAAAAACTCATCAAAATGACTTATTATAGTGTGTTGAATGATTTAACATCATAAAACATGTAAAAACACCATTTCATAGCATGATGAAAATTCTGATAAAAAGTCATACTATAGTATGTCAAAAAGTCAAAAAAATGAAAAAATTAAAATGTCAAAAACTCATCAAAATGACTTATTATAGTGTGTTGAATGATTTAACATCATAAAACATGTAAAAAACACCATTTATAGCATGATGAACATTCTGATAAAAAGTCATACTATAGTATGTTAAAAAAGTCAAAAAAATGAAAAAAATTAAAATGTCAAAAAACTCATCAGAATGACTTATTATAGTGTGTTGAATGATTTAACATCATAAAACATGTAAAAAACACCATTTATAGCATGATGAACATTCTGATAAAAAGTCATACTATAGTATGTCAAAAAAGTCAAAAAAAAGAAAAAAATAAAACGTCAAAAAACTCATCAGAATGACTTATTATAGTGTGTTGAATGATTTAACATCATAAAACATGTAAAAAACAACATTTCATAGCATGATGAAAATTCCGATAAAAAGTCATACTATAGTATGTCAAAAAAGTCAAAAAAATGAAAAAAATCAAAATGTCAAAAAACTCATCAAAATGACTTATTATAGTGTGTTGAATGATTTAACATCATAAAACATGTAAAAAACACCATTTATAGCATGATGAAAATTCTGATAAAAAGTCATACTATAGTATGTCAAAAAAGTCAAAAAAAAGAAAAAAATTAAAATGTCAAAAAACTCATCAGAATGATTTATTATAGTGTGTTGAATATTTTCATAGCAAAAAACATGTAAAAAACACCATTTCATAGCATGATGAACATTCTGATAAAAAGTCATACTATAGTATGTTAAAAAAGTCAAAAAAATGAAAAAAATTAAAACGTCAAAAAACTCATCAAAATGACTTATTATAGTGTGTTGAATGATTTAACATCATAAAACATGTAAAAAACACCATTTATAGCATGATGAAAATTCTGATAAAAAGTCAAACTATAGTATGTCAAAAAGTCAAAAAAAAAAAAATTAAAATGTCAAAAACTCATCAAAATGACTTATTATAGTGTGTTGAATGATTTAACAGCATAAAACATGTAAAAACACCATTTCATAGCATGATGAAAATTCTGATAAAAAGTCATACTATAGTATGTCAAAAAGTCAAAAAATGAAAAAATTAAAATGTCAAAAAACTCATCAAAATGACTTATTATAGTGTGTTGAATGATTTAACATCATAAAACATGTAAAAAACACCATTTCATAGCATGATGAAAATTCTGATAAAAAGTCATACTATAGTATGTCAAAAAGTCAAAAAATGAAAAAATTAAAATGTCAAAAAACTCATCAAAATGACTTATTATAGTGTGTTGAATGATTTAACATCATAAAACATGTAAAAAACACCATTTCATAGCATGATGAACATTCTGATAAAAAGTCATACTATAGTATGTCAAAAAAGTCAAAAAAATGAAAAAATTAAAATGTCAAAAACTCATCAAAATGACTTATTATAGTGTGTTGAATGATTTAACATCATAAAACATGTAAAAACACCATTTCATAGCATGATGAAAATTCTGATAAAAAGTCATACTATAGTATGTCAAAAAAGTCAAAAAAATGAAAAAATTAAAATGTCAAAACTCATCAAAATGACTTATTATAGTGTGTTGAATGATTTAACATCATAAAACATGTAAAAACACCATTTCATAGCATGATGAAAATTCTGATAAAAAGTCATACTATAGTATGTCAAAAAGTCAAAAAGAAAAAATTAAAATGTCAAAAACTCATCAAAATGACTTATTATAGTGTGTTGAATGATTTAACATCATAAAACATGTAAAAAACACCATTTATAGCATGATGAAAATTCTGATAAAAAGTCATACTATAGTATGTCAAAAAAGTCAAAAAAAAGAAAAAAATTAAAATGTCAAAAAACTCATCAGAATGACTTATTATAGTGTGTTGAATGATTTAACATGATAAAACATGTAAAAAACACCATTTATAGCATGATGAAAATTCTGATAAAAAGTCAAACTATAGTATGTCAAAAAAGTCAAAAAAGAAAAAATTAAAATGTCAAAACTCATCAGAATGACTTATTATAGTGTGTTGAATGATTTAACATCATAAAACATGTAAAAAACACCATTTATAGCATGATGAAAATTCTGATAAAAAGTCAAACTATAGTATGTCAAAAAAGTCAAAAAAAATGAAAAAATTAAAATGTCAAAAAACTCATCAAAATGACTTATTATAGTGTGTTGAATGATTTCATAGCAAAAAACATGTAAAAAACACCATTTCATAGCATGATGAAAATTCTGATAAAAAGTCATACTATAGTATGTCAAAAAAGTCAAAAAAATGAAAAAAATTAAAATGTCAAAAAACTCATCAAAATGACTTATTATAGTGTGTTGAATGATTTAACATCATAAAACATGTAAAAAACACCATTTCATAGCATGATGAAAATTCCGATAAAAAGTCATACTATAGTATGTCAAAAAAGTCAAAAAAAAGAAAAAAATTAAAACGTCAAAAAACTCATCAGAATGACTTATTATAGTGTGTTGAATGATTTAACATCATAAAACATGTAAAAAACAACATTTCATAGCATGATGAAAATTCTGATAAAAAGTCATACTATAGTATGTCAAAAAAGTCAAAAAAAAATGAAAAAAATTAAAATGTCAAAAAACTCATCAAAATGACTTATTATAGTGTGTTGAATGATTTAACATCATAAAACATGTAAAAAACACCATTTCATAGCATGATGAACATTCTGATAAAAAGTCATACTATAGTATGTCAAAAAAGTCAAAAAAATGAAAAAAATTAAAATGTCAAAAAACTCATCAAAATGACTTATTATAGTGTGTTGAATGATTTAACATCATAAAACATGTAAAAAACACCATTTCATAGCATGATGAAAATTCTGATAAAAAGTCATACTATAGTATGTTAAAAAGTCAAAAAATGAAAAAATTAAAACGTCAAAAACTCATCAAAATGACTTATTATAGTGTGTTGAATCATTTAACATCATAAAACATTTAAAAAACACCATTTATATCATGATGAAAATTCTGATAAAAAGTCATACTATATTATGTTAAAAAAGTCAAAATAATGAAAATTATTAAAATGTCAATAAACTCATCAAAATGACTTATTATAGTGTGTTGAATGATTTAACATCATAAAACATGTAAAAACACCATTTATAGCATGATGAAAATTCTGATAAAAAGTCATACTATAGTATGTCAAAAAAGTCAAAAAAAAGAAAAAAATTAAAATGTCAAAAAACTCATCAGAATGACTTATTATAGTGTGTTGAATGATTTAACATGATAAAACATGTAAAAAACACCATTTATAGCATGATGAAAATTCTGATAAAAAGTCATACTATAGTATGTCAAAAAAGTCAAAAAAGAAAAAATTAAAATGTCAAAAACTCATCAGAATGACTTATTATAGTGTGTTGAATGATTTAACATGATAAAACATGTAAAAAACACCATTTATAGCATGATGAAAATTCTGATAAAAAGTCATACTATAGTATGTCAAAAAAGTCAAAAAAAAATGAAAAACATTAAAATGTCAAAAAACTCATCAAAATGACTTATTATAGTGTGTTGAATGATTTCATAGCAAAAAACATGTAAAAAACACCATTTCATAGCATGATGAAAATTCCGATAAAAAGTCAAACTATAGTATGTCAAAAAAGTCAAAAAAAATGAAAAAAATTAAAACGTCAAAAAACTCATCAAAATGACTGATTATAGTGTGTTGAATGATTTAACATCATAAAACATGTAAAAAACACCATTTATAGCATGATGAACATTCTGATAAAAAGTCATACTATAGTATGTTAAAAAAGTCAAAAAAATGAAAATAATTAAAACGTCAAAAAACTCATCAAAATGACTTATTATAGTGTGTTGAATGATTTAACATCATAAAACAAAAATAAATAGAAATGTACCTGCTATCTCTTGGAACAACCTGCTTTGATCTGTGTTGAAGCATGTTTCATATTTTCATATTATCTGCAAAAAAAAGATTTGTTACTGACATTATTGAGCAGTTAGCAAACTTCAGGAGATACAATAAATTATTTTTATCACATTACAGTTGTGACTGAAAACAAAATAGCAGTCAGTAAATGTAGTCAACAGATGACACTTGAGAGCGAGTGCATATCGTATCATCACCCAACACTTGGCATCAGTGTAATATCAATTTTTTATTTTTAATTTGAAAAATAACTTACATAAATCTCTGTACTCAACCATACTTAACCAAGACATAGCCTTGGCATTAACACATTGCACCAAAAAGAGTAAATTAAAAGGCATTCAAAAGGATAAATAACATATGTCTTTGTCATCATGTGAGGCATTTTTCCTGCTCCAAACGAGTCTTTCAGTCTAGTCACTGTAGCCTGTTTATTCAAACTGTGACATCTAAAGGTATGTACAATGAAAATGAAAATAAAAGCATGTATGCTGTGGCCTGTTACAGCGACATGGCTTTCATGGACATCAAAACACATCGTCGTCATATGGAAAAGGAATAATGCCTCGGTTCAATTTCATTCAGACATACTGCAACTCTAAGACTCATATACTTCCCAGACACGAGAAGTACTTTATAATTACTAAAAATAGAAAATAAAAAATAAACTGGTCTTGGCTTTTAAATAAAACTAACAAAAATATAGTAAATTAATTTCATTTTCATTAAAACAAGAAAAAAAAACATTTTTCTGTGGCAATATCCCTTGTTATTTGAACTCGTGATTAGCTCATCGTGAACCGCAGCAGCACACGGCTCTTGCATGTTTGCGATAGACCTCTCGCTGTACCAATACAGATTATTTTTGCATGTTCGTCAACAATACTGAAATAAAATACACTTGCAATCACAACTGTTTCATCAACCTCCACTGAATATAAAATATTTTCCTTGTCACTTATTTTTTTTTCTCAAAAATCCTGAAAGAAAACATGACCTTGGGGGTGGAATGTTTTTGTTAAAACTTCAATGTTTGGCCTCAGAAGACCAAGAAATAATTTGCCGTCGAGTTCAATTTAAGGTGAGGGAGAAACGTAATGAAGTTGACATGCACTGTACAAGAAACTGCAAAAATTCCAAATATCATCTTTATCAAAACATGCTGAGTTACTGTAAGGTGTGCCCAAGCCATGTTGCAGAAAATCCTTTTCAACATGCTTGTTAAAGAAATCAAATCCAAAATAAAATAGAGACTGAAACAATAGAGATCTGTAAAAGAACCAACAATCGAAAACCTGGATGATGGAGTGATGAGCAGTACGATGAGAAGTACCCTGGGACAAGGAAGAAAAAGAGAAACGTACAATTTGCACATCATGTTTATCTTTATAAGGCGTGAGCCTTTTACAATGAAATAAATAACTTACATTTATTTTCATCATCACTTTTTGTCACATAAACATTTTTCTGTTAAATAGCTCCCTTTAAGTTTCCCTTATCTGCACGTCTGCAAAACACAGACTCATGAATGGTTGAAAGAATAATAAACAATGTCGTTTTTTTTTAATCACAATGTTGCATTCACTCCCCTTGAAAACCATGCACTAGTGAAATTTATCTTTAAAAATAATATAAATTGTTGAAAATGGCTGATCTGTTTTATTTTTAGTCACCTTTTTTTTGCAAGTTGCAGCCTCAAGAAAATAATTTTCTTTCTTTTTTTTAATTCAGCTAAATTTGTGTCCATGCAAATTAACTAAAAGGGAAAAAAAATATTTTTTTCTCATTGAAATTTCATACAGTATATCAACAGAGAAAGACTGATGGTAGATTTTACATCTTTTCGTGGGGTTTGGATCGTTACCGTATATCCTGGAGTGTTGATGGTAGCCACTTGGATATTGCCTCTGATTAACTTTAAAGTCTTTCTGGTGATTTTCCAGCACGGTTTGAGTCAGGACATAAACCTGGAGTATGCAGGGTATTTTTTGGGTTTTTTTTGGGAAGTGTGGAAACAAGCTGGGACACACCTCACCCAAAGCGATGGTCTCTGAAACTCCATCTACACAGCTAGGTCTGTTGGCGTGGCGTGACCAAGCATCTGGTTAGAAACACTGTCACCCCCTTCAGATACAAGTACATTGACATAAAAAAAGAAAAA
This sequence comes from Synanceia verrucosa, assembly GCA_029721515.1. Taxonomy (NCBI): domain Eukaryota; kingdom Metazoa; phylum Chordata; class Actinopteri; order Perciformes; family Synanceiidae; genus Synanceia; species Synanceia verrucosa. The sequence continues at coordinate 25,500,334 of CM056557.1, forward strand.
AAAAACTGAAAAAAGAAAGCAAAACATTTATTTTTCATTCGAAAGGGGCTTCTGTAGAACTCGTTTAGCGGTTCCCAGCACTGACCCCATGGCTTCGAATCGGATGAAAACCTGGAACTGACGGATTCCTCGTGCTAAGGAGTTCATTCCAGCTTCCTCCAGACAACAACAACAACACCCGGCAACCCTCGGCCGCCGGGCGCTCGCGACGCGCTTCGCCACGTGCACGATGTGCGCGACGTTTTTGCTCAAAACAACAGGATCACGTTTTTTTTTGCACCCCTAGAAACAGGCTCAGAAGACACAACATCAAGCATGCAGTGTAACCGGGGGGCCGTGACCTGTGATCGCAACACTGGCTGCTACAACAACGCTATCAGTCCACACGCTGCTATGATCGAGAGAAACTGTCCAGTGAGGATTGGGAAGCTCTTCTTGTCAGTGGGGCCAGAGTCGGGTCCACCAATGAGGAAGGAGGAAAGAGCTTAAACCAGCCAATCACCATGTTGGACAGGTCCAGCTCGTCTAACAGTATCTGAACTGCTCCCATGAAAGATTTATGGTCCATTCGTCCATAGTCGCCCCAAACGATGACCTGCAGAGACAAACAAAGAAATTACTCAGAAGGAAAAGACAACAGCAGCAGATGAAGGTGTTTTTAGTCAGTGTTACCTGTAAAACCTTCCCTCCTGGAGCCTCCTCAAACGGCAGTTGCTGCTGGTAAAGAGGATCCAAGGTTTTTCTCGCTACTTTTGTTTTCTTTTTGGCTATGCACACTCCGTTTTCCAGAAGGTAGACTTTGACATATGGTGCTGAGAGGAAAGAGGAAGACGTGTTACAACACCATGCTCGGCCTCTTTTACTTCCTGTGGTAATGACAGAGTGATGCTTCATTCACCTGGCAGTGCCTTGGAACCTGGTTTACCCACAAGGCCACGGGCTCTGATGACCTCCACCTCCAGCGCGCCTTTCTTTTCCACCATACCGATCTGGATGTCACCTGAAGAACACCAATGACAGAACTGTCAGTGACTGACTTTAACGTATGTATCAGCAGTGGCGTCGTTAGGCCTATTTTACGGGGGCTGAAGCCCCTCTAAAATATTCTTAAGCCCCCCTAAATAAATTAGGGAATTTTATTTCTTTTTTTTCACAAAGAAAAAAATTGTCTGTCACATTTTGCATAAAAGCATTGATGACAAAACAACAGTACAAAGAAATATATTGATGTGTGAATGAATTGCACCAAAAAAAAAATATTCTTCGATTTACATCAACAAAAACAGTTTAAGAAATGTGCTGTTTTCTTTTTTTTTTAACAGAAAAATGCTAAAAAAATCTGATATACAGTGGCCAGAATGTGGGTTAAAATAAAAATAATATAACTTTGCATTATTCATGTGCCCCCATTTGCTAAACTGCTCTCATGGCTTGTTAAAACATGATAAACATCACCTCACCCCCCTCAACTTGGGGCTAAGCGCCCCCCCGTCCTTTAATTCTAGTGCCATCCCTGTGTATCAGCCTGTAAGGTATAAATACATAGAAGTATATATTTATTTTGCTATATGAGGAATATAACAATGCCTCACTTCAGGTTTATCACATGAAGGTTCGAAATGAAAGATGAGCAGCATGTCCATTGCCTCCACATGGTTCGCAGCTAGAAACTAAAGATGCTAACAGTGAAAACAAAGTGCTAAAAGAGCTAACAGTTTTACAACTTTTGATGTAAAGGGCTGTCATGTGATGTTCCAGATCAACCTGCAGCATCACTTTAATCCACTAAATGTTCTTGTTTCAGTCTGACAACATGATGCAGAGAACAGGTGTTGTCAGAGTTTGTTGTGTTGGAGAACAGGAAGTGTAGCTCAGTGTTATTAGAAAGGTTTTCAACGTCACGGCTGAATATTTAGAGGATTTCCACCATGCGGACGAAGATGGTTCAGGTTTCAGAAAGGAGTCAATAACAACCATTTAATGGATTAAAGTGCAGGTTGACCTGAATCATCACATTACAGTCTGTTTAGCAGCTGCAGCCTCTCCATCAGTCCTGGACCAGTTTTACTAACAGCTGTCTCCATAAAAACATGGAAAAATAAGGTCCATGTTTTCAGTTCTTAGTGTAAAGAGCTACCCTGAGGACCACCAGGTACCATAAATGTGCTGAATAAAAGGATTCGTGCTCTCACCCATAGGGGGAGTAGCCAACGTCTGTCGTCCAACCAGCTGGGCGGGGCCGAGACCATCCAGGAAGTCACTGAACTGGGCGTCTGAGGAGAGCCTCACACCAGGGAAGATGAGACTGAAACATAGACAGACACTCAGGTTGCCATGGAGATGTCATTAGAAGCTGCAGCCTCTTAAATCAGCTCTCTGAAGAACATGAAGTGTCCTTACTTTCCCTCGGAGCTGTAGCTGTTCATGCTGCCGTCCGTGGACTCCCGGCTGGCCTGCCGAGTCATCCTGCTCCTCATCTCCACCGCCAGGCCCGTCTCGGTGCTCCTCTGGATGGTGCTGCGTAACTTCTTACCTCCTGCTTCTGCACGCAAAGAAAAGGAAAAGAGAAAGAGAGGCTGTCAATCTGTGGCGATGCATCGTTTTGTGACTCAAACAGTAACGTAAACACTGTATTTCATTTATACAGCATACAGGCACCAAGCAGCTCTTTAGGAGTCCAGGCTCCACATATGAACATCCCCCACCTCCATCCTAACTGATCCAAGATGACAGCTGACTCCGACCTTTATCTCCACCCAGCCTGCATGAGGCCACGTGGCTGCTCGCTAACACTGCACAGCTAGACGCCTGGCAACCAGCACGCATCACAACATACAGCGATGATGTTCTTTCAGTCATTCAGCCTTCGCCTCCTCTTCCTCCTCTTCACGCTTCACAATAGGAGACGAAGGCACAGAGGTCGTCTCTGACGTCTGCAGCGAACCAGAGGCAGCTCAGATGTTATCAATGAAAAGTGACAACAGTTTTCAAGCGAGGTTTTCCTGCTTTGTTTACACAGATTATGACATGTTATAATTTATGCAGATGATTAACTAATCTTACTATAACATGGATGAATGGGTGAACTCTGCTTTAATAAGACACTGCTGAAATTCTGGCTGCAACTATCATATTCCCATACACATTTCTACATTATAGACAATAATACACCCACTGCTGCATTTAACGCAGCAGCACATGAGGTAAAAGTGTCAAAGACAGGAGCAACATCATCACCAGTTGGTGGATGTCGTAGCCAAGAGCTACTTTTGTAAAGTATCTGGCAACATGAAGCGTCAGCAGCCTAAAAGCCAGACAAACTGGCTCATTACCAGAAGGTCTCTGCCCCCAGATCTGGGCCTTGCCAGACAGGAAAAGACAATTTGAAGAGCTGCTCAGAGGCTAACCACTGCAAGTGTGTGGGATCGTGATCGAGCAAAGGTGCGTAAATAAATAAAGGTATAAAAGAGTCAATCCCCTGGCAGTAGAATAGGAAACAATGACAGCATAAATATAAACACACAGAGCAGGCGTCATCAATGCAATCATAGAAGAAGCTAAATAAACACCACCGCCCACAACATACGAACCAATGAGTCAGTCCGGCTACTGAATCCTTTGTTTTCATTCACAGAGCCAGATTTCAAACCATCAAGGGGAAATGAGATGCTGACTGCTTCCTGTAGCCGAGCATGTTAACAGCAAGCTGATAGCCTGGATGATGCTCTGGAGATGGAGCATCATGAACTTCCACTTCATGACATTAAACAGCACAAGCATCACATCAACCTCAGCATCTAATCCTAAATGCATCTGCCCAGATGTGGCCTCACCTCCATCCTCCTCATCGAAGGAGTTCATGCAGGGGAAATAGACAGCCAGCGCCTCAAACGATGCAGACAGGCTCATCTTGCTCTGGGAGCGTTGGATTCGCATCCCAGGGACGGCGGCGGAGGAATCGTGCCCCTGCCTGCCCATGGTGACCGGCGGTCGTCCTTGTCGACGCTCTGAATTAAATGCACCACACTAGAAGTCTGTTCTGCCTTCCTCTGGCTGATCTCACTGGTTTACAGATCTGGACTGTCTGATGGAGCCCAGGTCTGGTCTGGTCTGGTCTGGTCTGTCCCGTCCCTAAACGCTCCGTCGACTGAGCTTCAGAGAAATGCTGCTGCTGCTGCTTCAGTCGTCTTGTGCCGTCTGGGTCTGACGTTCCTGCTGCACCTCTTTCTTCAGAGGGGAGGGGGGAGGGGAGAGAGCTGCATCACTCTCCACCAATCAGAGAGCCCGGCTGCTGAGGCGCACCTCGGCTGGCTCTGCGGGTAAACCAGCTCTACCCAGAGATACCAAGCCCCCCCTTCTCTTCCCCTCCACCAACTTCTCATCATCAACTCTTCTTTCATCATTTGCTTTTTCCTTTTTCAAGCTTTTCTTTTGTGCCATTCATCAGCGTTCTTTTCTTTTTTCCTCCCTCTCTCCATCACATCCTGTGAAAACAAGCTGCCTTCAGGCTCCTCTGTGACACTCTGCAGCTTCAGCGTCATGTAGCTCACGTGCCAAACTTTATTTTTCTTGTCATCACAAAAAAAAAATATTTTTGCTTCGGCTGTTTTCATAGTTTCACAGAATGCTGAAGATGATCCTTTATTAGTCCCACAGAGGGGGAAATTTGTAAATGGATCATAATTCACTTCTGTTTTAATAAGTTTATGTTTTTCCAGGCACATTGTCCAGGATTCAGTGCAGCAATAAGACACATACAGTAAATATATACTGAATACAGAAAACTCTGAGTATCACATCGACATGTTCACAAAACCATGACCAGTGTTTGGGTTCACATGTTACTGTTATAAGTGTGAAATGCAGTAATGTCACATGTTACTGTTGTTAGTTATCACATAACAGTTACTAAGGAGCTTTACTCTGAAATTATCTGGTGTCTGTACTCTTTATTACAATAAGGAGCTTTACTTTGAAATTATCTGGCTTCTCAGTTGATGTTACAGAGTAATCCAAAAATAAAGGAACTTGTTGTAACTGATTACTTCAACGGTGAGTAATTTATCAAAGGAAGGTATTAGCTTTTTAAAAAGTAACTAATAATGTGTAATGCATTACTTTTTTGTCATCTATTCCACTCCCTTTCTTTTTACTTCACACCATCTTCTTCTGCACAGACTATGATCTGACTAGAAACCCATTTTAACTTCATCCATCACTAACCCCACTGAAGGAGACCTGCTCTTTGTTTGAATTATGACCAAACTTAATCAAACAAGAAGCCTTTCTTCAGTCTATTTCTGCTGTGAACACCCAAAGGTCAGCCTGGTCTAAACAGTGGCTGCTCAGAGAAAAGACGTCTTCACAGGTGGTCTCTGAAATACTGAACTATCTGAGGGCTTCATGTATGGCTTTAAACTAAACTCCAGCTTGACGCTTTGCCAGAGAGCGTAGTAGACCATAATAAACAGAGCAAAGCTCCCTGTGGTGCTATAGCTGAGGCTGAAGACGCTGCAACCTACTTCCACCAAGACTCCTCTTAGCGTCCGTCTGCAGCTTTAAAACAGGTCAGCAGCAACAAAACAACACCTGACAGTAGTAGCTGGGAGGAATTTGGACAAACACACATTATCACGGTATGACACAAACAATGAGGTTGTTTCAAACAGAAAGTGGATTTTAGCTCTGTCTCGTGTATTTGCTAGGGTTTGTTTTAGGGAGGTTTTAGGTTCACGACTCAAATATCTCAACAACTGGACTGTCGTGGAATATTGTAAAGGCACTTATCTTCTACTTCTGTCAAAGAAATGCATGATCGCCCTAAAAAATCCTGGAATAAAATCATCAGTTGGAATAAAGTGTGTTAACTAAGTTTAGGACTGCCTCGACCAAAGTCAACTGACACTCATAATTTTGTCAAATAATAATGTTGTTGGCTTAATGCTGGACCAAAATAACTAAAATTCGATGTAAAATAAAACTAGGACTGCTTCAACCACTGAAAGTTTTTCACTGGCTCCTCAAGTAACATCATCTTCTGCTTTATGATTAAATTATTAATATTATAGAATAAGATAAGATAAAACTTTATTTATCCTGATAAAAATTATTTCACACTTGCTATCACTTCTAACCCGTCACACGCGCTAACAGCAGACTCTCCAGCTACTTACGCCGAAAGCACAGCCGACACGTGTTTGTGTTTATTTCAATTTGTGCACCAGTTTATTTTTACCCATTCACCCACCGTGGTACACCACCCACCACACCTGACACGGTCTAGGGTTAATTACAGTCTTTGCAAATCTGTTCAATAAAGCGTGACGATTCTGAAAATATACTTAACGTGATGAGAAGAAGAAAAATTATTGAAAGGTAGGGGTTGGTAATGTTGAGAAAGTAGCATGAGGAGTTATTAAAGATGAGAGAAAACTTGTTTTCATGGGTACTACTTGTTAAAAAAAATGAATCCTTGGAACCTAGTTTACAAAAGGATTTATTGTTGAATCGTGACAGAGGGAGTCTTTGGGCAAAATTGTGCAAGAATGAAGAGGAATCTTGGAATCGAAGGTCTCCATTTAAGGCCATGAGGGTCCTCTCTGATTTCCCACCATCATGATGCTTACATTAAGACACTCTGTGCAACATGTCAAGCCTGACTCAAAACTATGACAAACCTACAGGACAATGGAAGCACCTCAGATGGCAGGAATCCTAAGAACTCGACCAATTCTGCACCAACAACAAGACAGCATAACATCCCAGAAGTCCTTGGGATCACAGGCAGAAGCTTCAGGAAGTCCTTCTGATTGATGATCCCGGGTCAGACCGAGCGTCACACAGCGACTCTGGTCCTGCACATTGTAAACACAGCCTAATGGAGGGCTCCAACCCCGGCACTCACATGCACGAATGTAGGCAAACACACATATTTGAGCACTTCGATGCGCACACACCGGGACACGCACCGATACCTACGCAAACGGAGGCAAGCGCACTCTCTCCTCTCTCAGTTTACATTCCCTGCTGCCTACCTTGATGCAGGCCAGACCTGCTGGAAGTGCAGCCTCCCCCCCTTGAGTCCAACTCTTATGAAGGGAACCAGCTTTAATTACAAAATAAGGTATGATATCACCATTGAGCTTTACAACACGTTAAAGCTTGAGTTGTTATTGCTAACATGTTTCTGAACAGTTACATTAGCATCTTTAGCATCGTCTACCTGAAGAGTCCAAGATTCACTTTTTTATCTCTGGTTTGGTCTCTGCTACTCTACAAAACAAAACACTACAAAATATTTAGATTTCTTTTAACTTGATAGATCTTTTGGTTTGTATAAATGTTGCATTCACACTAAATCACTTTTTGCTGGGAAATGTTGAGATTAATGAGAGCAAAAGAGGAGCTGAAGCTGGTTAACATTGGTACTAGGTTAATACAAAAATATTAGGGCTGTCAGCGTGAACAATTAGATATAATTGTTAATTAAATAATCACAATTAGATTAAAGACAAAGCATAATGTGTTTAACTTTTTTAATCACATGCTGCTATATTGTCTCTTCTACGCACCTTTACTACCAGCTTCCTGCTTCCTGCAGCAGTCATGAAAAAGAATGACAGCAATACACTTCCGAATGGTTAGTTTATTTTGAAAATCTCCCACACATCAAGCATTAATATGCACCTTGTGTATAATAAACTGTCAGTAAAATACTTAGCTACGAGCTAAGTATGCTAGTGCAGCTTATCAGAGGGGTGCTAACAGCTAACTGGCTAAAGCTACTATTTAGCGGTGATCAATTGTCCACAGACCTGAAGATGAAACTAAAGGAAGATATTAACTGCAGCTCTTGTTAAACGGTGTCAGCTGACTGCAGACAAGTCAACATGATTAAGAGAACAACTCTGACTGGCTGGTTGTCAAGTGACATCATTGATCAGAAGGAGAGCTCTAAATGTACAATAACAACTTGATTAATCGCAGAACTTTTTGATCTCAGTAATAAAACAGCTCATGTTTCATATATAAACTAATCCTTGACACCCAAACACGTAACTGTGTCCTGCCATTCACCTCACACCTCCAGTAGGAGGTAAGAGAGGCATATTTGTGCTACAGCAGTTGGAACAGTGTGTCCGTTGGCTGCCTCCCTCCTCTCCAACAGATGGAGAGCTAACCAGAGACAGAAAGAGGAACGAAACAATGCCAAGCCTTATATGTGAAAAACCTACGGACATGATGCCAGCTGACCTTTCTGTCCCACCGTCACAACAAACCGGTGATAAGCAGAAGATTTCTAGTGCGTGTGAACACAAACATGAAACTAAAAAAGGAAATAACATGAGGAAACATCATGCAGCGTGACTCCACTGACCACAGTATTACTGTTTCATCAGGCTTCCTCTTCAATTGACAGCTACAGAGTGATGCTGTCAGCGTTAAAAGACAAAACAAGCACAAGAGGAAGGCATATTTTTAGCAGCAATGCTTTAAAAAAAAATCTAAAAATGCAGAGTGGAAGTTCATTTTTACTCCAGTTCAGATGGGATGCAATAATGTGGGACGTGAGATGTGGGATGTGCTCATAACAAGTGTGTTTTAAACAGTTTGAGTCATCAGACATACGGCTGCAGAGCCACACTGCAGGCAGAAAACAAAGAGCAGCTGGTGGAGTAGAGTGAGTTTACAGGATGAACTATCAGCTGTTAAAGAGAGCTTCAAGAGTCACATGACCATTATTCTAAGAGAGGGCTTCGATCCAGAATATATATTCCTGTGACAACGGTCCATTCTGGTGAACATCCCAAGAACACCACCCATCGAATAGTTAAGGTTAGACATTGATCTGTAAGAAGTTCACAGATTGACCGCCAATGGATAAGGTTAGACACTTATCTTTAACGGTGAAAGTTACACATTGACCTCTAATGGTTCAGATTAAGGTCAGATATTGATCTCTAATAGTTAAAGTTAGACATCGACTTCCAACAGTTAAGGTCAGATATTGATCTCTAATGGTGAAAGATGGGACAGGTCTTCAGGACAGGTAGTTAATAGGTAATAAATGGAATGTCTGTCAGAAAACAGCAGAGAATGATCGTAGATTTCACCACAGTAGTAAAAAATGAAGACATTGTAAAGAAGATGTTCTGTGCTGTAAATGTAGCGATGAGTTTGCAGCAAAGACCACATGGACTCACGTGCGCGTTTCATTTCCACAACTTCCTGTCTTACTGTACACACTGCTGGGGTTAACACCAACAGAGCTCATCATTTCCTCAGGTCACAGCTAAATTATGCTTCTGTGTAATTACTGCATGGGAAGAACATTGTCAAAACGGGGACATTGATTAATTTATTGGATAATTTAAAGCACACTGTCTGCTAAGAGAGGCGCTGTGTGCTGCTGTCAGCATGAAAACAGTTTATTTAATGCACCAACTGTGACATTCACACCACAGCTGGTGAATCAACATAAAGTCATTAATGATTCACTTTCAACAGAACCATATCAGATCGAGACTGCATGTGATTTACCTGATTCTAATACCAAATATCTTGATGATGACACAGTTCTTAACTATATTTGATAGTATTTTTTTTACATATAATCATCAGTGATGTGGGGATTATGACTAAAGATAAATAACAGGGGTCACAATTCTGTGGATGTTTCCCCATTTCTGTCACATTTTCCAGCATTTCAAGTTTCTGCACTGCTGCTTCCACGATGCAGCTACTCTTAATGTTATTTCACAGCCATCGATCGTCCATGCTCTTAATACATTGTGGTTTTAATGTGGAACATCAGGTCCACAGCAGGTGCAGTGGACTTTCTAAAAGTCTCCAAAATGTAGAATTTTTTAGGTGTCATAGTCAGCATCTATGCAAGGCTTGTGTGCATATATATAATGGTTTCAGCACTGTGAGGCATTCTTGGTATATTACAACAGATTCATTAATAGAATTTAAAATAGAAAAGCTCCTACAGCATTTCCAAATGTTTGTACGTCGCTGCAGAGCTCAGGCTGGTTAACAACCCTGAGACGTCTCGAGGACAGTTACTGAGTAGATACTGAAGAGCTGCAGGAATACATGAAGGAGGTGGAAATGTCTGTTAGGAGGGAACAAGAGAAGAAGTGAGGTAGAAAAGGGAGGAGGGAGAAATTTGTACCTTTCATGCATCATCCTGAGAGCAGTGAGTCGCTTCGGCCCCAGAGGAGATTAATTAGCAGCCTCAGCTAGCCGAAGAGCTGCTGATACAGACACCAGCTCCTCTCACAAGATAAATTACCTGAGCTGAAAACCCAAAGTTCAGCTATTTCACCACATGCAAAACGGCCTGTCCGAGGTCCAAAACTACATCAGTATCTGATGGAGGTGAGAGAGGAAGGGAGAACTGCTTTGGTGGAACCTGGTTCCTGCTGTATGAGCTAATAGTAGCACGACGTCGGCAGCAGTTTCCTAGCAATGATATTGGAGGTGTCAGGCAGCGTATCGGCTCTTAATCAAATCTTATCAAACCTTTTCTTAGAAGCAGAAAGTAGGACAATGATTTGAGAAGTTAGAGCTAATGTTGTGGCGTAACGCGTCACTTTGATTTAAAACAAGTTAGAAATAACCAGTGAGTGACATGCCCTAATTTAATCCTTCTCTGACACACTAAGATGGTCCAAATAGTGAGTTTCCTTCAGGGTCAGGTAGAGAAAAGTAGGGCAGAAGAAGAATCATGTGATAATGCTCATGGGAAACAGGAAACTACATCCATTATGCCTCCCACTCCCCACTGATTCCATCTCGAATTCCTCGTCTAGTTTTAACCTACCAAGGACCTATTTCTTGTATTTCCTGCACTGCTCACCTCCTCATCCATAGTAATCAGAGGCTGCAGCTGAGGTGGAAAACGTGCCGTTCATGTTTCTGGGACACCGGGCGCCATAATGAGGTAAAAACTACTGGAAAGCATTATCAGACAGGATGTTGCTTGATATGTTGGAAAGATGATGGAATAATAGCTTAACAATTCAGTAAAAGAGAGACAGCGTTAATATTCCTTTCCATCCTTGATTACGTAACGTAAAAACAGTCATCACCAGGAGACAGATCATTTCCTGTCTGAAACCAGAAGTTATGTAACTTCCACAGTGAAGTCACTCCACTTCCGGTGTTATTTCAGACCAAACTATGATCTTCTCCATCTTAGGAGAAATACTGGCTCTTAGGATCCTTTTAATTAGACACAGGTGATCATATTACTTTACATTAATTTATTTTTCTGTTGTTTTTTGGAGGGACCCAGAGACGAAATATTATGAAACGGGGGTGACCATTTAAAGATTCTTTACATGAAAAAGTTTGGGAAGAAACAAGCGGCGGAGGAACCGTTTATACCAGCTGAACCAGCTGAAAGCAAAGTGCTTTTTCATTTACTCATTTCTCTAATGCTGCTACTCTTTACTGCAAAAACCTCTCCAAAGACGCTCTGCAACACCTCAGTTAGTCTGCAACTAGCCACAAGTTAGCCTGCTGTGGTCACTATGGCAACGGTGCACATAAAAAACAGCTACCATCCTGCTACGTTGATTTGAATGGGAAACACTCCCTGTTCCCTCGTTTCCAATCAATGTGTTTTTAGTAGGGATGGGACTTTTTTCTGACAAAACGACCGACAATCGACACGCGCACACCTCGACAAAAAAAAACAGTGTCAAATTGTTGTTGGTAGGGCTTGAGGGATGTCATTCTGAGTAAGAAATATATGTTTAAACGCAAAAAAAAATTATATTGTCAAAAAGCCCAATTTATCTGCTTTTGGAATCAATTGAATGCCTTCGATAGCACACACGGCTCAGGAGTTAGGGTCATCAGAAGAAATAAGAGGAAGAAGAAGAAGAAATCCTGTCGGCACCGACAGGTCTGGTGGTAAAGGAAGGGATGTTGAATAAACATTTTAAGTTTGCAAAAGTCTGTCATTTATCACTGCTTTGACTGTCGATATTGGACATTACAGCCATGTCTTTAAGCCTAAAATGAAGTAGTACAGTGTGGAATATTTTCCACCCTCCACACTGTGGCTGCCGCAAAAAAAAAAAGGCAGACAATTCGACTAAATTCGACACATGGGCCTCGACAATCGAATCTCAAAATCCTGTGTCGTTCCCATCCCTAGTTTTTAGTTATAAGTCTGAAATAAAGTCTGTTTAACTGAAGCTGATCTACCATTTAAAATACTTTCACTTTCACAAATTGAACTGTGAAGCTTTTACATGTCTCACAAAAGGTGCTCACAAGCAGCTAACTGAAATCATAAAACAACCTGTTTATCATCACGTTCGTGTGACCGTGCTGTAGTTCATCTATAGCCTAACATGAGCTTTTTCCTTCTGTGCCAGACGTTCAGCGTAGATATCTTCCTGAACAATATAATCTGTAAATATCATAAATATTTGTTTCCTCTCTGCAATAATCCAAAACCTAACTGACCATTCCCACTGGCTTTTAGGACCAGCGTGACACTAACTTCCTGGTTGACCTTCAGAAACACGTCATCTCTGCAGCGCTCAATGTCCATTCTACATATTCTAATTCTGTAACCTGTGCAGAATCTACATTTTAAGTCTACTCTCCTTCCTATGCACGGCGCTGTGCACAAAGTAATCCGTCCATGTCGTCCACTAGGACTGAGTGGACAACACCAGCATTTCAAACCTAGAAACTGTGTACACAGACTCATCACAGCCGGCCACCTGGGAGCACATCCTTTCCACCTGACTAACCCATGTTTGTCAAAGCCAGAGTCGTGCCGCCTGGCTGATCTTACCCCACCCCACCACCACCACCAGCAGCACTTGGCAGTGCACACAAACCGTTGAGCAGTCTCTTAAAATCGACCGTCCTTTGAATGCACCCTTCAAGCGGGTCGATGAGCCTCTCCAGGATAACTCGCCACAAAGTAGGGCAGCTTAGTGGCGTTTGTGTTGCAGAACCAAAATACAGATCTGAAATATAAAGAGGAAAGATGTATGCACAAACTCCTTGTGCTGCACCGAGAAGCATGCAGTGGAATATTAATAAGCTGCTCAGTGTGTGAATGTGTGTGTTCAAATATGCAAATAAAAATCTGAACAAACGGCAGAAGAGCCACCTCATTCAACACAACTCAAGACGTGGAGAACCGCTTCAAAATGCAGAAATCTTCAATGTCTAAAAAAAACACAAAATAACTGCTGATTGGTGTTTTGGTGTGATAAATAACTAGTAGAAATGATTAACTCAGAGAGGTGAGGCAGCAGTACGCCGCCTCACACCATCTAACCAGATGGACAGAGTGCTGATGGGTAGAAGTGATTACTGAGCCCTCTATGGTTGAAAAGACGAGATGAAAATGACTTAGATGCTCTGAGATGCATTGGAACAATCGACTGACCTCCTTCTGAACAAACCAGGCCTCAATCTGTCGCCTGGACACATCGCAGCACGCCACCCGACATGCTGTTTTTCACTGTCTGGCACCAGCTAATGTATCTCAAATGACTACTGAGTGGTTTGAAAAAGCACAATATATATATAAAAAAAAACGATAAAAGAAAAGTAATCACCCACCGGTCTGCAATATTTTTCACACGTATTGTTGCATTCGGCTAAAAGAAAATGGATTTGAAAACGCCAACACTGCTCACCCTCTGGATCTCACATGTGCACACATTCTCACAACAGAAAACAACAGGCCACAGGTTGAGGTAGTGTTGAGGTAGTGTTGAGGTAGAGGCATGAGAGAGGAGGTGACATTTTGCCAAAATGAAATGACAGATTATCACCAAAGCACAACAAATCAGTGGTATGGTAAGTAAGAATAAAGAAGGGGAGATAGAGAGTCAGAGAGAGGAACTTCAGGAGAGATTTTCCTAGAAGAAAAACAGAGTCAAGCTGCTGTCTTCATTTCCAGACATGGGCTGTGCAGAATCCTTTGAGGGGGAAAAGAAGAACTGGAGGAGAGATATTAGAAGTGAACATTCAGAGCAGTAAACACCACAGAAAGGTGTACGTATGCAGAGGAAACAGGTGGGCGTCCTACCTGTTTGGCTGAGCTGAGAGGTGCTCCGGCTCTTGCGTGACATGCCAACCATGGCCTGCATTTTGGCACCAATGCTGGAGCGCCTCTTCTTGTCATCGGTGCCTACCGTGCCGACCGCCGTGTCCGATTGGCTGCCGTCCGTCTTCTCCAGGTTGCACATGTCGCCGCTGATGCTTGTGCTCTTGGTCATGTTCATCCCGCCCGACGAGCCCATCTGCCTGTTTTTCATTTTGGATGCAAAGTCACTGTCAGCCACCACCATTGACAGGGGGAGGCAGGCAAGGACAGAGGAGAGAAGGACAGAGGAGAGAGGAGGCCAGCGGAGGAGTGGTGATGGACGAGGAGACGGGAGGAGAGGAAAGAGGAGAGGACAGGAGATGAGGAGGCGTGGGGTGAAAAGGAGAGAAGGACAGAGTTCAGGTCCAGGAGTTCATGACTTACAGTATAGCTGAGGTTTAAAGAGGATGTGCTTCATATCATGCAGTGGAAGAGTCACAACTACTAAAAGATTCAAGGAGCTGAATACAGCAAAGTGGTTTTGTTTAGTCTGGACCCATCACTCAGTACATTTTAAGTTAACCTGCACACAGAAAGAAAAGTCACCCTTTACTTTCCAGCTCCTGCTGTTTGAAAGAAAATGGGCCAGTGTCCAAATGAGGGTCTTATTTTAGCTCCGCTAGTAACATTATCTTTAAGAGACAAATTACATTCTGTATCATCGGCTCTGCATTCTTAATGGGATGAGTTACGTCCAGAGCCCTCAGGGTACTAGTCATTAATTAAAGTGTCTGACCTCCACTATGTAACTGTCTTATAAAGACAACTTATGGAGAGACACGCTGAATAAAACCGGAGGAGAATCAATGCAGTTGGACAATTGACTCCCATCAATTACCTCAATTAGGCTCCTTCAAATTCTGCTCTTTCACATATCAGACATTAGTGTTCAACTCCATTGTATTAGAATTAAGAAAACGATCGGCACATAATCACGATTACGTGTGGCGTTGTAATAGGGTTTCAAGTGCAGGCAGCAATATTGAAGTTGAGTGATGCTTTTAATTTAAATGCTAACCCCTGCAGGAGCTTCACTCTGCACGTCCAAATCCACCGGTTCATATCCTCAAAGCTTTATGCTGAGAGACGGCTCACGTTCTCAAGGAGTTAGATAATAAATATTATTTGCCACTTAATCTTGCACCAGTGTATAAGAACTCAGAAATGATTGATCATACAAACATCAGACTCGTTCCCATGTTCATGTTTAACGTTTCTCTTGTTGTGCTACGTTGATTTGCGTACATATTTTCTCTATTTACTGCAGACATTTGATTCCTAAACACTACGTTTTGGTTGTTTAGCCATCTTATTCTGGCTGCCAGCTGCTGGTGAAATAAGCCAGATGTGCTCTTAATGAAAGCAAACACCTCTTGCCTCAGCGTGAATTATGAAGCCCTTTGTTTATGTCTAAAGCCAGTGGGCTCTGCTATGGATCAGCCTGTGCCTTAACACATAAATATTGAATGCTTATTGGAGGATTAGCACCTTTGATCAGTTAATGGAGCCCTGAGGCTTTGAAGAAGACTTCAGGTGTCTGGACACCTGACGACACGGCGGGCTGGTGCACGTGACATTTAAAAAAAAAACAACGCTCTTTCACCATCTTCACAGTTTGGATGCATTTCACGTGATAAGGCTGCGTCCTTCATTACATCTAATATCAGCACAGCAGCAAGGTCAGAGGGCGGTTGTTGCCTCTACATATTACTGCCCACTGAGGTTAAACTGTACAAACAGAGATTATTCAGACCCTCATGCTGCAGGAAGCATTTAAAAAAACATCATTGAAAACTAAATGCACTGTATTCATCTACTGGTACAAATGTTCCTCTAGACTAAATGGACAAACTGTCCATGTTTATATCTGCTGTAGTGCAATCATTAATCCATGTTCAGGAAGCAGGCTGATAACAAACCTTGAAATGGTAATTCGTCCAACAAATAATACACCGTATCTACTGGTCTATATGACTATGCCATTACATTACATTTATTCTATGTCTACATATATTTTATCCAAAATGAACCTCAAACAAACTCCAGGAAGCATTCCTACCCAAACAAATTTGGAGGCTAAAGTATTTGTCTAATTTTTGATTAAATGGTTTCATTGGGTATGTTATGTTGGTCTACTAGACTGAATGCAAGAGGCGGACATACTAACAGTGATTAGTTTGTGGACTACAGTTTTGAAGCCTTGAGTTCTGCATATGGTCGTCGCCATCTTGGTTCTTTGCAACCAGAGATGACCCAGGTGGGTGGAGCTGAGTACAACTGAACCCTGAATGAGACATTTTTAGTCAACTAAAAAGTTGTAATTAACAAACTATAAGTGCAAACTGTGAAAGGATTTAAGTTAGCCAACTCTAAGACTGGATGTTGCCGTGGTGACGGCCTGTCAATCAGCAGGTAGCCGTGCCCTAAAGCATCCCCTGCTTTATGATCTGTTTGACTCTAAATAGACCATAATTTACTAAATGAACATCACGCTGTGTTGAAGAAGACTTGACACTAGAGACTGAGACTCATGTTTACAATGTTTACTGAGGGAATAAATCAAGAGAGAAGGAGCATCATTTTCTATTAGACTGATATAGAACCAGAGGAGTCGCCCCCTGCTGGATGACAGACAGAATGAAGGTTTGAGACTTTTGGCTTTGACTTAACCTCTCAGACCGCCGAGGTAGTCTAAACGTTCATGTTAATTATCTAAACAACCTATTCAGAAGGATTTATAGTAAACACAGCTGTACATACTGTACCTCACTACTGTATCTCTACCCTCTGACTCTCTTTGTAAATGTGCCTGCTTGGAAAACTGGGACTGACTCTCTGGGGATTTCTGATTCTCAACCTCAGCCCAAAGAACACAGTGTTCCTCATCATGCAGATTGCTCAGCGTGCATTTTCATCTAGGCCAAACTGTTCCCAAGGCAAAACAAAACCTGGAAATGTCTGTCTTGCGAAACTGTGAAGACACCATGCTGTTTTTAAATGTAATATAGTAATAACAGACAGCCTCCAGATGAAAAGAACACTTAGTGGTCATCACAAGGTACAAAAAAATAACATTAAAAGTCACGCAGCCTGCAGTGTGAACACGTCCACGTATTAAGAGCTACTGACATAGTATAAAAAGGTGAATGAGTCCAATAAACACTGGACTTTTAACCAGGAGACCCATGTTTGAGACCAACATTTAGAGACTCCTCTTCGTGGTAATACGTTGATTTGTATACTTTATGTAGATATTTCAAGCCCAACCATGAGATTTTTCCCAAACCTAATTAAACAGTTTTCTAACTCACTGGACTTATAAACATCTGTGACACGATACGCATCGTTCTTAATTTCTTTGTACAATAAAGGCTTTTGACCTTAACTGTGGACGTGCATGGCAAAAAGCCTGTTTCTGTGTATTAAGAGATAAGCGAGATGTGAGGTGCATCTTGTCCTTCCATACTTATCCCCCCTCATCTCGCTCGCCTTTCACATAGAGAGCATCGCTGTGTCTTTATCAGGTGAGGCAGAAAAATGTGTTTCCATGGCAACTGTGCCCCCAGGCAAGAGCACCAGCATGCCCATCAACGCAACTCCAAAGTTGACGAAGTCTACAACTCAAACTGAAATGTTATCATCAGCCGTGTAAAGACAAAACACCAGACTTTAGTCTCCCTCACATGAATGTGTCTGAAAAAAAAAATATGTAGACATGGAGGAGTAGAGGTGATGTCGGCTTTAAAATCGCTGATGGAAAGCTCCTTACATCCTGGAGACGGCTGGACTCAACATCAGCTTCGAGTCGCTCAACAACGACACATGTCTATCATCACGGTGATACGCTGAGCCAAAGCGAACAGGCCAGCTTAATGTGCAGCAGCTGTATGTTTACACTGTGACCTCAATACATAGGAGATGAGTCATAAGTAAATGTAGCTAGTAGCGACGTTTCTGCCGAATCACACCGCTTCGATGCCTTCAGATGAAGCAGAGCAGTGAATGAGGCTTTTAGCATCTCATCCGTGACACTTCCTGACTCCTCCTGATTGATCTACTCAGCAGTATTGATCATATTTTCTGTATTTACGGTATGGACCTTGAGGCTCGAGGCTTCGGCCCTGTTTGCTGATGTGAGTGGCTTCACTGGCAGAGGTTACGTAACAGCACACGGCAAAGAGACGTCTCTTTTCTTATCCCACTGCTCAGATTATGACGCTGGAAAACAACAAGCCACCTCTAGTCTTATTCTGATTTATGGATATGATATATTATATATAAGATATGTGCCACATTTCTGCAATGTGGCAGACGTCAAGACTGTCATTTGTTTGTGATGTCTTTCTGTTCTATATTTGTTAATCTACAGATTCATTTCTTGATCAATCAATTTATCATTTTGTCTATGAAATAGTCTGAAGTAACAGATTTTATTTCATTTTGTTGCAAAACCGAAAGACATTCAGTTTACCGTCAACGAAAAACAGAAAATACATTGCAACCACATTGCAGAAGTATATAATATATAATTGCCGATTGATTTTCTGTTTATTCAACCGTTTCCTTTTTACCTTTTTAATTCAAGCAGTGACTTGAACAGTGAGAGCGGTTAACGCTATAATTTCCAGACACACAAACAAATCATAAAGAAGCGGCTTCCAAATATAGATGCTTAGGAAAAATAACACATTCTGATTTCTGATTGGATGGTAAATACAAATTACTCATGTTAAATTTACTGCTGCTTAGCAACCACTATAAGAATATGTTCACAGACTTTATCATTTAGCAAACGAGTGGCATTCCGCAATTATTACTGTCTAAGTAACTTTATTAAAAATAGGAATATTGTTGAGTATGTGACTGATTTTATATATTGTGTTAAAGGGATAGTTTGGATGTTTTTTAAGTGGGCTTGTCATAGGATAAGTAGCTCTTTAATCCAAAATAACTGGTTAAAGTGTAACATTAGAATAGAAATATGTATTTTGTTGTTTTATGTCTCCAGAAATGTGCAAAGTTCAAAAGACAGTAGATTTATACTGTAGCTGTCATGAAGGAGTCGGGTTTGATCACATAAATAAGCATGTTAAAAGCAGTCAGTCAGCTCACTTTCAGTCAACAACGACAGGAATATCACATGACACTGGAATATTATAACTGAATGTTAATGTTTCTGCAGAAAGTATTTGCAGGCAGGTTTTTAAATTACATTCATCTGAAGGTGAACTGACTGCTGAGAGAAATGTTGAGGATGTGGAGCAGCTGGAGGAATGAGGGAGGTTTGGGTTGATTGGATGCAGCAGAGCGACACTGCAGGACTCAGACAACATGTAGAAAAGCAGACGGACGGACAAACAGTAAAGCAACTCCAACTGCAGCCTCGATACGCAACCCTGCTCTGTCTGTTTTAGACCTTCTCTCAGCATTAATCTGCCTCTAAAGGTGTCGTACACCTTTCTGCTCACATTTCTGGCTTTCTTAATCCAGCTGTACCCGCTCCTGTTAATCACGCTTAAGACGGTGTAGCTTTTATCGTAATGTGTTTTCTCTCAAGTCCAAGAGCGCGCTGAGCAACGCTGTGCAGCAAGAACTCGGCTCCTGCTGTGAATTTGATTTGATAGCGAGGACGTCTTATTAGCAGCGTGAGCCGAGCTTTTATCCTGCTGTGGGATCCCAAACCAATTTGCTCTTGACACACATTTACACCTGCTAGTCCTGCACTCTTCACCAATGAAGCTCCCTTATGGCCACACTAAAACATATCGTCTTAAAACCATGCCTCGACTTAAAAAGTGCAGCTTCTCATGCGTGCACTTCGTCATGCATGTGCAGAAGATGTATTGGAAAAAGGGATGTTAGCTTTAACATTAAAGTCAAAGCTGACTGCAGACCAGCCAACATCATAAAGACAGTCATTGTTGATATGAGCTGAAGAACTGATGTACAATAAAAAAATGTGATTAATTGTGTATAATTAATCTTTAATGCTTGCTGAAGTTTCCATCGTATCTATAGACTGCATGATCAGGCTGCATGTGTTACCAAACTGTTGTCAGCTCACAATAACCCAGGAGGAACGCTACTCTACTTTGGTGTTGGTAAGGGTTGAGAGGACCACAGTTATCCAGATTACAGGGTGGGGGTTAGTCACTCTGCTTTGCACGCCTCCATAAAAATGTGCAAAAGGTCATCACTGTTAGTAGAAGTCTACAGGTCGAGGCTGCCACTCGTGTTACCTGAGGTCAGTCTCTGAGATACTCCTCTGGTGCAAGTCCTCTTCTTCCTCCACCAAATCCTCCTGATGCTCCTTGTCTGTGTCTACCTCCCCCCCAAGCCCCTTCCTCCCTCCCTCCACTTTACTGTCCTTCCTCCCTTCCACTCCTCCACCCGCCTCCTCCTCCTCTAGCACCTCCCCTAACTGCTCGTCCCCCTCCCGAGACTGGCTCCTCGATCGCAACTGGCTGAGGGCGGAAGCGAGAGAGCAGCACATGCAAAGCAGAAAGAAAACCAGACAAAGCATGAATATAGTCAAGACAAACACAAAGAGACGGAGGAACCAAGATCCAAATAACAGAAAACAGCCAAAGCACCATGCAAATGAATTTGTTTTTTTGCTTTGTGTGTGAGACGACACCCGAGGAGATGCAGCGTTTCAGTGTGTGTTGCCAGATATGGACAAACTCCCCCCTCCCATAGCATAGAGTTCAAACATTTGGCTCCAGATTATTTCCTAAAACAGAGCCAAACCTGAACTCATCACGGTGAGAAAATGACACTCAGGTGCATTTTCCTCTTTCAGATTAACCAGGTGCAAACAGTTTCAGAGATGAAAACGTCTGGACTTGGCAGCCTGTACAGAAAGGCTGAGGGGGGTGTCCATTCCTGATAACAGCTTGATGAATTTAAAAAGAAAGAAGGAGTTCACTGTCCCCCCCGCCCCGTCCCCCCAGTGTGGACATCAGCCTACCGGATTTTGCGGTTTCCTTGCGGCCTTTCTGATTGGACAGACATGTAGCTCGTGCTGCTGAACCGAGAGGCACTACTGGTTCTCGACACAGCGGACACGTCGCTTACATCGCTGTCCGACGACTTGGCCGACAGGTTATCTGAGCCCCGAGGATCTCTGCCAGAGCGCTGCAGAGAGGAAACACAACACAGCATGATGGCATCTTAAAACACAACAACATCCATGTTTCACGCTTTTCTAACGTGGTTAAACGCTCATTTAACACAAAGTGGAGGCTAATGTCGCTGTTTTAAGGACAAGCAGCTTCAATGGAGATGAGTTCTGCTGCTGAAGAATGTGAATAATTTTTATTAGTTTAGTAGAATTTATTAGTTTTGCTCTCAGAGCAGGGATGATGGCGTTACATAAGGTATATTAGGTGTGCTTCTGGAAAGGTCAGAGTGTTTTTCAGTCATATAAGAGACATTCAAACAGTGGAAAAAAAAGTGAGAAATAAAGCTCAGAGATAAACCTTGCAGTATATGTACAGGTGTGGATAATTTCTCAATATTATTCCCCTCATAAAAACTTACATTTGCAGAATTTTTTTTGACAAACTGCTAGGACATGACTCAGAATCATCGCAGACATGAACATTAACACCTTAAATTGGTGCACCTTATATATTATGCTTAATAAGCAAAACAGGTGGATAATAATTAGGGGTGGGTATTGGCAAGGACTTCATGATACATATTGCAATACTCAAGATTACATTATTGCGATATTCTACATAGATCACTGCTTAAAAGTACAGTACAGTATATATATATATATATATATATATATATATATATATATATATATATATATAGATCGATAGACATATAGATATTAAGAAATTAAAAATTTGCATTATATCTGAAGAAAAAGGATTGCAATATATTGCCATATCAATATTTTTCCCCACCCCTGATGATAATAAATGCATAAATGAATGAATAAATACATACAGGCACTAATGAACAGACTAAAGTACTGAATGGATTTACACCAACACTTGAAGACTTGGCATCAAACTGGAGTTTACTGGAAGAGAAGCCGACCTGACAGGAAGTGTTTCCTTTATTATTTCTAATAACAGCGGGAGGACTGTTTGTCACTGACACTTCAAGGAGGACAGCCCATAATTTAATCTGCTTTTTATAGACTCCCAGCAAACACATGGAGCCACTCTGAATGTAATAGTTTCATACCAGAGACTTAAAAGGAGAGCTGGACGGGGAGCCTTTGTCTCTAAACACATCCAGGACCAGAGGAGAGTAGTAAATAGTCGACTCTGCTCACGATCACTGTCACATTCCTCCAGTTTACAACAAGAGGCTTGAAAGCTCAGTTCAGCCAAACGAAGAAGAGAAAACACATTTCTGACCTCAGCTTGTTTCAGGTATGATGTGCTAAAATCACAGACGTATCTGTTTTACTTTGAGTGGCTCAAAGATGAGCTGATTTTGGCGGCAATATTACATATCCTCTGCAAATATGGGTGTTTTATATGTATATATTAACATATTTTATATCTTGATTTTTATTTCTTATTTATGTGTGCCTTTAAGCCGAAAGACTACAAAATTCTGTTATGCATAAATAATGACAATAAAGACTCTCGAATCTTGAAGGCGGCAGTGTGTCTTACGCTTATGTTTGATGCCTCTTTTTATTTTATAATTTGCCCTGCAACTGTCAAATATTTAGTTATTAATACAGTTTATTAAATTAATGCAAACAACTTTCTAGAAATCTCAAGTCCTGCTTTCATTTGACTCCTGCTGTTTTTCTGAACGTGAGGCATCTCATTATGAAACAATTACAAAAAGCTGTTAAAATACACTCTGATTGAAGCCTGATCCACAGACCCTGAAGTGAACCTGAATTATTATTATTAAATATTACTATTATATGAATTTATATTATTTTTAATATTAGATTATATGTTAAATAAATTTTATTATTACATGAATTACATTATTATGTATTTTGTGTATTCAGTTCAAACTATTTGCCAGCAAGAGCTGTGTTTTTTGTTTTTTGTTTTTTAAAACTCAAACCTTTAAACCGAGTCCCCTGTTTTCCTGTCTTTGTATGACTTTGTCTTATGCAAACATCAGTGCACATGCACAGTACGATGTTGATGATATGTGCATGTGTACATGCTTGGCTGCCTGAACGGTGTGCCATATGGCCGATGCACAGTGCAGCCATGCACACAGAGTACTGGAGGTACAGCTGTAGTACTACAGATGTAGTACTGCAGCAGTACTCTGCTGGCTGTGGCGGTACCTTGTGGTAGTCCTGCTCCAGTCGGGAGTCGGAGCCCGCTCCCTGCTTGTATTTGTTCATCTTCAGCTTCATCTGCCTGGTCCTCTCCTCCATGTCCAGACCTGAACACAGAGACAGACGCTGGTCAGACGGGGGGGAGGTGACGTAGAAAGGAAAAGGCCTGATGGAGGGACAAACTGTTATGGTGGAGCTTCTGCTGAGCTATGAGCCATGAGCTATGACCAGGACGGATCTAATGGGGAGAAGCTGAATGTGGTCGGCTGTATCAACAGAAACACAAACAGGAAGTACTGACTCACGCATATGAAACACAAATATAACAGTCACCAGTCCAGACTCATTTAACCTGATTTAACTGACTGAATAATAATAAAATAGTATAACTGCTAACATAACAACATCCAGGTCAATAATGTATTATAACCAAATCATCATTATTATTATTATTATTATTAGAAGTATGGATGCACTGATACCAAATCAGATATCAATATGATACTCTAAAATTATATACAATATAAATTATATTACTGAAAGCTGAATTAATATATTGACCAATTTGTTTGTCAAATAAAAGAGTTCAGTTGTATTTCCTGTTAATTTTGAATTTTTATGTACTTTTTTTAAGTTGCTGTTGTACAAATTATTATCCTAGTAATAAAGTTTATGTCAAGCCTGATGTTCCCTCACAGATCCAGAGGTTTCCTCTCAGCCTATTGATTAAAATCCCTAATTATTAGCACTCATAAACATCCATAATAAAGACTTATAAGGTCAATCACAATCACAATACTTCATGTAAAACTGAAACAGAGAAAATGTTTTTGCTTTACTTAAACAGTGACCACTTACAGTAACTTGTTATCACATTATGAGGCACTATAACTATGGGAACACTTCAAAATAATAAAGATACTCAACCCTCTCAGTCATAACAAACTGTAAAAATGAAATGATTACTGTTATGGATATTTATGAGTGCTCATAGCTATAATTAAACTGTGCCATAAACAGATAATGTATGTGTTTATAATGCATTAGAGACAGAAGCTTTGGTCGGTTATGGTCCAGAGAACTAAACCTGCAGTGCAACATGCTTGCACTGTTTTTCTGTTGTTGTTTTTTCCTCATTTCAGTGCTTTATAACGTCATCATCATACCCCTAAACTCATTTTAAACACTTTTTCTTCATTTTGCTGCAGGAGCAGTTTGCACCAACATCAGTCCAGGAGCTCGACCTGCCTCCGCTGGAGGTAAAGACACCATAAGAAGAATAAAATCCACCTGAAGCACCGCCACCAGATGAATCTCCATTCTCTCCACTTCTACTCACTCTCTGCTTTTGTGTCACATGATGGCAGCGACAGATGTGAAGATGGATGCACATGTACAAGCGCCATGCACACATACAGTATGCAGACAGCGCCACACACGGACAAAAAGAAGCCGACAGCGAATGAATGAAAGGCTCAGTGAGGCCAAGTGGACTTTAGATAACATCACTGCTAACATCACAGCCTGCACACACTGCAGCATCTTTAGTTTACTTTAAATGACATTTCCTTAGTGAGAGGAGTCAAACTGGTTATGTCACCATATCAGTTGGTTTTATAACATCTGCATTTCTAAAAAAAAAAAAAAATAAAAAAAAAGTATAGAGTTATGCAGCTTCAGTGAGGTTGAAGCTAAATGAGGTTAAAGCTGCAGTTCACATGAACAGTGTGGAGTTCTTATACAGATTCCACCAGTTATAGTTATAGTTATGGGACAGAGAGGCTGGACAAGGTGTCATAAAGTTCAGATTGATGTTTTTTTGTCAAATGCTCTTGATCATTTTTTGGCAAGAGTTTGATGATAAGCTTGATAATCACTCTAATGTAGGTGCAGTGAATATGGAACTGGAGTTAGCAGCTAGTTAGCATAGCACTAAAAATCAGATAATTTAGTTCTGTCTAGAGCTGCAGTGATTAGTGTCAACTTATTAATTAATCTCCAATGATTTTGATAATTTTTTTATTCATTTTGAATACTTTCTTGTAGAAAATGATCAATACTTTTCACAATTTTATGGCATTTTATAATCCAAACAATTAATTGATTAATCCAGAAATAATGAACAGATGAATCAACAATGAAAATTAGTTGTCAGTTTCAAAACAAATGCGCTGAACTAGCAGCTGATATTCAGAAACATATCAGTCATATTTATTTCTGACTGTTTTATTGTCCATTAATTTAATCTGAATAAGCTAAATGTTAAAAATGTGTCCATAGAGACAGAAAATCACATGTCAACACCTGCAGCAACGAAACCACTGTGATAAGACCAGGACCATCACCATGACTGGGACCAAGACCAGGACCATGACCATGATCAAGACCATGACAGGGACCAGGTCCAGGACCAGGACACAGGACCAGGACCAGGACCATGCTCATGCTCATGACCAGGAGCAGGACCGTGCTCATGACCAGGAGCAGGACCATGCTCATGACCATGACAGGGACCAGGACCAAACCAGGACCATGAACATGAACATGAACATGAACATGACCATGACCATGTCCAGGACCAGGACCGACACCTTCGAGCCGCCCATAACAAAAAAAAAAGGAGCCTGAAGCGTCGCCTGCTGAACAATTAAAGAGCGCAAACAGCAAACGGCCCAAGAGGATGAAGCAAAGCTGGAGAAGAGATGGAGGGGAGGTGGGCAGGGGAGAGGGTAAGCCAGGGAGACGAATAAGAGACGGAGAAGAAGAGGAGGAGGAGGACGAGGCTGGGTCAGAAAAGAAAGAAGAAGGGACAGACCTGAGTTCGTCCAACCTGGTGAGTCCGAGTCTTCTGGGATCACATCACAGAATGGACAGACACAGACAGAGGACAGGAAGATGGAGGTGAGAGGATGCACGAAGGGTAAAAGGGGGGGGTGGAGGAGAAGAGGGAGGACGACCCGTCACCGTGACAACGCCCGGAGGGTGAAGGGCCGGAGTGAGGACGAAGAGGATGGAGGGTCGGGAGGGACACAACACGACAAGAGTACGACACGACAAAAACACAGAAAGAAAATCATAGAAAACACCACAAAGTCCACCATGAGGAGTCAAAACAGAGCGAAAGGGAGCGAGGCCGAGGAGGAGAGGCCAAGAGCTCTGCTTAGTAATTAGAAGAGAGGAAGAGGGGAGGCTGGGAAGGTGAGGTTCTGTGCTTTAAAGGAAAAAAAGAGCTGAAACTGTAAAGAGATGTTAATGTACTGGAAACAGAAACTGGAGACCTCTGAGGAAAGACAGGGAGAGAAGAGAAGGAAGAGAGGAGGAAAGGAAAGGAAAGGAAAGGAGAAGTGGATGTCACTTGAGTCTGCATGGGGCAACTGTGGGGGGAGACAGCCTGGAAAAATAATGGAAAAAACACCCAAAAAAAACAAAACAAAAAAAAAACAAGACAAACTGAAAGCACAGAAAGAGCAGCGAGAGCACAAAAGAGAGAGAGATGACCAGCTAACCAGCTAACCCAGCAGAAAACATGGACACACACTCACACACAACAACAACACCCGTTACTCGCTTTAAGGTGTCCATTATGTATTTTCCTTTACTTTGCGTCATAAACATCATTCTTCGCTCAGCCTGATGTGACCCTGGATATTTCATTTCTCTATCATGTTGTGTTTTAGTCCAGTGTTAGCAGCCACTCCCCCCACCGGCTCAAGGCTGGTGGAAAATCTGTACTCTGTTTTACATAAACGATGCATTTTAATGATATTTTTGATTATCATTCCCATATTTGTGAAAAGAACAACATGAGAGTTACTTGGTAGAGGAAGCACTGAATGAATAAATCCAGAAATATGAGCTAATATATGGAGCGAAAAGTGAGCTAGCTTATAAGCTATGGACAAAGCTAGCAATAGCTAACAGGCTAATGTTCCAGAACTTTCTATCACATGAACCACTAACAGACCCACCTTACCTATGAAAGAACTGGTGACAAACTGTCGACCCTTCACTTCTTTCTCCTGTCTGAACTTTTTTTTTTTTTTTAACTCCCTGACTTTTTAGACATCCTGTCGTCTCCTCCTCCACTAGCTAAGTCGCTATCTGTTAGCTCTCTACAGGCTATTTGACTTAGCAGGTGGACTGAACCATTTTACGTAAATGGGGGGGTGGTTCAGAAATGTTTCCACAACAAATAAACTTAGTGTCACTAGCTTTTTTGGAAACCATGTTTGTTTTAGTCAGAAAAAATGTATTTGTGATTAAAATGATAAATGTTGGTCTAGAGGCTCCCACAGATGTAGGATTTTACTGCCTTCATGGGAGCTCACACCCCCTCCTTGTTAGAGCTCAGCTCCAACTGGCTCCACTTAATTCCAACGGTGCCAGGAAGAAAGTATAAAGAGTGACAAATGCCAGACTTTAACCAGGAGAAGCTGTTGATGTATGTGTCTCACCTAACTTCTGTACTATACTTTAGTTACATCACTTCCTGTGTCATTTTGACCCAAACTAAGACCTTTTTCCAAACCTGACGAAGGAGTTTTTGTCACAAAACTGACCTTAAGTTAGTAGTTTTGTTGCCTAATCCTAACCAAGCTGTTTCCTACATTCATAGGAAAATAAACTAAAAACGAGGAATAACCTTTAGATTTCTATGTAATATTATTCCTGTCTAATCTCCACCCAGCAGACCTGCAGTGACATCTCCATGCCACCCTTTACACAAATTTAGCATTTAGCTCAATTAGCACTCCATTAGGGTGAAAAATGAAGTGTCACATGGATAAAAAGACAGTGAAGCATCTGCCTGAGCAGCTTTCATCTCTTTGTGGCAGCTAACGTCATCTCATTAGAGAGTCAAATGATCATCAAGCAAGCAGGTGATTTTTCCTCCTGCAGCTGCATCATGTGGGTCATCAGGATAACACAAAGATATATTAAGAGTGAGAAACCAGAACAAGTGAGTGTGGAAAGGTCTCCTGTGGTGTGTGGGTTAATAAAGTACGGTATTAATATCTCATATTTAACCCAACAGCCTCTCAGTGACAAACTGATAGACTACAGGCCACAGCTGCAGACAGCATGTTAAAGTAGATTCGTTCAAGTAGTAAATGTTCGTAAAAATACAGTCTGTTAAAAGTGAAAATATGCAGAAATGAAGAGAGAATCAGGAGGTTTAAAGAGAGATGGACTGAAAGTTCATCAGGCAGCAGGAGGCAGAAACTAAGGGTGGGAAAAAATATTGATATGGTGATATATATCACAATATTTTGCCTTCTGATATAATATCATACTTGGCTGTCATTCGTGTGAAATTGATTGACAGTGTTTTGTAATTCCTGTGAAATGGATTCAGAGCAGTCAATAAATTTTGAATTTCTTCAGTGACACAGATAATGTGGATGAAATTTCCTGCAATATATAGATTATTGCAGAACTGCTATATTGCGATATTATCATTATCGTGGGCAAAATACAGTGTCCGTATCGTAACATGAGGTACTGTACGGCCATGTCTAATCCTCTGAACACCAGCAGCAGCATCACATGCAGTTCAAGATCAGTTTCATCTAAAGCCACCGCAGTAAGTATTTCATAACAGGAAATAACCATAAAGGAGGCACGTTTCCATGGAAACACAGCTCCTCAGTTCATCACCTGAGCAACAGCACTCACACTAACTTCATTAACTTTGACACTTTTTCTTCTTTGTTTATAGTAATGAAATGTGCTCATGAGGTCCGAGCTGCACTGCAAAACCACACCGAGACAGGAAAAGAGAAGGACGCCACCTAGAGGCCGACCACATGTTGATCTAAAGCATCTTGCAAACCACACAACATCTAGCTTCCTGCCGAACATCGTCCAAGTCTGACTGATGTTTGGAGGCTTACAAGAGTTTATAAAACTCTAGCAAAGTGAAATATGTTGTATTAAAGTGTCAGAAAACACTCAGACCAACCAACCAACCAACCAACCAACCTGTGTCAGGGAGGGAGGGGTGAGGCTGAGCTCCTCCATCAGAAAGAGAGCCATTCAGCCCTCGCTGCTGGTCCTCCCATGTCACCTCTACGGCAAATACAGATAATCATCACCTATTAATACACACAGTTAAAAACTTATTTTTACAGCAGAAGCCAGTGTGAGGACGGAGAAAGAAAAAGATCTTCAGCACTGAGAGAGTGGACAGCGCCTCATCAAAGATAATGAGCTTTGCTCCATCTGCTGGCCGACAGAAGAAACTACAGAGTCTGCAGAAGTGCAATGTCAAATTTGACCCGTTTCGATGTTTGACAGCAGTAAAAATACCCTGAGCGTCATTCTTTAAGTCTGAAATGTGTTTATAATTTTGTTCATTGTATTTTCAAATCACTATGGATTGGATATTCTTTAGTTTTTATATTACTTGACATTATACTGTGTAATGTATTACACATTACATAAATATATTTTTCACCAATACGAGTGATGCTGCTCTTTGCAACATTTATGAAGGATTAATCATTCATTTTTTTTAAGTGGCATCGGTTATTTAAATGAGGTTTAAATAACTGATGAGGTTGAGCACAGATCACATTAGATCTCTAATCTGATCACTCCAAGTCCATTGTGGACAAAAGGAAGTCTGACTAAATGCACCGTGGCAAAGAAGAAGTAGGAGGAAGAGTCACCAGCAGTAGTAAAGATCGTCACACAGCAAACCATCACAGCAGTCAGAGGACTTGCCTTTCCTCCCATTTACCGGCGGGCCTTGGGTTTTTTCCTCACAGTCTGCTGCTAACAGAGACACAGATGGAGGCTGGTGAAAACACTCCACTGGTACAGGAAGTGACATTAACATGGCGTCCTCAGATCTAGACGCCGTGCTACAGAATCACTCAGAGAACGGAGTTTAAAAACAGAGAAAGTCTCTTTTTAGAGCGTAACATCACCACACAGTCAGAGGACAGGAGCTCACCATATAAACAGATGGAAAGTAGGAAGTGGAAACAGTGGGGAGCTCGACACTCTGCCAACAGTCTGGCTCTTCATTCACGCCTGTGGGTGACTGTACTGTACTACATCACTACCATCCACTGACACAACCAGGCCTGGACCGAGCGCCACTTCTTTTAAAGGGAAAGGGGCAAAAACAACAACATAAAGGCTGTTTGTGACGCACCTGAGCGGCCATTTTGGGGTCCAGATGCCCCGAGATCCTCACCTGCTCCCTCTTAAGAGTTGCCACACATAATAAACAGATAACAGAGGAAATAAGTAAACAATGGAGAAATGTGTAAAGAAGCAATAAACCAGATGAAAAGTCAGTAAATACACAGCACAAACATGTAGTAACACATTAATAAATAGAAGTATCACATAGCCAGCCTCACAAAATAATAGCAGGTTTATCAACAGCAGGAGGCAACACCTGTGGTCCAGGCTATAAAACACAACGCTCACATTATTTGTGTTACATAAGACGAGCGGCATATGGCTCTGTGGGAGCAGCAGCACAGGGTCAGATCAATAGCTCCCCCCTCTGCCCACACTGAGCTGAGAGTGGAAAAGAAATAAAGAAGAGAAAGAGAGGATATAAACTGCCTGACAAGGAGGAAACGGCAGAACAAGAGATGAGGCTGGAATAAAAAAGGAAAAGGTGACGCAGAGAGATAAAAAGATGGCACAGAAAAAAAGGAAGGACTGGAGAGACGACAGGGAAAACCCTGACGGTGATGAAAGAGTGACTGCCTCGACAAGTTCTTCATCCATTCATTCATTCATTCTCTCTTTGACCCATTTTTTCCCCACAAAACAACCAAAGCTTTCATCAGCTGCTTCTTCTTTTTACGCTGCATAGAACAATCAAAGCTTCAACATCAAATGTCACTTAGGAGTCTTAGAAAAGCCTTAAATTCACCCTGTTCAGCAGAGACAGTTCATCACAGCTTTGGTGACGTACTTCAAATAAATCAATAAAATCAAACAGAGTGGTGCAGGAATGAGTTTTAACACTTCCTGTTCCCTCGTCTCCAGTTACATGTCTGAAATAAGGCGAGAGGTCAAGACAAGCTGAAGGGGTTTTAACGTTCAGCAATAAAAAAAACATTAAAGTGTCTTAAGAAGAGAGGACAAAACGTCCTCATGCCAACACATCTATTTAACTATTTTAGCATTATTTTTATTTATTTATATGTAAATATATTCAACATAATAATAATAAGAATACTCTAAAAGAATGATTATTTATATTTATATATATTTAAATTATTTTAGCATTATTTTATTTATATGTAAACATATGCAACATAATAATAGTCTAAAATAATGATGATTATTTTTATTGATGATTATATATATTTTTAAATTATTTTAGCATTACTTTTATTTATTTATATATAAAAATATGCAATGTAACAATAATAATAATAATAATCATAATAATCTAAAAGAATAATGACTTATATTTATATATTTATGTCTTTTTTACCCCTGGTGACTGCAGTCACACAAAAATCATAAAAATGATTTAGATACTTTAGATAAGAAAATATGAATCAATCACTGTTTGCAAAAGAGCTTTTTATCTTCAAAAACCAAATGTTAAAAATCTTGTTTGTCTACTGAGGGAACCGGAGAGTACAACTGAAAACACAGAAACAGGGAGGCTGCATTTGAACACACCACCGGTATGATCAGTGGAACAATCCACACCTGCTATTCCTACAGGTGAGCACAAGACAAGGACACAGCGACACTGAACTGCACAGTCACCACAGCTGCAGCAGAGGAAGCTTCAGCCGCCCACCGTTGCAGACCAGGTTTGTGGCCTTCAGAGTGAGGTGCAGCTCAACCAGCACCCAGTCTGAAGGACTAAACCCTCACATTCAGTTACAGACCTTCACAAGGCTCTGTTCCTTCGTCTCCATCTTCTGAGAGAGAAATGGAAAAGGAACCGAGGACAGGTGTTATGGATGGAAAAGAAAAAAGCCTCATATAAGATCTAAACGGACAGATCCTTCAGTGAGAGTCAAACCAATCAGCTGGACATCACAGATATAAAACAACCAGGCGACTTACTTCTGTCTTTCCCCACCGGTGGGAGCTGTGGGAGTTGCCGTCCTCGTCTACTGGACATGGGGGTACTGGTGGGACTGGTCTGGACCGATCCACTACGAGGATGAGCCCTACATGACAAACAGCAGTGGACAACAGTGGTGAGACACAACTCAGGGAGCGGATCCTGGTGGATGTGGATGTGGGGCCGGACCATGTCGCACCCACATCATGGTGTGAAAACATGAAGAAAGTAAAGAAATCTATGATGGGAGACTGATAGCAGATCAATAATTTAGCACACAGTGTCCAGAAAGTGTCCCCAGCTTACAGGGGAGACATTTATTTTCACTACAATTAAGACTTTTTCCAGTGTTATTTCCAACATTACTCTCTGCACAATATCACTTCTGCTCTGGTGTTATTATCTAATTATAACTCCTTATAACCTTCATCTTCACTCTTATGTCTCTCTGGCTGAGGAATTTCCCTTTTTTCTGTATTAAATTCTATATTATCTTTCTTATGGTCATGGGTTTTATAGAAATGCTATCTGATGGGGGATAAAATTAGTTTAAACACCCTTGATATGTAGAAGGTTGGCACCTGCTGGTTTTATTGCACATGTTGGATGTAGGCCTGCCACAATAACACATTTTGCTGAAAGATATTATTCTCAATATTATTTTGAGACCATTTTTTTCACTTGATAATATGGCAAAATAATTCAAGTGCACCCTTTCAAAAGCAATAAACTCAATTTCTCAAATTATTTAACATTGTCATTAGGCTGTCAAGAACTTAACTAAATATCCTGAATAATAATAATAACAATAAAAACAATAAAAAAGGCTCTTTCCTCCTCCCACTGAGACAAAGAGACCTAATGAGTGACAAGAGGGCTCACTCTGCTCATTATCCATGGCACCAACGTTTCCAGGTGTTGAGAAAGATGCACAGAGTGAACCCTCCTGTCATCCAGCATCTTTGAGAGAGGGGGGGGGAAAACAAACATGCACATGGCGATATATCGAGGCCGAAAAAGTTATTGAGTTT
Organism: Synanceia verrucosa; assembly: GCA_029721515.1. Lineage (NCBI taxonomy): Eukaryota > Metazoa > Chordata > Actinopteri > Perciformes > Synanceiidae > Synanceia > Synanceia verrucosa. The sequence goes on from CM056557.1 coordinate 25,533,843, forward strand.
GTTTTCATTTATTGTGCGATTAATTTATTTATTGATTATTGTGACAGGCCTAGTGTGATCACATTCTTGTTTTCATGTGTCACTGGAGATAATCAGCCACAGTAACTGACGTCATATTTGTTTAATGATTTAAAGCCTAATTACAGCTCCATGTAAACAGCCTGACATTCTTGTAAATTATGCAAACATGTTCACATTTAGAAGCTTTGCAAAGCTGATTATCTGGAATCTACAAAGTGTGTCGACCCTCTGAACATAAAACCAATGACGTTTGGCACATGGCATGGGAGTGGAGGGACGCATCGACTGCAGGGGGCTGAGCTGCAATACAAAAAAAAAAAAAAAAGATGCAAGGTGTGAATCGCATGTACATGTCGACTCATCGAGCTGCAAGGAGAGAAGAGTTCAATACAGAGCCGGGCGGAGCGGTGCGACCATGCGTTCAGACCGTCCCCAAAAGGCTTCAACACAAAACGAAAAGAGGATAAAAACGGCATCACCTGATGTTAGTAATGACAACAAAGAAAAAGAAAAAAGGTGGGCCCATCGCTGCTATACTCATATGAGCAGCGTGGTCCAAATGAAAACACATCAGCACGCCGTCGACGGTGTCGGGGTTTGTCGTGCCTGGATCATGGGTAAAGAAAATACAGCACCGGCGCTTTTGGGGACCAAACAGAAAGTGGCTGGGTGGGTGAAGGAGGTGGAGGAGGAGGTGAGGCAGGAAGCAGGGTACTGGGAGGGTGGTGATGGTGTTTTTTCTGTGAGTTAGTCAGGCTTCAGGGTGGGTGGGAGCTCATGGGACTAGGTCTGAACTGGACCAGCTCTACAGGGGGTCTAGAGATGCAAACATTTAACAGAGGTGGAGCTGCTCCAGGGTCAGATATAATCCTACAGGTGGATTTAAAACTCAGCTAGCTAGCAGCTAGTGGATTATCAGATGAGCATAAAACAGTTACTTCCTGGTTACCTGTAAGCAGACTAACGTGAAGCTATTTATTCAAAGGTTAGAATGGCTCCTCCAGAGCAGCTGTGCCTCAGGGAAATGACTGTACGACTAAAACTCCCGTGCTAAGATGGTTAGCATCGTCTCCGATCTGGGTCACACCTCGTCAAGGCAGGTGAGGGGGGGGCGGACCTCCCAGACGGCAGGGACGGCATGGACCTCATGAGCGAAGAGTCGTGGGGGCGTTCAGTGGAGCGCGAGCGGGACGTGGGGCGCTCTATAGTGGGCCGCTGGTCTGCAGAGCGGGACCTGCTGTGATACTCGTGTCTATCCATGGCTCCGTGGTTCCTACAGAGGTCATAGGTCAGAGATAGGCAGGCACTCAGTGGGGCCCAGGGTGGACAGGATGGAGGGCAAGACGCACCTGTCCAAGCAACACACCTGGGCTTTTCTCTGCACGCTTTAACCCTTTTACTACAAATCACACACCTTTTTTGTGACTGAAAAAACATCATGTATGCTTAAAAAACGCTGTTGAGATGTGTGTGTATATACAGTATATACTGTATATTAATACAATGTGTAAAGTAGGAAACTGCTCTGTGTATATGATTTGCAGTAAACTGACTAAAACAAGCAAAAAAAATTGCAGGTCCTTTAAATAGATGGTTTATGGTTCCTGCAGTGGGTTAGCAGTGAGGTCAGGCTGTGAATAAGTGGCAGGGACTGTGTGGTGGTTCAGTGACGTGAGGGAAAAGTGACATGTATTTTTACATTTCTCATATCTGATATATCTGTTATTTCCCTGATAAGTGTGGGGTAATTTGGGCACAGTGAGGATGAAGGCAAATCTTGTCGATCTGAAGAGCTGCAGGGAAAAAAAAGCAGGTGAGGTTTCTCAACCAGGATATAGTTCAACTTTGCAGATACAAAAAATACAATTTCATAAAATGCACAATGCACAAAAATAAAAACAAGTGGAGGAAATATTGGTCTTTGGATAAAAGCCGTCACAAATACAGAGGTTTAGTGCATGCAGTGTTTGTAAAAAATGAAGTTGTTTAAATCTGTGAAAGTTACACAGTTTTTTTTATGTAATAAACAAACCATCATACCACTTTTATTCTGACAGGTCAGCTACAAATAGCTGCTTCTAACAAGGCTAAGAGACACAAAAAGACTTCTCCTGAATCATGGATTTCTCTGAGGATGTGTCATTTCTTTTTTTACTTCAGTTTTAATTTGAATTAATAAGTCAGTCTTGTCAGAGTCTTGTCGTGTCTCTAGCCTGATGCAGGATGAAAAATTGTCCAGTAGAGGAGATTTATATCATTATATCTACGACAGAAAAACAAAGCCAGTGACCTGAGTAGCTCTCTTTACCTCCAGTCATTTACAGTGATGTCACCAGTACTGGATTCACAGCAGGGGTGGGATTGACAAGAACTTCATGATATGATATGTATCGCCACATTTGAGTCACAATACAATATATGATTGCAATATATTGTGATATTCTACATAGATTACTGAGAAATTTAAAAAAGTTGTATATATAGTATGTACATATATATGTATATATGTACACATATTTATATTTATATTATAAATATTTTAGGGGTGGGAAAAATATCAATATGGAAATATATTATACATATATGCACATATATATAATACATTTTTTAACCCCTAATTCATATCATTTCAGTTAATATTGCTGTAGTTTTCGTTCTTGTTTGTACTTAAACAACAGAGGCATGAAAAGCATTTTCTCATCTTCTGAGGGGAAATCACCTAAAACTAAGAAGCTAAGACCGCTAACGATCTCTCTCATCTCCGTCTCCTTCCACTCTTTCCTTATTCTGCCCTCATTTCCTTCCAGCTTCACTTTTACTCTGACAGAAACAAACTGCATGGAGAGAGGAGGGAAATCTATCCTGCACCTCTGTGGATAACGCCGAGAAGCCAGGCTGCTTTACTCTCTCAGAAAGCTCTCGTTAACGGCTATCTGGGCCGAGTCTGAAGTCGAGCCAAGCTGGGCAACTCTGTGACTCTTTAATAAAGTCAGTCAGACTGGATTCTGAGGACTCATCAGTTTTTTTCCCCTCTGGAGAGGAGAGAAAGAGCAAAAGCATCACTGGAGTCCTGAGTGAAAGCCAGATGAGGGTCCAAGGGATGGCTGGATGGATGGATGGATGCATGGATGGATGGATGGCTGGATGGATGGATGCATGGATGGATGGATGGATGGTGTGCTTGGCAGCCCGTTCTGTCCAGACACAAGAAGCCAAAGGGCAGACGCAGAGTTTCCAAAGCGACCGTGCAGCCCAGAGCGATGCATCAGAGACGCTACGGTGCAGCGAGTCGAAAAACAGGATAACACTACAACTGACAAACACTGAGCAACATCCTGCTGCTGGTTTAATGCACATGTGAACAAGGACATGGACGTTAGAGACAGCCAGCTCTTTACTGAGCCTCCACACTGAGGCCGTTGTGTTTTATTACGACACACAACTCCAAAGCCGTGATGAAAAAACCGATATCTGACAGGATATCATTTTCCGTCATCACACGTAAAGACGGACGGACGGAGGGGGTAGACCACAAGGTGGCGGATGCGTCAATACCTCTCGTAGTCATAGTGGGAGGAGTAGGCGCCCTCAGAAAAGGCTCGGGCCATCCTAGTGGACCGCAGTAACCGAACCGCTTCCTCTCGGCAGATTGGGTACACGCGGTGGTTGCGGCTGGCGGAAAAATATCACAAGTGGTCAGCATTTTATTTATTTTCCAGCAAAAAAGAGGGGGGAATAACATGAAGAGGATAAACCTGTAAAGGAAGGAACCTCGGAGTGCATCCCTACCAAACCACCTCTGCTGGACAAAACTTCACACACTTTCATCCATCTTCAGTGTCGCCAGGGTCGCTCTTTTCAGCGTCACACGTTAAAATATGGGGAGGAATGTTTAGGTGAGAATGACTGAGGTGATGAAAAGAGAGAGTAAGCAATGCTGACACAGGATGGATGACGTGCGTCCACTCCATAAACCACGGCACACACATTAAGCTAAGTATATATTTGACATATATACTTAAGACACAGATGGCACTGACCAGGTAACCAACATGGTGTCATGTTGACTCATGTCAGCGCCATGTGTTCAGTATGGCAGCCTGTTAGGACCACTGTAGGTGAAAATAATAATTATTACAGAGCCAGGGAGATATTCAGGGTAATATTCAGAGAATCTATGAGGAAAATAAAGTTAAAGCAGCTAATTTTCAAGATGAAACTCTGAAGTTTGTGAGATCATCAAGAAAAAACAAAGAGCGATGAAGGTCCCGAATTCATGGTCATGTTCTTAAAAATGTCTGCTTTATTTCAGATTTTTTTTTGTGAATTTATCACTTCAATCTCAGATGCTATCCATGTTTTTTCTCACAAGTGTATTTTTTTTTTTTAATCGTAAATTTTTTTTCCCCACAAATTTACCTTGTAAACTTTGGTTGTGAATTTGATGATAGTTTTTCTTCTAAATCTGCCTCTTCAATCTCAGAGGCTAGCTGAGTTTTTTCTCACAACCGTATTATTTGATTTATTGTACTGTTTTCCACAAATTTGCAAACTTTCTCATAAATTTTGTTTTTTGGGTTGTGAATTTGATGATTGCTTTTCTTGTAAATGAACAACTCAGAGAATAGCTGAGTTGTTTTCTCATTAAGGTCTGATTTTTCTTTCTTGTAAAATTCGCCACTTTCTTTGTTGTCCTGGCTTTAATTTCGTAAATAGTATTTTCTCCCCGGCTTCAGAACATTTATGAATTTTCACCAACAATGAGCTGAATACGCCGCCATACTTCTGCACTCAAATGAAAGACTTCCTGAGGAGGCTGAGGGTTGAAGGTGAGGGAGTGTTGGGCTGGAAAGGTGCAGATGGGGCTTCATGCACGCTCAGGTAAAAGTCTACCTGGGGTCCTTTTGAGGATCGTCAATAGGCTGAGTGTGTCTGGTTCGAGGTAGGGTGAGAAAATGGCTGCGACCACATGGAGGGAGGAGAGAAGACAGAGATGGATCTGAGATGGTGCCGAGGAAGAAGCAGAGGAGGAGGAGGAGGAGGAGGAGGGTTGGATATAGACAGAATCAGAGGCAGATGGAGGGGTGAGGAAAAGAGAGACTTCTCAAAGTAGAGTCAGAGAAAGCTCACAGGAAAGGTTAATGCAAGAGTTTTAAAGAGGGAAGAAACCAGGCGAGGAAGACGGAGAGGAGACGTCTTCCTCATCTTCAGCACACAGACAGATGAAAGCATCACAGCAGGAAACACCAGAAGAGTCCCGACACCAAAACCCACCTGGAGTCACCTCCAGTCCATGCACATCACATAAGAGTACACAGCACTCCAAGTACGAAAGCATGAAAACTTCTCTTCCTTTTATAGCATCTGGTACATTTCCAAAATCCTCCATGACTCATTTCCTGTGTCGTTTTCAGCTGTTTTCAATAAATAAGCGGATGCTGTTAATTAAAGCGGCTGAAACGCTCAAAGTGAGCTCCGTCCAGGACAATTTAGATAAGTGCATTTTCTGCATCTGACGCTGATTTAGGCCGAGTCTCAAAAAAAAAAAATCACATAAAGTTAATTGGACAGGAGGGGAAGTAGCCAAGGCTGTGACTGGACTCTTCAGAAGAGAAGTGCTGACCAGATTTTTCCATAAAGATACTAAGATACAATAAATTCATGTTTTCTGACTTCTCTACTGTTTATTATCTGCTGTTTGTTCATTTGTTTGTTGAGAGGAGTAACTTATCTTCACTATAACTCCATCCATAATTAACACAATGACAGAAAATCATGTGCAATATTACTTTTTAGTTCTTTTTCCAAAATAATTACGCTCTCACTATCATGCACAACATTATTTTTCTTCTTATCTTACTTTTATTATCATTCTATATACATTGAGGTGTTAATATTACTTCCTATTCACTTTATATTTTTTACTCTGTTGTGTTTTTTATTCTTACTTGTAATTTCTGGGCGATCTCTGGCAAAATAATGTCCTTTAGTATTAATACAGATCTATATTATTCTATATATATTATATATCTATCTTATTTCTATGTTGGACTATTTGGTCAGACACTTTTTGTAGTAAGACATGAAGTAAAAGTGCTCAGATGGGGACAAATTTTATTATAATTATGGTTTAATTTGTGTCACTTTAAGGGTCCTTGTATCGTGGTTTTATTTTGAAGCCGTGTCTTGTCTGGTTTACTTCCTGTTTTTCACCCATCCTGCTCTCTCCTCACATTTATACCTCATGTTTACTTCGTCTGGAGTGTTTTCTGACTCCTGGTTTTAGTCTTCATCTTCTTGTTAATAAACCTTTTGATCTTGTCCCTGCTCTGAAAACTCTGACACGTTAACGTGAAAAAGTCAAGCACTAGTACTGTATCATATTAACAATATGATGAATACATATTTCCAAGGAATGGATAAAGTTCCATTTAGAAACAGAGATTAAGAGAGTTTAAGGCAAACGGTGTCGTGCTTTAATTTGTCAGAGTCCACATGTGTGGTGAGAAGACCTGAGGTCAAAGGTCACGTCCAGAAGTGGACTGGATCACCCCCCACTGCCCCCTGCTGGCCATGAAGGGCATCAAATAACACTGATGATGAAGACGTAACGTTTGGAAAACCCACCAAAATTCAGGAAATTAAGGCATCAACAGAGGGTTCCCAGGCTGGGCGTTGGTTACCTGGAGGGAGGGGGGACACTGGGAGAGCGCGACCTCGCCCTGTTGATGTCAGCCGACCGAGAGCAGTGGTTGGACGACATCACCTGCTCAGGGACGGACAGCGTGGAGCTCTGGAAGTCTCTGCCGTTCGGCCGGTAGTCTGTGGAGACCAGATTAATTCTGGTTTATAATCTGACAGAAAAAACTCTGCAGAGCTGGACGATAAATCAAAATAATTAATAAGCAATCATGTTGGCTAATAAACAGAGCTAACTTGTGAGCTAAATGCTAAACAGCACAGGTGATGCTTTTCTTTTTCCCATCATGCTGAGTCTCAAAATAAATTAAAAATAAGTTCAAATAAATCCATCTGCTGTGTTAATGTTGTGCATTAAACATGAAAATACCTGTTAAAAAATCTGAAATATTATAATGAATTGTCTTAGCGAGGCTGATCAGTCCATTGAGCTTGAAAGAGTTCATTAAGCGATAATCAGACCCAGTTCAGGTCAGAGCTTAACTATTAAACTTGATTGAGATTCAACATTAAAATGAGTCAAAGTCAAAGAAAAAAATGGAGGAAAAAAAATCCTTAACAAAAAAATTACAAGGAGGGAAGTTTGACCTAAGAACATGATAAATTTCTTTTTGGAGGGAGGGTAGCTGTGCAGAAAATAGTTAAAATCAACCACCATTTATATGAATATTCTAAGAAACAAAAATTAAAGAAGAAGAAGAAACAAACACTGTATGTTCTTTATTATGATGCAGAACAGATTTAAGAGGAATATCTGCATCTATTCTTCCTGTGGAAAAAGGAGCACCTTTAATTACAATTAAAAGTCGTTTCCAGAAAAAGCAGCATCAAGATGCAAAAGAGACGAGGTGTTTGGAAATGAAAAAGTCATTAAATGAGGCTGTAGTCTGTGGCAGCAGGCCTCTTTGTTTTAGGTGTGAGGAGAATAACACTGCAGGTAATGAGTGATGCTGCTGAACTGTCCCTTTAATGCAAACACTGCAGGGTAAAGAGGAGGCTGAGCAGAGCCAGGGGCTTTTCCCTTCACTGAGGGGCTGATGGGAATGTTAAAGAGCCTGGAGTGGAAGGGCTTTCCCTCAGCTGTCTCAATATATTCTCCATGTGTCTCACATTATTCTAATAATAATCCTTCTAGTAGAGACGCTGCATCATGATGGCCAACGTGAGGAAAAATCTCAAGCACTTTTCCTTCACTCTTTTCAGGGACGACGCAGATCCTGTCCTGTTGCTGTTTAGCGTGGGCGAGCAGCTCGGTTCATACGGCAGCGATGCGGCTGCAGCGTTTCACCACTAATGTGATGTGTGACGGTGTTTGTGGGAGGTGAGGTTAAAACGAAATTAAAAGACACGATAATAAAGATTCCTATCAAACGTCAGAAACCTTAATCAGTGTTCCTGCACCATTTTAAAAGTCAAATTTAAGATTTTTTAAGATCTCAACAAATATAATTTAAGACCCAAAAATGTCATAACAATTTCTTTGGTAGAAAAAAGTCAATTTATTGTAGGGTCTGACCAGTATGGAGGTCTTGAGGCTGACGTCGATATTTAGCAGGAAAAAAAATCTGCTAACCGATTAATCTACAATATTTTTTATGAGTTTTTTTTTCAGCTCTTTAACACTTGCAACAACGACATAAATTAAAGGCATAACACTAAACTTAAGTCTACAACTTTAATTTAACAACTTTCAAGAACAAAGAAGTGAACTTTGTGAACAAAATAACATGCAAAAATTGCAGAAATCTCTGAATTTTCCTATTGACATCCCATCTGAATATTTAATACCTACAGCAAATTTAAGGTAAATTTAAGATAATTTAAGACCTTAATTACTCAGATTTTAATTTAAGACACTTTAAGAACCTGTTAATACGTTACCTGTTATCACACCGACACCATCTTCACAATCGTAGTCTGAGATCTCGCTGTCACTTATCCTCTGGGATCCTGGGAAATAAACAGAGAGAATGATGGGAATGAGGAGAGGAGTTATTTTCATTCATTTATTAATATTTCTACGCCTCCCTGGTCTGTCTGTACCAACAGAAACGGCCCATGTCTGTGCTTTTTAACGACATGTTCAGTTGAAGGTGGAGGAAGAGATGTGGCGTTCAGGCGTCTTATCGCCCCTCCAGGTTCACCACCACCTCCTCCTCTACGCTGCTTCAACTTAAATCAACTGGACCAGCGTGCTTTATCTGAAATGACAAGTGCTGCACTGTGGCAGAGCCGCTCCCAACCTCTCATCTGCAGACTTTCTATAGCTGTCAGCTCTTTCTGCTCACTGTTACACAAAATCAACCTGGTGGAGAAACAGGAGGGAGACGTGGCTGAATGAAGCAGAGGTGAGACAGGAAAAGAAGCATTTCCTGTCACCTTCTGACCTACAAAGAGTCATTCATGCACCAGCAGCATCCAGCCTGGACTGCTGTAACTCCCTTTATAGTCTGGTTATTATTGACTCATTGAGTGCCAGCCATTTTTTAAAATCCAAAGTACCTGGTGCCATGATGAAATAGAGAGTCTCTTCTTTCATTTGAGCTATTCAGTGTTTTTAGAGACATAGTACAAAATATTCTGTGGGTCTAGAAATATGACTCAAAATGCTGGAACAAGGCACTTTCTGTTTTATAAAACGGCTGGCTCTCAATGAGTTAACGGGGTCCCAGAAAGAGACCATCCTTGCGTCATTACTCTGCATCCTGTCCATCTCAGGAGAAACGAATTGTTTCAAATATTTTGTTCTCATGATGCATATTAAATTGTCTGTGCTCGTTGCCACAGAAAATCTCCCATGTTAGACAGTTAAAGATGCACCATAAGACACATTTCTATTCTCTGTTTAACTGTTTCAATCTCAGTCTTGTGTCTTAACTTGTTTCTGTTTTCATATTGTTCCATTTTATTCATGCACATACTACATATTTCTATGTTTGTAAGAATTACATATAATTGTATCTGGTGCAAAACTGTCTGTCTTTTAAAGAACTATGTCACTAAAATAAACTTAAAATTTGAAAATGAGCTATTCTGGGGTCAGAAACGAATCTGTTATGCACAAATTTAATCAACGTGGTTTAAGAATTATGAATAGTAGCATTTCAAGAAACACAAACACAAGCAAAGAAGAAGGAGCTGCAAAAAGTGTTTTGTGCATTCTTTGAAAAGGGAAATGTTGGGGAAAGCCAGTGGTCAGTATACTGTGGTTTTTGCAGGACATGGTTTCAGGTGCAGGATTCAGGTGAAAACACAGAAGGACTCTCTGACTTCCAGGAGCGTGCACGAGTCCAACACCTGGAGAGGATTTCACACCAGCCAGGTGGGAAAACAGGGTTCCTGCACCATTTTAAAAGTCAAATTTAATACTTTTTAACACCTCAACAAATATTATTTAAGACCCAAAAATGTCATAACAATTTATTTGGGAGAAAACAGTCAATTTATTGTAAGGCTCAACCAATCTGGAGTTTTTGAAACCGATGTTGATATCAATCTATACTGATTTAGCAGGAAAAAAAATTCTGATAACCGTTTAATCTCCGAAAATACTTTTTTTATGATTTTTGTAACACTTGCAAGAATGATATAAATGGAAATAGATAAATATAATATATATATGATAAATAAATAAATGGAATATGAAGGCATAACACTTAACTTTCTTCTACAACTTTAATTTCAAGAACAAAGAAGTGAACTTTGTGAACAAAATAATGTGCAAAATTGCAGAAAATCTCTGAATGCTGTGTTTTCCTATTGTTAATGAATGCACCATCTGAAAATTTAATACCTACAGCAAATTTACAGTAAATTTAAGACAATTTAAGACCTTAATTACCCAGATTTTAATTTAATACATTTTAAGACTTTTTAAGGAACTCTGTAAAACTGTTGAACAGCATGTCAGGCAGCAGAGACGTGCACCCTCGATGGGAAAGAGACAGGAGGACAGGAGGACAGGAGGACACTCAGCAGAGCAGTACCGCCTGCCTTTACCTGAGTTGTATGAATATGAGCCTTTGTCTGTAAAAGCAGAAGTGGGTTACATCAGTTTGACCTTATACATAAGAGTATTCTACAACTAGAGAATATAAATAAAACCTACTTTAGAAGACCCTGAAAAATAACACCAATAAATCCAATAAAAGCAAAAATATATTTTTCTAAGGTGCAAAATAACCACTAGTTTATCTTAAACATAAGAATATTCAACATTTGAGTAGAAAAAATAGGAAATAGAAAACCCTGAGAAATAACCTCAATAAATAAATAATGGATAGAAGAGCTGGAGTGGAGTCTGGAATGAACTGATGATATCAGAGATTTTAGATGCACACTGATATAATCCGATACTCCTTTTTTTGCTGATATTGGACCGATATCCGATATCAATATCTGATCGGGAAACCCCTATTATTTATTTGTATTTTCTTTACTTTGTGTCTCCACTCTGTGTTATGTCTTGTCTCTGGTTTTAGTCTTAGTGATAATCATTAATTAAAATCAAAAGACGACCAGCCTCACGTACTCTGCAGCCGTCTCGTCGGGCTCTCTCCGTGGAGCTGCCGGCGCTGAGTGTTCGGGGAGGCACGAGGTAACGGGATGGAGGACACGTCGTGGGTTTGGAGCTTGTACCAGTGAGGCTCGTCGTCCAGAAGAGCCGTCTCCAGCTCGATGAGGATCTAGAAGGTCAAAAAGTGTCCTTACTGCAATTTTCTTAATGTTGGACTAAAAGAAAAACACACTTTTCATTCCTTATCAGAGCTCTAATTAGGGCTTGACCCCGTTCAGCAGGATTAGCTTGTGAGATACAGTCCCCGACGGGTGCGTTTGTTTTGCTCACCTCTCCCAGGAACTCGCTCTCCTCCTCCCTCACCCTGGCTTGGTCCCACAGTGTGATCTCCAGCATGCGCTCCCGAAACTCCCGCCGGTGGACCGGCGAGTACATAAAGGTCTGGTTCCATTTGGGCTCTAAGGATTTCTTTACTGTTTTTGTTCTCCTCTTGCTTTTGTCACTGGAGGAACAATAATTCAAACTGTTTTTATTTACAACCATGACGGGGAGAGAGCCACGAATACAACAGACCAATAAGACGACACAGAACAGATCACATGACCGCAGGCGGCATGCAGATGACAACATGATGGCTCTCAGAAAAACCTTCACTTCCTGTTATATTCTCTGCAATGGGATGCACTGAATTAGACACATGGAGTATCTAGAGCTGCAATGATTCATCGATTAGTTGTCTAATTATTATATCTGTAATAATAAGTTATATGATATAAAAAACAAATATATTTGAGACATTTGATGCAATTTTTTCACCATTTTCTGACATGTTATAGCTCAAACAACTGATCGATTAATCAGGAAATAAATCAAGAGTGAAAATAACATTTTGTTTTGCAGCCTTTTCTGATGCTGATGGCTGAAAACTTGACATAACCACACTAATACAGACTCTTTCTACTCTTACCTTCTATCAGGGAGGAAGTAGATTTTGACGTAAGGGTTCCTGGGCCGGCCATCTTCCCTGGGCGGCAGGTCTTTAGCGCCCAGGATGGTGACTATTAGTTGATGGCCCACTTTGTCATACCACAGTTTGACCTGCAGGGGCAGAGCAGAGACATCCTGCTGAGAGACCAGTCAGGACTAACAGGAATAAAAAAAAAAAAATAAAAAAAAACACACTGAGGGACGAATGCAGGAGAAGAGTGCCACATCAGATTAGGAGATAAATTATTAAACGTGCATTGAGACTGTCAGGTTTGGAGTCTTCTCCTGTATTTACCCTTTAAAAAAAATCAGGAACATGTCTACCTGCTGAGATGGTGTCAGGTCACATGCTGGGCAGAGCTTAAAGGGGTAGTTCATGTTTTTAAGGAGTTGTTAAAGTGACCTCTCCATATTCAGTGTATTACCTAACAGGAGTACCAGAGCAAAACAAACCTGCAAAACTCACCTAAAAATCAATATCTTAGGTTAAGCTCACACTATATTTAGACAGGGTGCTGAACCTGCTCACTTTAAAGCCACCCACCAAACTCCTTTAACAAAAACAGTTGTTTTACCTCGCAGCACTCAGAATTTGTTGGTCTACTGCTGTATCGATCGGTTAATTTGTTGTGTTATTAGGTGACTTTGGTGTTTGAAATGTTCACCAAAATCACACAATAACACCAAATAATGGAACTATCAAGGCGGAGGTGGACTGTCAACTCTCATGTAAAACTGAGGTAAAATAACAGTTTTTTTCAATGGAGCTTGGTAGCTCTGAAGAGAGCCAGTTAAACACCAGAAACAGTAAAGTAAAACAGTGAAAATATTTTAAAATAGTGGCTTCTTCAACTGATACTTCCACTTTCTTCTAGGTGGTGAAAATTGTTTTGCTGCTGCCTCCATCTGTACTGGGTAATACACCAATTATGGATAAATATGTCATCCAAACCCACTTCAAAATATACAAACTATCCCTTTAAGTGCTCCTTAAAAGTGGACTTAGTGTATCAGTGTTAATATGGTGTGATAATGCTAAAAATGTCAAAATCAAATTATTATTTAGTCTCTGTGAGCTGTAGTCGTGCATGGCGCTATGCTTATTATCTCTTTTTAATTTATTTCAAATAATGTCCCTGCAGGGATGTAAATAAGTACTGAATGGGGCTGAATGTGTTCAGTGTGCTGCCTCTAATCATGTTCTCTCAGATAATCAATGAGCATTGATATGGAGGAATCAATCATGCTATAGACAGTTCACACTGAGAGGGAAGTATGGACTGCAACAGAAGATACTTAGAAGTAGGAAAAACAAACTCCTGACAGGACGCAGATGCAATGACAAAGGAAACTTCTAAGCTCTCGTCCATACTTCTTTCAAAAACATGGTTATGGAAAAAAGGATCTGCACCATTAAAAAGTACCAGCTAGACATGCAGCAACGCAAGAAAGAGCATTCAAGACAAGTCAGTAGAGCTCACGTAGGCAAGAACAGACAGCAGAGGGGGCTTGTGGGAAAACAAACGGGACCAAATCATGTCTAAAAATGCAGCCGATCAAAGCGCCAGATACTGGAAAATAATAACATATAGACTGTACTGTACTGTGTCACCTCTCTGTCAATCCTAACGGTTATTTTATTATTATTATTATTATTATTTATTTGATTGAAAAGTAAACTAAAAAAATGAAGTGGATTCACACTGTGCTCATCAAATAATTAATTCAATGAAACATATAGAAACTTTTCAAAGAGTGAAAACATGAAAACACATTAAAAAAAATATATATTACTGAACTCTATAATCTGCGTTTCTGATGCATTTAATGCATATTAACAGTATTCTTGTATCAAAGCTAAATAATAATAATAATAATAATGATAATGATAACAATAATAATAATAACAATAATAATAATAATAATAATGGGAATAAAAATGAGAATACAATAATAATAATAATAATAATAATAACATCTCAAAAACACTCTGCTGCCTGTCTTAAAATAAAATAAAGACTACAGAGATTAAAGATTACAGATTAAAAGTGAAGGAAACCTTTCAAAGCTTTGCTATTTGGGAGATACAGTGAACTATTGAACATGTCGCTCTGAAGCAGAGGAATAATAAATGGTCGTTCATCACCAAAGAGCCAAACATGTACGACACGAGGCAACTAATCCTCAACAACAGCAGGTATGATATGAAAAGCTGCTTCTTATTTTAACACGTTTTTATACAAGAGAAATCTGCCAATATAAACTGCTCATTCTAAGCTAAGGTGATTACACACCAAAGAAAACAAACTCATTCGATATAAAAATGTGTTCAGATTAGTTGAGCATGCAGTAGCCTAGGAATAATGAGGTGAATGGGTTAAAACGGGTCGTAACTCTCATCATAACAGTGACACCAAGAACTCAAACTGAAGGAAAATGGCACAATGCACTGCACTGAGGGAAACTTGAAGCTGCCATTCCCCCGCCAATGCATTTTCCAACGCATGGAAACAGAAAGTCAGCCAGTCAACAGTCAATGAGCAAAGACCAAATAGAGAGGGTGCCCTTCAGACGGGGCCCTTTACCTGGACCCTAGGGGCAAAAGGCGTTGTTCTTCTACTAAGGCTTTGGCTCTGGATAAGCAAAATTAAACAGCAAAAAAAAAGAAAGAAAAAGAAAAGAAAAATGCAATAAAACCAAAACCCCACGAAACAACAACAAAAAGTCACAATAGACTCTAAACAAGGACAGAAGGTTGTAGTTTCAGGTGGGACCCTTCTGAATATCAGTCGTAAAAACGCTCCATTAATATCCTGCTGAACTGCTGCAGACCTGACAGGCTTCAATCACTCTTCACATCCTCTTTTTAAAGAAAAGCATCTGAGCAGAATCCTGTGCTGATCCTGACTGTGATGATTAGCAGTGGTGTCAGCTTTTAAACCCAGCGGGAAGACATATACGAAGAAATTTCATATGAACGATTAGTTAAGATATCCAACGATTAGTTAAGTTAGTACCCAGTATTCCTGGGATTCACCGATGACTAAAAAAAAACAGAAAATTCACATTTAAGAAGCTGGAGTCTATAAAACACTAGAAAAAGCTAATAGCTATGCTAACACCTGCCATTATTTAATGTTTAAGGTATGTTAACCATGCTAATATTGTCCCTGTATAGAAGGCGTTAGCTAATAATAGCCCTTAAAAGCCCTTACATAGCGTTTTGTGATAATAATAAATAGGAGGGGTATTGGCAAGGACTTCATACGATACGATACGATACGATACGTATCGCAATACTTGAGTCAAGACACGATACATTATTGCGATATTGTGATATTCTACATAGATCACTGAGAAATTTAAAATAAAGCTTAAAATTCAAGTAGTATACATATACAGTACATATTTATATATACATATTTACATATGTACATATTTATAAATCCATATCCATATGTTATATATTATTATATTAAGGCTGTTGAAGTTAACACGGCTTATTTATTTTTTATTTAACTTTTTATTTCAAGTCGTTCTGGATTTACAATCAGCTCAAAACATGTCTTGAAAAAAATCAATATTAAGAAATATAATATCAGAAGAAAAAGGGTTGCGATATATTGCCACATCACTATTTTTGCCCACCCCATAATAATAAACAATAATCAGGTTATGCTAAGGATTGCTTCAGATGATTTCAGGACCCAAGTCTAAAGGTTGAACTAACTTTAAGAGAAAACATCCTGGAAATTTAAGATGTTTTTTGTTTTGTGTTGTTTTAGAACAGGTTAGTCCCCATGTCTCCATGAGATTACCTGTATAAATAAAGGGTGAATAATAAAATAATAGTAAAAGACTGTTTCTGCACGAGGCCAAACCTAAATCCAGTCCTGGAGGTGTCCACCCACTGGATGCTGAAGCTATTTCCCTGCTGGACCCTAAATTTGAGTTGGTTTGGCTTGTGCTTTAATGCAGCCCTAAACCTGTTTTTACTCTGGATAATGGACAAAACACAGTAAGATGATCTACAGTCCTGTGTCGGCTTGGTAAAGAGCCAGTGGCTTAACCCAGGACAGACAAAATGTGGTCATATGAACCCATCTCCTCCTGGTTTTCATGGTCTAACATCAGGTCTGCACATGAAGCTGAGGAGTCTTACTGAGAGCTGTCCTGACAGGTACTGGGGGGCGTCCCTCAGCATGCTGGGACTCATGGGCGACGTGACGGAGATGGACGGCCGATCCATCTTCGCAGACTCAAAAGAGCTCGAACCTGACGGGGCAGAGACGATCGTTTAGCGGCGAGGTTTAGAGGCAGAACGACAGAAGCTGTGATCCTGTGAGGAAACGAAACGAGACTCACTTGATTCCAGTTGTGCATGTGTGCTGTCTGGTATCCTTGGAATATCTCTGGAGGAAAAAAAAAGAGTGTGAGATCAGTCTGAGCTGATGCTGACTGCACTGTGCTCTAATGACCGTAAGCACCGCATCAGTCTTCATTCAGCAGCTCAAAGAGGAAATAGCAAAGAGGAGGTGTCGCTGATTTTACCCACAATTCCTCCTTTTTTGTGAAACAACTGGAGGAGGGAGTGAAGGCGAGGCAGAAGATGGTGAGAGAGGAGCAAATGTTGACTTTCTGTTATTAAACTGGCTTGAGTTTGGGACATTATGCATTAATTATGAAAAAAATACATTCAGTATAAAATTCAGTTCCTTGTGTCTAACAGCTTCGTTACAGACGTCTAAAGCCGGTTATCTTGTGAAGAGCAAAGTGTGACTGGTAGTTTGGTTCGTCAGCGCTCACCCTATCGGCCTTGAGACGACCAGCTCCACCTGCGGCTCAGGCTTGGATTCTAGAATGATATTGTAAACTTCTTTAAATGTGGCTCCTTGTAAAAGCTTCCCGTTCCACTCCAGCACCTGATCACCTGCAAAAAAACATCATATTCATATTTTAATATGGTGCAGAAACTAGACATCATTAAAGATCACCACTCACTGGATCATTTATAAAAAAAGCCTAAATATAAACACTCAAATTTCATAACATCACCAAAAATTACTTCAATTTACTTCAACATAATAATAAAATAATATAATAATTATTGTGTATTTGCTTAGTGAATCTGACAAGACGTCATTTCTTTATTTATGTTTTTACAACTGAGGAGTTAAAGTCATGAAAGAAAAAAAAACACAAAATAATAGCGTGAGAATCTGGATTATTTTTTAAAGGTATGATGATGTCAGGACATCATGGAAGTGTTTGTGAGTGCTTTAATACCTGGTCTGAGGTGTCCAACAGTGTCTGCTAGACTTCCTTTCCTCACTTTAGTGATAAAAGCACAAAGTCGACCAGACTCTGTCATCTTGCCTCCCACCACCTGTACAAGCAGAGAGGTGACTGGATTAGCACTGAAAAAAAAAGAGCTGCAGAATAACTCTGATGATGATGTCACAGCTTTGACTCCTCAGTGAAAGCATCAAGCAGAGGGTCAGTGGTAGAAGTGCATCTTTTCATGCTTTTCTTCCCCAGGGAGGCACTCTGCAGCTCTGTGCTGCTGCAGCACTTCAGGCCGCCGGCTACAGATGTGCTGAACAGTCCTGAGCTGCTGGACTCTGCATCACACAAATAAAAGGCATCCTAATGGAGGCTGGATGCTAACATACAAAGAGCTTAGAGGAGTCTGCAAAATGAAATGGATTTATGTAACAGAGAGGGGAGGGGGAGAGAAAGAGGGAGAGAGTGGAAAGAGAGAGGCAGAGAGAGAGAGACTGATGGACAGACCAACTGGAACTACTGGTCCGTCAGCTGGTCGTTTAGTCAGTTGGTCAGATAAACTGAATGTCAACATTTTTGCACCAATTCAAAGTGTCGTAGTTCAAAGAGAGAAGAGACACCAGACAGAGCAGAGGACTTTGATCCATCAACACATATTAATACAGTCTGATCATCAATACAGTCTGATCATCAATACAGGCTGATCATCAATACAGACTGATCAATAACACAGACTGATCATCAATACAGTCTGATCAATAACACAGTCTGATCATCAATACAGTCTGATCATCAATACAGACTGATCATCAATACAGTCTGATCAATAACACAGACTGATCATCAATACAGTCTGATCATCAATACAGACTGATCATCAATACAGTCTGATCATCAATACAGACTGATCATCAATACAGTCTGATCATCAATACAGACTGATCATCAATACAGGCTGATCATCAATACAGACTGATCATCAATACAGTCTGATCAATAACACAGTCTGATCATCAGTACAGGCTGATCATCAATACAGTCTGATCATCAATACAGACTGATCATCAATACAGGCTGATCATCAATACAGGCTGATCATCAATACAGTCTGATCAATAACACAGTCTGATCATCAGTACAGGCTGATCATCAATACAGTCTGATCATCAATACAGGCTGATCATCAATACAGACTGATCATCAATACAGTCTGATCAATAACACAGTCTGATCATCAGTACAGTCTGATCATCAATACAGTCTGATCAATAACACAGTCTGATCATCAATAGTCTGATCATTCATGTAGTTCTGTCCTGACCTACAGTGGTTCTTTTCTGACCTTAACCAGGTAGTTTTGTTGCCTAAACCTAGCTAACCGTTCCACAGGGTTAACCACATGAAACACAAACAGCAACAGAGACGATTTAAAGGCAAACATCCTCATGAGGCACAAAAACAGGCTTTCTTTTCTGTTGTGATTATAAATATAGTCTAATATGCAGCTTTCAGGCCACTTTCACATCCTCTAAATTAGCCCTCGCTGGTTTAAAGCAGGAAAAGACAGAATACATGACATGCAAAAGAAAAACATGTTTAGTGGGCATTTCCTGGTTTGAGCAGTGACGTCAGTGACAGGTCTGCAGTTCATTATAGCAGTTCTATGGGAGTGAGTTCAGAAAATTATACAGCTCGATATCAAACGCTGCTCATTAATATTCATCAGGGACATAATCAAGTCCTTAATGAATATTAATACTGAGTAGCACCATGATGTAATCAATAACTGGAAGCCAAGGAGAGAATCAAAGAGCCACCCACAGAGAAAGCTGGACAGACTGGAAGTTAATAAAACCACCAGATTTATCAACAACAACCTGGAGTGTGATGGCTTCATGTTAATATGGATTTTGAATCTAAAATATGAAGAATTAAGAAGCATTAGGGGATCGACCTGGTACTAGCAAGGTGTTCCTAATGAAGTGGCCACTATAGAATAACATGTTTATTTTTTTCTTCAGGCATTTTTAAATGTATTTTAATAAAACAAAGCTTGATGAATGTTAATAATGATCTTTTAGAGCCTATAAATATACTCATTGACGTACAGCATATATATATACATAGGCTACGACAAAGTGTTTTTTCAGCGGCTGGCACAAGAGGGCGCTCTAACGCACTCTGTGAGTACTTTTGGGGCTTCTGGGATTTGTAGTCAGAACATAAAGAGACGTATACGCACAAATTGAAGCAGGAAGTGGAGACGTCGGGATCAGAGAGCAAATCGGTACTTTTTGGTGAAACTATCCTGGACTGAACTTCAGATAAAACAAGAAACAAAGAGGAAACAAGCTCTACGTCACACCTCCAGACAGGTAGACTCACCTTCAGACCAAGCAGAGCTCCTGAGTCTCGAGGCACGCTTCCATCTTTCATGCGCTTGTTGAGTAAAATGCGTCCTATGAGTCGATCCCCGTCTTTGGACGGCTGCCAGGTCACCGGGTGCTACAAGGTCAGAGCAACACACCTGCTGTTTAACAGGTCATCTCACCTGGACGAGATCACCTCAGAGCAAAGCTGTGCACACGACTGTTCACAGTGCAGGAGGGGAGGAGGAAGAAAGTTCACACAAGCTCTACTGAGATAGAAACATGCTCAGCAGTGGCCTCATTAGACCTATTTTTATTCTTAAAATTTTGCAAAAAAAGTGCCGTCAATAAAGCATTGCATTCTTCATAAATCACTTAAATATGGTTGCCCCACTTCGTGGCCCGATTGTTGAAAAACGTGCTAAAGTTCCCCCTTTGGAGGCAAAAAATGTGTACTAAAGTACTAAAGCAAAACAGGCACACCGCCCTGTTGGCTGGTTAAAACATGACAAAGTGCCCTCTTACATGCCTAATTAGTCTCACCTGAGGGCTAAGCCCCCCCTTTCCTTAAAACCTAGTGACGCCCCTGATGCTCACTTTATTCAGTATTATGAATCTGTTTTGCAGAGCTGGTGTGAACCTGCAGTGTGAGGTGGAGTGATCTTCATGCAGCACCCCCATGCAGAGTAAAGCAAGCAGCCCCAACACTCCTCCTCCAACTGCACACAAACACCACCTGGTGGAGAAGTGAAGGGAGGGGGGAGCAGACAGCGAAAAGGAGGAAGGGTGGAGGGACAGGTGGTGAGGTAGACCAGGATTAAAGACCCCAAAAAGGATGAAGGACGCCATGAGACACAGACAGGTGAGATCACTGACGCTCAGTGGAAAGGGAAAAAAGAAAAACGTGTTTTTATTTTCTTTTTGTGCAAAACAAATCCCTGTTTTTGTGAGATTACAGTCATTTAGGTTTAAATGAGGGCTGGGTGTGTGTGGGGGGAGGGGTTTCAGGTTCTGGTTCTGGACCGGGTGCTGGGGGGGGGGTTAGGGCAGAGTCCAGGTGATCCTACTGGACTAAAGAGGAGCTGCTGCAGAGCAACAACACAACAGACGGAGGAGAACCAGCATGCAGCTACAAAACAGAGGGGCTTTTTTTTAACAAGCTAAAAACGGTAAGAAGTGTTGTTTCTGGACGAGGGAGCAAAACAGGAAGTACAGGTAGCAAGCAAGGAGGGTGGCCCCCGAAAAGTAACGGAAAAAATAAAAATCGCAAGAGAACTTAAAAAAAACAATCTCCCCTATTTACAGAGTGACAGAGAGCAAACAAGACTGGATGGGTGGGTTATAAATAATAATAATAATAATAATAGTAACAGGCTAGATGGTCTCAGTACCTTCTCACTATGGCTATGCTCCTCGTTTAGCGTAGTGCTACTGCACGTATCAACTCCCGAGTCTTTAACCTGCGGCTCGCACCAGGACAAGTCCTCTTCAAATGAGCGGCCCCCAAAGCGCACCATTTTCTTTTGCCTCTCAGATAAGGTGTGTGTCGGCTCGGACATTAATATCTGCTCAATAGTTTTTCTTTTTCCCCTTTGACTGTCCCCTACAGGTGTGGGAATAAAAAACAGAAAGAAAAAACAACATGCAAAAGGTGTAAATAAAACGAAGGAAAAAAACGACATGAAATGACAAAAAGACTCAGAGAGAGGAGAGAAGAGAGAGAGAGAGACGGGGGTTAAAGGTCAAGGACGAAGGGGTCAAGGCAGGACTCCACATGTCTCACCAAAGACATTGGGGAGGCCTCGCTGCTATGCCAAGACGCATGGTCCCACCAATGGCCATCCAAATCTCCTGTAAGGTGGAGGAGGAGGGGGGGAGGGTGGAGCGAGAGGGACCGGTGAGGACAACAAGAGACAGACAAAGAAACAAAGTGCTGAACAAGACATCCAAACACACTCACATATATATACTGCTCACACTCAAAACTCTCAGATCTCCATGGAGACAGAAAGACGAAGCTCAGCAGGGTTCTTCACCATTTTAAAGGTCACCTATTCTGCAAAATTCACTTCATAAAGGTGTTCTAACAGTAGTATGTGTCTCCATAAGCTGTGAATGAGGCCCCAGGAGTGAAGAAAGTCTGTCACCTCCTTCCCCTGTTTGCTCCTCTTCTTAGTCAATGTGTGCTGAAACAGGTGAGTCTAAAATCTCCACCTTATCTACGTAGATAAGAGGAATGTCCCTCCCTCCAGTAGAGGACGCTGCCTTTGAGCTGCCCCCAGGCATGAGCGCTCCTCTAAAGTTACCCAGCAGCCGCCATTGTTTGTCCTCGCTAACTTTCACAAACAAACCTGACAAAGTTTGGAGCAAAACGCAGCAGCTGCTCTGTGTGTTGGCTGCTTCAGTGAGCACAGGAGGCTATTTTTAGTCTGTTTTTACCCTGTAGCGTTAGCACTGCAGCTATCGGAGGTCCTTAGCTCGGTAACCAGAGGTCCGGGGATCAGTTCGTGCTGCTCCGGTTAGCACTGCAGCTACACTGAGCTGTATACATGTCCCTGTAGTGTTAGCACTGCAGCTACCGGAGGTTCAGTGCTAGCACTATTGCTAACCGGAGCTTCCACTGCAGTACTAACCGAGCTAACCGCAGGTCCGGAGCTCAGTTAGTGCTGCAGTGGAAGCTCCGGTTAGCAATAGTGCTAGCACTGAACCTCCGGTAGCTGCAGTGCTAACACTACAGGGACATGTATACAGGCAACTTATTTGTGACCAGCTGTAGATTAAGAGATGCTTCAGATGGAATTAAAAGCATATATAAGATTATAAGGAGGTTTAAACAGCACATCAGTGAGTGAATGCATGAGTGTGTACTGTATGGAGCCACAGTGAACCTTAAGGCCTCAGGCAAACGAAGGTCATCTGAAAACACCACACTAACTCAACCCCCCTTCAGCCACATCCATCACTTTCCCCACACTTCACTGCTCCTACACAGAGCTGCACAACCTAATGGATCTCCTTCAAGCATTATCTGGCTGAGGATCCAATCTCAAGGAAGTCAGGGAACTCTGATGGAAAGGCATAAAAATAGCCTGCATATGCTTCTGGATGTCCAGGAGGAGGAGAAGGGGCTGGAGATTATGAGAGTAAAGAGGAAGAAAAAAGAGGCATGGAAGAATAAAGCTGCATAAATACAAAAGTTAACAGAGAGCAGAGCGTTCTTAGCTGCTCGTTGTATAAGGAGAACATTGTTTGTTGGAGGTAAAACATGTGAGAACACCTACCTACATTTTGCTCAAAGACACTTTAACATGTAGACAGGAAGAGCCGGGGATTGAACCCCCGACCAGCCTCTGATTAAAAGACAACTTGTACGTTCGTTCGTGTTTCTTGTCCCTTAATTTGACTCCAGTGTGATAAACTGGACCTTTATAGAGCTCCGTTGACGTCACACAATCCCAGCATGCAACAGTCAAAATCAAAAAACCCCATATTGGCAGTAAAGTGCTCTGTTCAAACTACTACCAGGGATCTCACCACTTGCAGCTAAACACTTGTAAAAGTTCCTCAGAGAAGTGGTGGATAGATGTCGTGCTCCGGGATGCCAGAACAGCTGAGGATTAGCAAAAAAAAGTAAGAAGCGATCATAAGACAACAGAGCGGTGGGAACCAGCAGCGACCACTTTATATCAGGTACAGAATCCAACGTTCCCTAAACTTTGATTTATCTGATTTATTTTACATGATTTTATCATGATTCTGAACAGTTGTACTTTCATTAAACATGTTAGACCAAGCTACTATGGCGTGGATTTTGCGGAGCTTCTCGTTGCTCAAACAGCAACAAGCAAACACAACGTAAAAATGTTTGTCTGCAGAGTCGTTTCAGTCTTCCTGCAGGTAAAACTCAATGCACATCGTCTGCTAGTGTGCTGTTTGCACGTCTGTTCTCGTGATTACAGCAATGAACAGAGCTTTGTGTGATTTCTAGTAATATGATTCATGTTAAGAGAAGAGATTTTAAAACATCTACAACTACTAAACCTTTTCAAGATTAGTGAAAAGTACACTGGGGACATGATAAGAGGCAGAGATATTTATTCTAGTTTACTTGTAAATATCGTCATATCTTCCAACGGCGTAAATTCACTCCTGGCACCACTGATTTTGAAGGATTTTCCTGCCAATATGGAGGCGTAAACAAACAGAGTCATGTGACGTCTGGTGCTCTATAGTCGCTCTGAGGAACTTTTATTTTGTTTTGCTGTTGGCGTCCATGTGGATAAAAGCAGAGGTGTTTCTGAGCACCAGAGTCCCTTTAGTCTAAGGACGAGTATAATGTATTAGCCATATTCTTCATTCCATATTTCTATAAAAGTGGTCATTCTAGTTTTTGATATAATTTTTGCAATCCAGTTCCTAAAGTTGTGTTTTCACTTTTTACCGTGCACATTATTATATCGCAAAAATGTGATATCCTTTTCTTATTGATATTATATTGTTTATTATTGATATCTGGAGCAGCCACAGTACAAACATGACATTTCCACACCTTTTCCTTCCTTCCTTCTTCCTCTCTGCTATCACTCTCCATCCATCAGAGCTGAGCTAAAGCTACCTACTGTACACAGTTATGCTCTGTGATAAAACATTATGGGATGTCCCCAGATGGGCTTTGACCTCTGCGACCCTTGAACCAACAGCTGACAACAGTGATTACCCTCTGTGCCTCCCAGCTGCTGCTAAACACCACATCAGACGCTCTCCATCCAACAAGTCGCTCTCCTAATGTGACCATGACAGAGCAAACAGCGACAGGAAGACACGTCATGTAAATCAGCTTAGAGGCCGCTTATCTGCAGGTTATATCCATCACCTCCACCTGTCCCTCCAGCCCACCATCAGTGTCCATCAAAAACACTTGGAGGTGCGTCCATCCTCCTTTTTATTCCACCTCAAGCTTTATTAACAGTGGCACGCCACAATCAGGCACCGATCCCTGGTGAGGTGCTGTTTTTTTGTTTTGTTTTTTTTTCCAGGCAGCAGGAAACTCATCGCAGCCGTAAATTGTGAGCATCAGCAGTCTGAGTCGCTTCGGCCCGACTCGGAGGCCCCGCAAAGTGCTGAATCAGGACAGGACAGAATCAAGGCAGCGGTGGAGTCCACCACCGGCAGGCTCTCCATCACTCTGACAGCTCAATAAAAACCAGTGTAAACTATTAATTGGGTCATTAATTATTGATGCTGTTTTTACTACAATTGGAAGTGGGGTGAGAGCAGAGAAAAAGAGGCAGGAGGGTGAAAGCATGTGGATGTTTGAACATGGTCACTGTGATGGAGAGTCTTCAAACTAAACACCTTTCCTCTCCTGCTGAGCACAAAACACAACAAGCATCAAGGCTCTGGATTAATAACAGCATTCTGCAAATATCACTACGCTCTGCTGTAGTTAGCCAGCCAGCCTCTGCTTTTCTGTCTGTTCGGCACTATTATGAGACGGCATGTCAGGGGATCAATAAGGAGGAAAACACAGGGAGAGCACCACGGCCATAAATCAGTCTCCAGCGCTCACAGGCCTGAGCTGGACCCATTACAGCCGGCGCACCCTTCCTCCTCCTCCTCCTCCAGACTCGAGGGCGTGACATGCACCATGCTCAGCCTGCAGTTACGCACCGGCTGCATCAAGCTGAGCGAACAAAACCAAGAAGCTGACGGCCCAAAAGCTGCTTTCTGTCCTCTTTCAAGTCATAGCCATGGTTTATTTATATAGCCTAAAAACACACACGCATGTGCATTGATCGGGGCTGCAACGATTAATCGATTAACTGACTCGTCAACCATTTTGATAATCAAATAAACATTTTCAGTATTTTTTCAAAGAAGAAAAAGTCCTTTCTTCCTTTTTACTTAGTATATAATGTAAATATTTCTTCTATTATGTCATTGCTGTTGTTTATTGTTTCTTTATTACTATAATTTGTTTGTAACTTGTCTGTGCTGCTGCGGTGGGTGAATTTCCCCCAATGGAGGAGAAAATAAAAAAACTATATTCTTATAATTGATTAGTAATTGCTAATCGTTGCTGCAGCTCTAAACTAACGAGTGCTTGGTCCAGTAAGAAAGAAAGTCCAGATCTGGAGTCAACAGATCGGATCCCTCCACACTGAGGTGGTTCAGTCCAATCTTCTCAAGCATTTATCACCACATCAGAGCCTTAATAATGTCATGAATTAATGAAACAGACATAAAGAGCAGCTGAACTTATCCAGACCAACAGATCGTCTTTTCCATCTGTTCCTACTCAGCCAACAGACTGAAGCAGACACAAACAAACACTCTGACCCTCCAAACAGCCTGATTTTCTACCTGGAAACCTGGAAACTCCCACATCAATAATGCAGCGCTCTGGCCGGCCTGGAGAACAGTTACATAGCAGAGCAGAGCGACCGAAGCGTGAGGCGCTGGTCTGCTGCTGCTTCCTGTTTTCTAACATTTCCAAAGTAAAGGCCTCACTAATTACAGGTTTGACGACAAAATCTATTTGCAATTACGACGACTGTCACGCAGGTGGAGCAGTCGAGAAGCTAACAGGCTAAACAAATGCTTCTGATGTTGATTCTGTGCAAAGTGGGATTTATACACTTCGACAAGTGCGCTTGTTTCTCCCAGCTGGACGGATGTTTAAAATGAGCGGCCTGATTCCCGGTTGTACTTAGTGTTCAGAAACAATTAGCATTATTATTTTAATGTTCAAAGAGTCTTTGGGTCAGGACATAGATCTAAAAAGATTAGAAAGTGTTCTGAATGTGGGTCAATAAACCCTGAGCGGAGACAGGAGAGGTCTCTTTATCGTTACCGTCTTTCCCTTCTGGACTGAACAGAATTCAGACAGATCCACTTCAGTACAGCTGTATTTAGTGGAAAAATGAATTTATATATTTCTGTTTGGTAGGGGTGTGATGATACACAGCTCATGAGACAAGACAATATTTTCACATCACTTTTAACTCTCTGAGTGCCATAAACTTATTTATGCGTCAAAGTAGTTTTTCAGCAGCAGGCACAAGAGGGCGCTCTCACACAGCCTGTGAGTAATTTTAGGGCTTCTGGGAGATGTAGTCAGAGCATAAAGAGACGGTATACACCACAGAGATCAAAACAGGAAGCAGAGACGATCGAGATTAGAGAGCAAACAAACAGAATCTGGACAAAAAGTGGTGATTTTGGTGAGTGTCCTCTACTCTACATCTGATAAAACAAGCAAAACAAACATTTTTTTCATGATGAAATAGAGAGTCTCTTCTTTCATTTGAGCTATTCACTGTTTTCAGAGACATAGTACAAAATATTCTGTGGGTCTAGAAATATGACTCAAAATGGACAAAAACACTGGAACAAGGCATTTTCAGTTTTATGTAACGGCTGGCACTCAATGAGTTAAGTAAACTAAAATGACAGAAATATGACTGGATAAACAGTCATTTAACTCTATCTCTTTCATCAAACAGAATTTATGTAACTCTACCTCTTAAATAATTCATTAAAACACATAAAATTACTTTTAGTCAAAGTCAGTGTTGTATTTCAGCAGCAGGAGGTGAGATGTGTCTGAGCTGAATGTGGTGAAGCTGCAGCATAAATAATGGAAACAGTTTTTGTTTTTTTGTTTCTGGTGTTGCACTTTGTAGACGGTCCCTGTCTCTTCACATCGTTTTGGTACAAATATGGTCGTGTGCTTCCAACACTGCAGAAATGCATTGTTAGCATCTTTAGATCAGACTGGATTTGAGGTATTGAT
Source organism: Synanceia verrucosa (assembly GCA_029721515.1). NCBI lineage: Eukaryota > Metazoa > Chordata > Actinopteri > Perciformes > Synanceiidae > Synanceia > Synanceia verrucosa. Next base: position 25,561,513 of record CM056557.1, read on the forward strand.
CCCAGAAGTTTGCCAATATCTTCCTAACGTTATCAAAACGCTGCAGTTGCTGCTTTCCTTCTCCTTTGTTTTGTCAGTTTCTGGCAGACTGGACGTAGCAAAGGTTCATTACTGCCACCTACAGGTCACAAATAGAAGCTTGGATAGGTTTCTTTCTGCCTTGTGCTTGAGACATCTTTTCACTTAAATGAGAAATATCGTCATGATTTAATCTCGTGAGATCTCGTGGCACACCCCTTGTGTTTGGCGTTAAAATCACAACCGCTGCATCTTGTTCCTGCCCATTAGAAATCACATCCTGCGTTCCTCATTTGGAGTAAAACATCTGGGTATTTAACATGCATTACATCCCTCTGCGTTTACTGTATTTTCGGAGTATATGCACTCATTCATACGCAGCAGGTCGAGCAGCTTTATAATCATTTCTCAACCACACACAGAAACATGCACACTGAGGTACCCGGCCAGCTCCAGCCTCCTCCGCAAAGGCCCTGGAGCTGTGAGAGTAGATAACATGTACGCTGTGCACACACACATAAGGCTCAGTGTTTTCGATTTTTGTGAGCTTTAAAGCGATGTTATCACATGCATGAAAAGCTGGAGTTAAGTGTAAAGACTGTAAGTGTTAATCTCAGAAAATACTTAAAATAATGCACCAGAGTCACTCTGAGGGAAAGATCTTCTGATCTTCTGTGTTTTTGGAAATAAAACTGTTTTTTTTTTCTCGAAAATAATAAGCCTTGCACATACAAACATTCATATAAACACACAAAGCACATAAAGAGACTGCAGACTGGGGACTCTGAAGGTTACATCTGCTGCAAGAATCAATATCAGCATGAGGCAGCAACAATTACATTATAATGACATGAAATCTGTCTTTCCTAACGACAGCAGTATGTCAGTACAGCAGTAGAGAAGGATGGCTTTCAGAGGAGTGTGCTTTAGTGCTTCCTACCTTTCTCGCTGACTGACTCACTCTCTATCTCCACATCCTCACAGCTGGTGTACTCCGGCGTCGTGGCCAGCTCCTCCTCTGAGCTGCTCAGCGACACCTGCCGCATCTTTCCTCCCTTTTTGGTTTTGTGAGGCTTGGGGGGTGGCGGGCGCACCGACTCCGACTGGTCCGAGCTGAGTGAGTCGTTCCTCAACATGCTCTCCATCTTCTCCCTCTTGGTCTTGCGTACGGCCGAACTGGGGTCCAGGTGGTGCTGCTGCCTCCTCATGGGGTCCAGCTCGCCTCTCCGCAGGTCCCCGGATCGGTCGCCCAGCACGGGGCTGCGGTGCGGCGTCGGGGGGCTGTGGTTGGAGGTTCTGTGGCCTCCGAGGCCGGGACCCATGGGCCCAGGGGAAGAGCGGTCCACGGAGTAGGAGCGCTGTCCCACCATGGGCGGCCGGCGCTCGGTGAGATGCTGACGGGACAGCCTTATGGGCCCCGGGTCGTCCTGCTCCGTGTAGGCCAGCGACACGTCACTGTGGCGGCGCTCGTGTCTCAGGCGGCCTACCTCAGCGTGCATCCTCATCTGCTCCTCGTAGGGCTGCGGCTTGACGGGGTAGCGCGCCAGGTTGGGGTCGCTGCGGTAGCGTGTCTGGAACTCCTCCTGGCGCTGCCGCTGCAGGTCATACTCGCTGGGCGGTCCGTCTAGCTCCTGGTCCAGCGGGTATTCCTGGGAGTGCCAGCGTCCGGGGCCTCGCCGATCCCGGTAGCCCAGCCGTGCCGCATCAACGTCTGGGTACATGTGTGGGCCCCGGGGGGCCCGCCGATGGTCCCCATCCCCATAGTCTGACGGTGATCTGGGCATGCCGCCGTCCGTCGGGGCATACTGTGAGTGGTCGCCCCCCTCCCTTTGGTCGTATTTTTGGTTTGGATCCCTGGATGCAGATGGGCTTCGTTTCCTGTCAGACAGGGCGACAAAAGAGTGGAAGTTAATGGTTGGTCCACTTCTGGTTCTTTTATTTAACAGTATATATAATGTCTAACTGATAAAAACAAAAGAAGGGAGGTCTGTGTGCAGGTTGATGCTTGACTCAGATCTGACCGCTGCTGTTTTTCTTTGGTGATTTTTTGCTTTTTTTCCCTGATGCAGTTTCAATGAGTGACATTCCACAAGATAATCTGCCATTTATTTCAATTTCCCTTAAACTAACAGTCATAAAATGAGGCCTTGTGCGCAAATATTATGTGTAGGTGGAAAAGTGAGGCATCGGTCTGCAGCCTGTGGCTTCACTTTACTGTGTCGACCTCAGTTCCTGTCAAAATCCGATCAAAGTCTGCTTCATCTCTGTCACCCAGAAAGAGAGAAACAGGTCTATGCAGCAGGACGCAGCACCACTTCCTGCTGACTGCTCTGCAACATGGCTGCTCTCCTTTAGTCACCTTTAGATTTTACAGTACAACATTTGCAACCTGCATCCTCCAAACACAGAAAAAAAAACAAATTTCTGCACGAGGAAAACATTCAGTCATGCAGTGAAAGTCCCGTTTATGAGTATTTAGATTTAGAAGGTTGAAAAGACAATGTTGTGTCCAATATTTGACTCTTTATAGAGCTGTGGGCGATCGTTCATTTTCATTCAATAGCTTCTGATTACTTTGTTGATACAAGCGCTTAAATCATCATCTCTGTGATGCATGATAAACAACAAGAAGTAGAGCGCTGATGAAATGATTCACAGCTTAACAGATATATACATATATATATATGAAGGGATGCAGAGAGACAATAACAAAAAGGAGTTTTTCCTCCTGAGGTTAAATACACATTTAATAAGAAAAAATATCCTAAATGTCATAATAATATCATCATATTCTTCATTTCTGTGTTTTCCTACAAAAAGTCCAGCATCAATGTCTGATCCGGTCTTTTCCAAATAAACTTCCATCTTCACAGGAAGCAATTTTAGAAATGAAAAAAAAACAAAGATGGAGATGCAATAAGATGGAGGTTTAGGTTAAAAATTTTAGTAAGGAAGTCACATGACAAATAGATCAGAATCCAGTGTTTTTTCATGCATCCGTCCACCCTGACACCCTCACCTCTGCAGCCTTTGTCGCTATTTTTACTTCCAGGTACACATAGAAATACATTTAAATTGATTTTGTGGGATATATGCATGAATCAGAGTGCGGTTAGCTTTGCAGGATCATTAAACTTGTACTAACTAACCTTTTTGTTTCCAGAGAAGTGAAATCATGAAAGCAGTAAAAGCAGGGAGGAGCCCAGATTTCTCAGATTAGCTATCAATCATCCATCACGGTCCGACTGTCACAGAGGTGGCTGAGAAGCCCGGAGGAGGCCGACTGTGCATTAATGCATTTATTCTTTTGCTGAGAATCAATTATTGATGAGGCACTTTTCTCCTACATTTCTCCCATTTTTCCTCCAAAATAATAATGACATTTTTTTTTTGGTGACGAGGGGCAAAAGCTCCGTGAAGCATCCCTTTAATTTTGTATGTGACGACTTTCCGTACATTTCAAAGGGCTTCATAAATCACTGCTGCCAGCGCTGCTCAGCGGCCGAGGTAAGGACTGCTCGCCTGTGATTGGCTAATTCACTGAACCACAGGGGAGGTTTGGTCCCTGCCTGCTGGATCACAGAACATCTGGGTTAGCTGGATTATAACGGAGAATTAAAAAGGGGGAAACAGATTTATGGAATATTATTGTCGATAGATGGTGTGCAAACAACACATCAAATGTGACTCTTTCCTGTCATTATCAACAAACCAAAACCCCCTAATCCTTCATATTTCACATACATATTCACTGCCAATTTATGCTTTTGTTTTAATGCATTTTAAATCAAAAAAGCACAGTAGTGTACATCAGTCCAGAATGGAGGTGTAGTCTGGAGAATGAGGAGTGATTTCTTGCAAATGGAGTGCAGAAAGCAACGGCAACGCAGCAACAAACACTAGACTAATGGCTAACGTGCACTTTAATGAACGCCTCCTTATTTACAGCAGAGCCAGAGGAGGACGACAGAAAAGGCCGTCTGAAGTGTTTCGACCTCTCCTCTCTGACTTCACATCTAAAAAACGCCTCCCATCACCTGAGCACACAAACGCAGCCTCACTAGTGATTCAGGAAGCCGCTGCATTATTCATGACGAGCTCCTGGACGCGAACCGAGCGGCACTTCATTCACAAATCTGCAGCAGAAACGATATGCAGGAGTGAGGGAGTGTGTGACGAGCATGAGAAACCTCTTGATGGAGGCTCGATGGCGGACTGGCATGTGTTCAGCTCTCAGCTCGTCCTCGGGGCTTCGGGCTAACGCCTCCTCTGGGATGTTGTCTTGAAATGCTACACCCTGAATACATGCATGCACACAGAGGACAGCAACAACAAACTGCCCTTTTGACGAGGCTCTAACTCGTCCTGACACAAGTATCACGTTTCCTGCTCCTGTTTATCCTCGTACGTCCTTCCTGTCCAAACAGGGACATGTCTACGGCAGCTAGCAAGTAAGTTACAGTAGCAACCACACTCCGGCTGTATCAGCATCTGCATCTTGACACTAACGTCGTCTGCCCTGAACCAGCCTTCAGTGTCGCAGCACTACATTTTGCACCATGCATTATTCCTCCTCTCTGCAGAGCCTTAACACACTCTGCTGCTCTGAGGCCTGCATCCTCAGTGATGGAGATGTAGCGTGGTGTTGCGGCACAGCGTGCAGAAAATGGGACGGCAGTGAATCATGCTAACAGGCCGACAATAGAGGAGGATGTTCGGCGTCTGCAGCGGGTGAAAGATGCTGCAGCATGTTCCTGCTGTGGGAATAACAGCCGTCCTATTCTGAGCTAACTATAGACAGCTTCTGCTGTGACAGCGTGGAAAGCACAAGGCCTCCTTCAGCCGGCCACAAGGACGGTGACAACAATAAGATCCAATACAGGGAGGCTGACACTGCTTCACTGTGTCACAGGCAATATCTGAGCAAAAAAGATGGACGCAAGTCCTGTTTAATAAAAAGCAGGATGAACAAAAAAAAGCACATCTCTAAGACGCTGCATGTGCAAACATGGTTTCCAGCCTTACGCTCATTCCGGTGCTTCTAAATCCCAATATTCTAATAATCTTTTTAAAGTACACGCTCCTTATCAAAAGCAGCGTAACGTATCAAATCCATGGCTCACAAAAAAAAAATCATGGGATTACACTATGGCCCCGAAAGATTAAAAAGTGTGACCCTAAAAGATTAGGAGTGACCCGACATGCTCGCCACGATAAAACCTTTAAATGCTGTTGCATTTAAAAAAAAATAAAACAGTGGGTGAAATTTTCCTGATACAGTTCAGGGTAATGAGAGTAATGTCTGCCTCATCAGATGTCATCTGATCCGGATCCAGATCCAGATCCCAGGACTGTCTGTCTTTCTGTCACACTGAGTGTGTTTGTGTGTAGCGCTGCTTCAGCCATGATGACAGGCCTGAGATCGAGCAGGAAATCCCTGCAGATGCATTAATATTAACATCTGACGTGGGTTTATGATAAAAAAAAAAGGAGGTTAACACTCACAAACTCACTCAAGTCAACAAAAGGTGTTTACTCTATGACACAAACTACTTTAACAAAAGATCATAGCTCGGGTTAAAATAAGTAGTAAAGTGGTGGACCAGCCACAGTGCAATGCATTCTCTTTATCTTTTTGTATTTATTGTGAATCATCATAGGAATTACAGTGTTTTTACTTTTGGTAGTTAATGCTACAGACCAGTGTACAGCATGAAAAGCCTGCATCTCTTTCACACACTGTTTATCATCTTTAACTCATCCTAGGGATCTTCTCCATATTTCACTTTTTTAATTTTATCGTTCTCACGGAGAACTATTTATTTCCTCTATTTTGTTTCATGTATCCTGTCTTTTTGTCTTAAATGCGCTCTATAAATAAAGTTGACTTAATATAAAATAGATTACATAGATTGGACAAGTGATGCTCAATATAGGCTACAATCATAATTAATTGGCTCAATACTGGGATCATGATTGCATATCACATTACTCATCCATGTTAAAAACAATATAAGAAAGCTTCAATGCACTTGCTTGTAAAGCAATACAACATGCATGACTCACAATTCTTCTATCAGCCTTACTGGGAGGAAACGGTGGATCCTGGGCTGCAGCTCAGTTTAAATCTCTGCCTGGCTGCTCCACGCAAACACATGACCTTCTGCACACAAAACCAGTCCAGTCCAATCCAAGCTACCCGCTGTGCTCCAGCACTAGAAAACGTCCTTGTTTTATTTCCAGAAGGCTACAGCTGATGTGCAGACAGCAGCAGGAAATGCAGTCCTGCAGCAGGACTGAGTGTGTGACAGCAGCTCTGAAGAAACATGTTCAACAAGAAAGCCAAAAGCAATCAAGGTGAAAATGCAACGCTGCCTCCGTGGGGGATTGTGCCACCTCTACTTTTGCGGATAATGGAGAGAAGTCAAATGAGAACAAATGAGTGGCGTCGTGTTGCAGAGCTCTGCTCTTTGAGGGAATCTGGCCCGCTAATGACGACAATACATCCTGGGATGGGCTCTATTGAAATGAGATAACCAGAAAGAAAGCAAGAGCAGAAGGAAAAACAAGCTGAATGTGCTCATCTGAGCCGAGAGCAATCAGGGAGGAAGAGGGAAAAAAAAGGCCTCCATCCATGGATGATGCAGCGCCACGTTTCCTTCCAGGACTGACTCAGCCCCTCAGAGTGAAACAAGCACATCCAGTTCCCCCTGAAACAATCACACTGGGTTGAAGTCCTGCAGCAACCTGCTGATATCCAAATGATACTGTAGTACCAGCAGGCAGTCTGCTGTTTCTGACCCTGCTGCAAAGGCTTCTGGGAGCCTGGAAACAAGCTGGTTTAACACCAGGCGTCATGTGATCGCTGCGATCTGCTGCCTGAGAAAGGATTACACTCCTTGGTTGATTACTAGCTGACATTTATCACAGGAAGTCTCACCTAATCTCATTCAGCCTGAGGTCTCATGATCCTTAAACTGAACAAATTACAGGATACAAGAGAGTTTTTTCTCCTGGTCCTGCACCATGGTGACGTAGCTGTTCTCCAGTGGTTTGATAAGTCAGATAAAAGTCCTCTGGCTGAAGATGCTCTGCTGGAAGATGTCCTGTTTGTGATGGAGGTGGTGACAGCTGATGGACAGGAGGGCAGGTGGACGACGGGTTGTCGACACAGTGTTTCCCAGGATGGAGAGAAGAGCGAGGGGAAATGGAAAAGAACCTTTGGGGTTTAACCTAACCCACTCTGAGAGACAAGAAGACAACTCCAGTGATGACATGGCAACTCTGAGTTTGCCAGTATGCTATGTGTACTGCTAAATGTTAATTTAAAGGCCCCATGTGGATTGTAATCAGATTTCTGATGCGGCTAACGGAGAGGTTAAGTGTAAAAGGAAAGGATTCACATCTGGATCTCACAGCCTGATGCAGCACAGCTTCATTCACAAAAACAAACCTCACTGGAAAGTTTAAAGTGGACCCAAAGTTGTGCAGCACCACATCGATCAGTATCTGTCGACCTGTCTGAGAGCAGCCAGCTGCCTTCAAGTGTTCATGTTGATGCTCTGTGTGGTTCATACAGGATTCTTTCACCATTTTAATACTTCTTAATACCCTTTTAAGACCTCAACAAATAGAATTTAAGACCCAAAAATGTTACAACAACTTCTTTGGGAGAAAATAGTAAATTTATTGTAGGGTCTGATCAATATTTGAGGACAATACTGATATCAATATTTAGCAGGTAAAAAAAATCTGATAACCGACTAATCTCTGATAATATTTTTTTTCAGCCCTTTAACACAACGATGCAACAAGGATATAAAGTGAAGGCAAAACACTTTTTTTCTACAACTTTAATTTCACAACTTTGAAGAAGTGAACTCTGTGAACAAAATAATGTGAAAAACTGCAGTAAATCTCTGAATACTGTGTTTTCCTACTGGCATTAAACGCACCATGTCAAAATGTAATACCTGCAGCAAATTTAAGACCTTAATTACCCAGATTTTAATTTAAGACATTTTAAGACTTTTTAAGGAACCCTGTAATATTTCTTCTGTCACAGGTCTCCTGTTTGAGAGGAGGCACCGCTAGCTGAATATAGGCCAAGCCCCAGCAGAATATGCCTTTAAGATTAGCTACAAGTCAGGACGGCGATGCCGCCACCCCCTCTGACACCACGAAGAACGCCGATGCATCACAGCTGGAATTTAATAAAGTAAACACCTCTGTTGAGCAGACGCACCACCAGACGGTAAACTTGCCCCAGTGAACTGTCTGTAATTATGCTTATTGACTCTCTGCTCGAGTTGAACAGAGCTGCTGTAATACAGAGAGCCGGGTCGGGGTGTCCTCTGGAGAGCCTGTAAGTAATCAACACCACCACACGGCTGGGTAATTAACTTTTTTTGTTGTTGTTGCAGAGTAGTCGAACGTACGAGGAGCTGGAATTCATCTGTGACCACTGAGCGCTGCTTCATCGCCACATGAAAGACATCACCACATCCACATGTCGACATGTGACGGCAGGGAAAGACATCTGTAAATGATAAAATGAGGACCGGGACACAGCGCCATCATTCATGTTATTACTAACATCTGCGCTTTTCCTGCTTTTGAGAGGAGTCACCACTTCCTGCCACTGTGAAGGAGTGAAGCTAAAATATCCCTGATACAGGAGCAGCCATCTTGAGATCTGCCTGAACCAATCGCAAGACTCACAGCTGTCCTGTGAGTCACACCCCCTTTTTATAACATCAAAAAACAAATCATCAGGAACATGAACACTTGGATGCACTGAGTGCCGTACTGCAGCCAGCCACCAGGGGGCATTCCAGGTGTTTTAGCCATCAGAAACACTGTAGCTAGTTAAAAATGAAGATTTCAACATGTTAGCAGCGTGACGTGTGTCTACCAAGAAGAAGAAAACATGCTATCACATTAAATTTCTGCCAGTAGATCCCAGTCAGTGCTGCTGAAGCTCAGTTAAAAAATAAATCAGGTTGTTTCAAGTGTCAGGCATCATAAAATGAGTAAACAATGGCGTGCAGCTATTCGCTCTTCATGCACAAAACACATCCCCTCCTGTCTGCTGCATGTTGACACCTCAGCAGCCGCTGCTCATTTCTGGGTAAAGAACATTTGTCTTGGGATTCATAATCCAGTAATATCTATGTGTTTCTGCACTGGAACAAAAAAATCGTCTTAAGAGCCAACCAATCTCTTTGGCTCTCTGACATAAAAGTAATTGAACGCACACACACACTATCTCTCTCCACACATGAATTTCTTCTTGGTTCTGCTAACTATGCATTTTTCATTCCAGTGAGCAGGCTGCATTTGAAATCAAAGGCTGTCTGGCTACACAGAAAGTGAGGAGGTAATGAAAAAAAGCTGAGGGGTGAGTCACAGGATGCTTTAATAATAATCCTCAAGGCCCAAAATAACATCTGTGGGGCTGATGGACTGACGGACCCTCCCCATACAAACACAGGGTTCCCACAGTTCCTTAAGCCTTAAAATGTCTTAAATTAAGGTCTTGAATTTACCGTAAATTTGCTGTAGGTATTAAATTTCCAGATGGTGCGTTAAAAGCTAATTGGAAAACACAGAATTTAGAGATTTACTGCAGTTTTGCACATTATTTTGTTTGATTTTTTCTCCTGCTAAATATCAATATCAGCATCGGCCTCAAAAACTAAATATTGGTCGGGCCCTGCAATAAACTGACTATTTTCCACAACATTTTTCGGTCTTATATTTGTTGAGGTCTTAAAAAGTCTTAAAATGTCTTAAATTAAAATAGTCTTAAATTGTCTTAAATTTACCGTAAATTTGCTGTAGGTGTTAAATTTTCAGATGGTGCGTTTAAAGCCAATAGTAAAACACAGTATTCAGAGATGTACTGCAGTTTTGCACATTATTTTGTTCACAAAGTTCACTTCTTTGTTCTTGAAAGTTTTGAAATTAAAGAAGTAGAAAAAAATAAAGTGTTATGCCTTCAATTTATATTGTTATTGCAAGGGTTAAAGGGTTGAAGAAAAATCATAAAAAATTATTATCAGAGGTCAGTTATCAGATTTTTTCTCCTGCTAAATATCGATATCTGCATCGGTCTCAGAAACTGAATATTGGTCAGGCCCTACTATAAATTGACTATTTTCTACCAAATATATTTTTGGGTCTTAAATTATATTTGTTAAGATCTTAAAAAGTATTAAATTTGACTTTTAAAATGGTGAGAGAACCCTGATACCCTTTTCTCCCTGAGTCCATTATTGTCGACAGATCAGACTGCAGCAGACAAACAAATATACAACAAGACGAAGCAGAGCGAATAGGCCTCTTCAGATGAGCAATGCTCCTGTGCTTATTGTCCAATCATTGCTGACAGATGGTGATGGGGTCCAGGTTAAAGAGCTCGTCATGTCGGGTTCAAGGTTGATCCTCCATTGTCCCATAAACAAGAGCACACACAACGAATGGAGGCAGGAAATGAACCCGTCATCTAGTGTTACCGAATAATAATACCTAATATTTCAGCACAGAACCTCTGGATCCTGCTGATCAGCTTTTTATCTTTTTTTACGCTCCTTTGACCTACAGACACAAATAAAACCAGAGTTACAGTCAGCGGTCCTGTGATGTGATGAAAAGGAGATCTGATGCTGCTTAAATAACAGGTTTAGCATTCAGACTGTGGTTAGCTGATATTAGCATTAATCTGTCTTAAAATGCTGCTTTGATTATTTGAATCATGATACTACACTGTTTATGGTGTCATCTTCGATGCTGATCGACATTTAACTGATTTTTATCTTTTAAACTCAAGAACAAAGAAGTGAACTTTGAACAAAACATGTAAAATTGCAGTAAATCTCTGAATAATGCATTTTACTATTGGCATTAAACGCACCATCTGAAAATTTAACACCTACAGCAAATTTACGGTAAATTTAAGACAATTTAAGAAGAAATTTTGAGTTATACTCATTCCAAATACTCAGGTAGGTTTAGGAAAAGATTGTGATTTGGGTTAAAATAAAACAGGAAGTGGTGTAGCTAAGTAAGTCTGGAGAAAGTCTGGTGTTTATGACCTCATCGTCCACCTCGACCTCCTCGCTGGTCTCATCTGATCCAGTTCTGGGACTGGTTAGCAAAGCATCCATCAGCCTTTCTGAAAATGCTATTCATTCATTCATTCCAGTGCTTTTATTGTTTAGGATTACTGCCGTTCTGCCCATCATCTCACTTCCAGAGTCGCTGCCTTTCCCCCTCAAGTGTCTCGTCACTTGAATTCAAACAGATCGGCTGCTGGAAGGCTCGCCTGGAGGCAGACAGGAAGCTGTGCATTATGGGTAGACGGTGCCTCCTGAGCTCCTTTTTTTTTCCTGAAACACTTTACTTGTCTGAGAGATGTCACCACACACACACACACACACACACACACACACAGATCAAAGATGTGCTGCTAACTACTGACAAGTTTGGAAAAGTCAACAAGGAAATAAATAAATGTGGAAAATACTCGTCTGAAAAACGAAAAGTGACTCCAGTTACTTCACACTGATTTATCCCATAATGAGATGTCACAAAAGATACACTTCTGTTCATTAGTGACCAATTTTAATACTTCCTTCATTAGAGCTACGCTGTTGCTTCATGTCCACAAAAACAACACTGGTTTGGAAAAACAAATCACACTAATGATGCAGGATAAATGCAAGAACAGCCCCTGGAGAGGAACGTCTTAAAGCACTTAAAAACAAGCTGCCAGTCAGGGGTTTTTACCAAAAACATCAAGCTCTGTGACAAACTTTCCCCGTTGCTCTTTGTCTAGAAAAGCCACTCGCTGTGAGCTCAGCAGAAAGACCTTTTCCTCTGAGATCAATGACATCGACGAGCCAACGTCTCAATCAGTGAACCCGTGGTCAGACCTTCGCAGAGGGCTGAGTGGGGACAGGACAGCGTCTGTAACACATGAGCCGAGGAGCGGAGCGACCAGAGGGGCCCTGATCTGAGCTAGACCGACCAGAGGGGCCCTGATCTGAGCCAGAGTGACCAGAGGGGCCCTGATCTGAGCTAGACCGACCAGAGGGGCCCTGATCTGAGCCAGAGTGACCAGAGGGGCCCTGATCTGAGCTAGACCGACCAGAGGGGCCCTGATCTGAGCTAGACCGACCAGAGGGGCCCTGATCTGAGCCAGAGTGACCAGAGGGGCCCTGATCTGAGCTAGACCGACCAGAGGGGCCCTGATCTGAGCCAGACCGACCAGAGGGGCCCTGATCTGAGCCAGAGTGACCAGAGGGGCCCTGATCTGAGCCAGAGTGACCAGAGGGGCCCTGATCTGAGCTAGACCGACCAGAGGGGCCCTGATCTGAGCTAGACCGACCAGAGGGGCCCTGATCTGAGCCAGAGTGACCAGAGGGGCCCTGATCTGAGCTAGACCGACCAGAGGGGCCCTGATCTGAGCTAGACCGACCAGAGGGGCCCTGATCTGAGCTAGACCGACCAGAGGGCCCCTGATCTGAGCCGGACCGACCAGAGGGGCCCTGATCTGAGCCAGAGTGACCAGAGGGGCCCTGATCTGAGCTAGACCGACCAGAGGGGCCCTGATCTGAGCTAGACCGACCAGAGGGCCCCTGATCTGAGCCGGACCGACCAGAGGGGCCCTGATCTGAGCCAGAGTGACCAGAGGGGCCCTGATCTGAGCTAGACCGACCAGAGGGGCCCTGATCTGAGCTAGACCGACCAGAGGGGCCCTGATCTGAGCCAGACCGACCAGAGGGGCCCTGATCTGAGCTAGACCGACCAGAGGGGCCCTGATCTGAGCTAGACCGACCAGAGGGGCCCTGATCTGAGCTAGACCGACCAGAGGGGCCCTGATCTGAGCTAGACCGACCAGAGGGGCCCTGATCTGAGCCAGACCGACCAGAGGGGCCCTGATCTGAGCTAGACCGACCAGAGGGGCCCTGATCTGAGCCGGACCGACCAGAGGGGCCCTGATCTGAGCTAGACCGACCAGAGGGGCCCTGATCTGAGCCGGACCGACCAGAGGGGCCCTGATCTGAGCCGGACCGACCAGAGGGGCCCTGATCTGAGCCGGACCGACCAGAGGGGCCCTGATCTGAGCCGGACCGACCAGAGGGGCCCTGATCTGAGCCGGAGCGACCAGAGCGGCCCTGATCTGAGCCAGACCGACCAGAGCGGCCCTGATCTGAGCTAGACCGACCAGAGGGGCCCTGATCTGAGCCGGACCGACCACAGGGGCCCTGATCTGAGCCAGAGTGACCAGAAGGGCCCTGATCTGAGCCAGACCGACCAGAGCGGCCCTGATCTGAGCCAGAGTGACCAGAGGGGCCCTGATCTGAGCCGGACTGACCACAGGGGCCCTGATCTGAGCCAGACGGACCAGAGCGGCCCTGATCTGAGCCAGAGTGACCAGAAGGGCCCTGATCTGAGCCGGACCGACCAGAGGGGCCCTGATCTGACAAAACAGTCAATCAACCACTAAGGGTCGACTCCAACAAGGGATGGAGGAGAGCTGACATGTATCAGCTGACATTTACATTTTTACTTTTTTAGCTTATGTGATCACCAGGGTTTATTTATTTATTTGTTGGTTTTGCAAAATAACTCAAAACGTTATGGACGGATTTTGAAATTTTCAGGATTGGTCAGAAGTGGCCTAACTTAAAACTGATTAATCTTTGGTGGTGATCAGATCCGATTCAAGGTCACCAAAGTCAAATGAAAGGTCACGCCATAGTAATGTATGAGAGATTTTTCATATTTCTCAACGCTCCAGGGTGTACAATTTTCAGCCAATCGTCACCTAATTTGATATTTAAACTAATATAGGAATCCAGAAATCACCCATTCAGTTTGGTTAAGATCAGTAAAAGGTCAAGGTCACCAAGGTCAAATATGCTAAGTAATGCAACTGTCTCAAAATATTCGGAAAAGAATTCTCAATTTATAATTTTATAACATTCTTCTAGTCAAATATTTTCTGTGATAATCACGAAAAAAACTGCATAGAGGGGAAAATCACGGCAGAATGCTGCCTTGGTGGAGGTCTGCGCTCTCTGAGTGATTTTCTAGTTACCCTTAGATTGTTAGCGTTACATTAATGACAGGAAGTAGCACCAGGGGTGTCACTAGGTTTTAAGGACGGGGGGAGGCTTAGCCCCCAGGTGGGGCTACACACATATATGTGTGTAGCCAAATTAGCCTCGTATATGTGTATGTATATATACAGTGCTGTGCAAAGACTTCATGGGCAGTGGCATAAAGAAAAAAACACAATCAATGGATCGACTGGTGGGATAAAGATGAGTGTTGCACATGAAGTGAAAAACAGTGATATTGCACATTAATAAATAAAGGAGGGTGGAATAAAGTAAAGTCAGACCAGCGTGAGCATTCCTGTACACCGTTTTTTTTTAATGAAAAAATGAAATGCTTTTCTTGAACGATGAGTATTAACATTGCACATGGTGTAAAACCCTGTTTCATATCAGGAGGACTGTGAATGGATCAAGAGTGACGGATAAATAAACGGAATAAACGGCAAAAAGAAGAAGAAAATCTTCAAAGTCAGCTTCTTTCCTCTTCCTAGCCACCCCTGGAGATCAGATCAACTACTATCCTAAAACCTAATGAACTAGTAAACAGTGGGAATTAAATGAATATTACATGGGGTTTCATTAACAGCAGCCAGCAGACTCCTAAAATAATGAAGCAGAAGCAGGAGGAGAGACTTCTCTGTGTTTACTCAGCATCTTCCTGCTAGAGGAGGCGGCTTTTGATCGCTCCTCGGCCGGCTTCTCCTCTCAATGGCGAGGCAGGAGAAACCTGGGGAGGCCCGCCGAGCGCCGCCAGGACGCCTCATTTGCAACACAAATGAACTGAGCTAATTGTACACGTGCAGGAAGACGAGGGAGCCGCAATGTTTGCAAAATATGGAAATAATTAATCTCGTTGAGCTCGTGAAATACCATCAGTGGTGCAAAAGAGGATTTGGGGATGAGACGGATGATGATGATGATCGCAACGGGCTGGATAGACGCAGATGTTTAGATTAAGCTTTTTCATTACTGCTTTATCGCACGGCCTCTTCAAGTGTATTTTTGGTAATTGAATAAATTGGAGCATGAAATAGATTTGGATTTGGGGCGCAGCAACAGGATTAGGTGTAGAGCAGTCGCTTTTCCATTCATGAAACAATGCATGCAGATATTATTATGCTATCAGGTCAAATTGTGCATGTGGTGTGAAGAAAAGGAGGATCAGTGGGATACTAAAAGAGACTCCTGCAGAACAATGTCTGATTATATAGACCATGAATAAAATAAAATAAAAATAAAATAAACTTCCATCTTTACAGGAAACAACTTGGTTATATATTAGTGATGAACACAATGAGAAATATAAACAATGACTTTCACCCTGGTCATACTCGTATTTACTTTTCGTAGCTTTGAACAGTTGTGCTGTGCACACTCTTTGTCACTGCGATTTAGCTAATAAAGTCCACCTCTTGACCTTCCACAGGCCTGACCTTCTGAGCCTCTTCAATCAATAAATCAAATGTAAAACAAGAACGATGATGCCGTGAAGCACCTTTAGGAGGAGCGAGCCTTAGCTTTCAATTAGCAACTCCACTGAGCATCAAGGCCACGAGAGGATTTGTGGAAGAGCGTAAATAGTGCGCTACCTCTGCAGACTCAGGCGGATTTAACCCCCAAACAAACTGTTGGTTACTGACACAACAAGGCATAAGTCCGTCCGTGCAGTTTCTCTTCCCTCGCTTGGCTGTTTTAAAAAAACAAGATGACATCAGACATCTGTTGGGAGCCGGAGGGAAAGAAAAAAAGACCTCCTGGGGTCTGGGCTTCAAACACATGAACACATACAAGTGGGTCCACGTGCACTCTCACAAAGAAAGCCTCACACTGATGCCACTCAGCAGCACTTCTGCCTCTTCAGTCCATCAGAAGTTAAAGGACCTGGGGCAGAGCTGAGATGCAGTTTTACTGTAAAGGTTGTGGGCCTGTCCACTCCAGCCTTTGAGGGAATCAGTCTCGCTCCATAAGCATGAAAAGAGCCCAGATGTTAGCACTCTGCATGGGGAAGAAGAATGCACCATCTTCCCTTTGTCGTTCCCTACATTGAGGATGCACTGCGGTGACCTGTGTTAGCAGCGTTAGCAGTGTTAGCAGGCCTGGGGCCGGGGACATTAGCCTGATGCTAATCTGACTACACAGCCAACCACTAGCTACCAGCTCTCTGCCTCTCTCTCTCTCTCTCTCTCTCCCTGCTTCAGCCTTCCTCTCTCGCTCTGCCTGATGCTGAGATATGATTGGCTGAGAGCAGAGAGGAGTCGAGCATATCGATTCATCCCCTTTTCCTCTGCACTGCTATCAACTCTCTCCACTTCTTGTCTTTCTCTCTCTCCGGCGTACCATCATAATAACCCCTCTTAGACACTCAGGCAATAAACCGGGGCCTCCCTTCTTCCTGCGCTCATCTCCCCCGGCGAGGACAAAACCAATAAAGCGCCAGCTTAATTACAGCTGCTGAGTGCCGCCAACACCGGGGTACAACACCATGGGGCCGAGGGTGGGCGGAGCTGAGCGTGGGCAAGGTGTGACGGCACGTCGCTGGACGTTACATAAGAAGTACTGAGGATACAGTCTGACTCCCACACCTAAACCCTCAAGACGCTACTTTATAGTACTCACAGAGATGAAAAAAAGAGGTGATGGAAGCTCGGAGGCTGGCTGGGAAAATATGGGTAGGACTGGTGTTTAACTCCAGCAGAGTAAAAACTGGTGAATATACAGTGACACATTGAGATCCATGTCCTTGTTCTAGGTCTCCTCTCCTGTCCCTCAGTTCTGTCACATCAGCGTGGATCTGGGGCTCCGGAGGAATCCAGAGTCCCACGAGCTGCAGCTACGCCTGCCTCGTCGCCGTGGTGACTGATGCCTGGGAGTTCCTGTCTCCTCCTGGTACTTCCTGTCGTCCTCTTTACCTCTCCTTTGCTTTGTCTCTCTGCAGATCTGACAAGAAACTGGAAATCTTCTCACATTTTCAAATAATTAAACTGTTTCCTTTATTTGTATTTTGGTTTTTACATTTATTAATGGAGGATTCATTTAATATGTTACCTCTACCAATGCACTGAAAATTTCTTTAGACTCTCTATACTATTAAGGGTTTTCAGGAAATGATGAAGTTCAGCACTGATGCTAAGCTGTGAGTAGTTGTACTTTTACAGCAGTTTATATTTAATTAACAGCTGATCAAGTGTTTATAAAGACACACATGCATGTTTATGTAGCGATTAATCAAGTTACTCTATAATGAATTTAATTTTATGGTATGTTCTCTGTGTGTTTTGGTTTATTTTTCTTTACTCAGGTCTGTCTTTCAAAAGTCAAACTGATTTTAATGAATTAAAGAGAGGCGATATTTGTAAAAATGCTTATTTGCATTTGATTTGTTTAATCTATTTGGTGCCAAACGAGAAGAATATGGAAAGAGATGCCAAACATGTCCAGACTTGACTTTAGTGCAGCCCTTTAAAGCTAGGGTTGGTAATGTTGAGAAGAGCAAGCTAGCCTTGTAAAAGTCCAGTGATGTCAACTATTCTCCAATGAAAGTAGCCAGAAGCACTAAAGTCACTAAATCGAGAGAGAAAGTCAGAAACAGTGAAAGTCCATCTCTTCAGGCTTCCTTCACCAAAATGATCATCATTAATGTAAACATATAATAAACACACACGGCTATTGTTAACACATCTGCTACGCTGGCAACTTGTCGACGACAGGTAGCCTTTCTAATTGTTTGATTATTTATTGCTGTTAGGATCTAATGTATAATATTTTCACCATATATCCTCCAATCAACAATGTGTTGCCAAGAAGGGGAGATAAGGTTTAAAACACAGCTATTCATAGGTTAGCTGCCGTTCAACCTCACAGTTATATCAAAAAATCTGTAAAGCAATGCTGTAGTGGCATGATGCCCACCCACACAGATGTAAAGCTGAAATATTTTACATTCTGGATCTGGATTTATATTCAGTCATTTTCAGAAAGCTTAGGGATGGAATGAAAAGTCTTTTTTCCTCGGCCTTATGTCACTTTGTTAGAAACAGTGGCGTCATTAGGCCTATTTTAGATGGGCTGAAGCGCCCAAAAAATATTCTTAAGACTCCCCCGAAATAAAATGGTGTTGGTTTATTTATACTTATTTATTTTTACAAAAAGGTGCTGACAAACTCAATATAAAGTGGCCAGTATATGTGGCCTGACTGTTGAAAAACGCATGCTAAATTGCCCCCTTTGAAGGCAAAAACGTGCACTAAAGTGCTCCCCAAAATTAGCTTCACCTGGGGGCTAAGCCCCCCCCCCCTTAAAACCCAGTGACGCCCCTGGTTAGAAACAATATCCCTTGTTCCATGACTTCCCTCATCTCTTAAAATCAGGATTAGCAGGCACTGAGGACACATCATCATTTCCCATTGATCACACATTACACCTCGTCACTATGGCAACCCCGATAAGTTGGTTTCCTTCCCATCTGTGTGACTGTGACACGCCGTAGCGCACATATAAGCAATAAAATGCAGAAGTGCACCGCTGCGAATCCGCTGTCACTGCAGGAGAAGAGCGCATGAGGCCGTGGGATGGAGGGAACAGCTGTGAGTTAGGCGATGACTCACTGAAATCACACCCAAGACTGTGCGGCCCGCTCAGAATCATTAAACAGCAGCAATAAGGGTTTTTATTTAATATGCTGGGTCTGAAACACCTTCGCATCCATGCAGAAAAATCAGAGAGCATCACTCATTTGGCAAAAGGCTCATCTGGGACAAGGATGTGGACCAAATACCCCACATATTCACACACAACAATTATTTTATAAAAGGTTATTTTCCTGACGAATGTCCAGCAACACGACTCTGATGTTCAGGCAACAAAACTGCTTGGTTGGGTTTAGGAAAAGATTGTGGTTTTGGTTAAAACAAGTGTATCCTTGGGTACAATGTAAATCTATGGGTTATATTTAATGCTGGGTATCGATACTGGGTACCTTTAAGTCTTTGAGTGCCATTGATGTATATATACGTCAGTGTTTTTTTCAGCAGTGGGTCGCCGATAGCAGTCTCCTGCAACCTGTGAGTAATTTTGGGGCTTCTGGGAGATGTAGTCAGAGCATAAAGAGACGGTATACACCACAGAGATCATAACAGGAAGTGGCGACGATCGAGATTAGAGAGCAAAACAAACGAGAAAAAGTTGTGATTTTGGTGAAAGTGTCCTCTACTCTACCTCTGATAAAACAAGAATGGAACAAAGTAAAAACAAACATTTTTTCATGATGAAATAGAGAGTCTCTTCTTTCATTTGAGCTATTCAGTGTTTTCAGAGTCATAGTATAAAATATTCTGTGGGTCTAGAAATATGACTCAAAATGGTAAAAATGCTGGAACAAGCCGTACCAAGTATGGAAACATCTCCAACCTAAAGATATCTGCAATAAATGTTGTTAGTGCCCAGATCTAGAAAAAACACTGCTTTGCTCACCTGTTCAGCTCAGCTAACAAATGCTAACGGTGTTAACAACAGAAATATGGGTCCACTGACATGAGGCGGGCAAACAGGATTGTCTTCCTGTCCCACAATTGAGGGTCAGGGGACGGCATTATCAGTGCTAACCACTATATGAGCTGTGATTAGTTAACCAGTGGGACACACACAGCTACTATTCACATGAGTAGTACTCTGTTATCACGTTAAGGGTACTGGCATTAGAACAGCATGTACGAACTCTATGACATCCCCTCTGTCACCTCATACACCAACAACAGACACACTTTCAGGCATTTCAGGGCACAAAGAGCTGCTATATAGGAGTAAGTGAGTGTGTTTATGTGTGCATATTAGTGGAGGCGAGTATGGTTGCAGTTTAAATGTGGTGACCACTCAATTCAAAACCATTCAGGCCTTCTAAGAACAAATCCACACACCCCATTAGGACCTCTCCTGACGCACACATGCATAATACATGGAAGCTGGATCTAAAAGCACACAGCCCATTAGCAGGAAAGAAAGAAACAGAGAGAGAGAGAGAGAGAGAGAGAGAGAGAGAGAAATGCCTGCTCTCATCCAATGGATGGCCGAGCAAACGCTGCTGTTTTGCAGAGTTCTCCTGTTGTTGTTTTGTGCTACTTAGAGACCCAGAAGTGATCGGACACGAAGGAGAGATCCTGGACACGCCTCCGAGCAGCCGCACCGATTAGCCACTGAGCTAATTTAGCGGAGAAGATGGAAAATAAGTTTGCTTTAATCAGTCAGATGTGATGATTGCGGGATCACTCTTTCCAGGCACAGAGGCCGCCCACCCCACCCCTCTGTTCAGCCCTTCCAGTGGCTGAGTGTTCCGGCCATGTAATGTGAGGTGGCAGAGAGCCCAGCAATGCTGTAAATTATTTCTGACGGCAGGGTAGGGGGGACAAGAGGGAAAGACTTGCAGTCCCTGGAGACAGACAGACAGTGCACGGTGTGGAGATGTGAGGCCAGCGCCTATATGGAGACACAAGAAAGAGGCGAGAGGCCCTGCTGCTGCTGCTGCTGCAGGAAACATGAAGTTTGAAGCCTGTCTAACAGCCAAGCGGGGCCAGATGACCAGGGGCCTCAGAGCATTTAGCAGACTAATCATAACACGCTCTGATGCTTCCAAGCCACATCCAACTTCTCTCTCGGCACAAGCACTTCCTCTCCGGCAAATGCTAAAAAAAACTAGAGCATATGTTGCAGAAGTGCTGCAGCTAAAAAAATCAAATAGCCTAATAATAAGCATGTGGTTGATCATACATGTTATGCATGCTCGCTACAGCCTCTTCACCCCCTCATGTTCTGCTCCCAGCAGCAGCAGCAGCAGCAGTGGAGCACACATGCTGCAGCAGCAGTGCGCTTTGGCCACGCGCACGCACGCGCGCGCACACACATATATATATCCTATACATATATATACACGGACACGCGCACAGTCCCAGTCACACCTCAGCATGGCCACAGTGCACAAATGAACGGTTCATTTTACAGCAGCATCTCTGATGTGGCTCCAGGAAATATCTGCAGCAGCAACAGGACCGAGGCTCGCTGTTACGCAGGCTGCCTGCCGATCGATAAACGCAACACCACCACCCCTCCTCCACCTCCTCCACCACCACCACCAACCCCAATACTGGTGTGACATACCAACGGGGAAGCCCTTCCTCATAAATCAGGCATTTCTTCACAAAGGAGTCACTCACCCGATGTTGCTGAGCGCCTGCTCGAACAGCTCCGTCTGCAGGATGTTCTGAGGCGCAGAGAAAGCCCCGTTGAAATGGGATAAAACCGAGCTACAGAACTGACGCAATGTCTCAAACTGCATTTTCCCCCTCCGTTTTCTTTTATCCTCACTAAATTATTTCCCCGTTCACCGTTCACCATCCATCCCGCAGCCTGCCTCTCTCCGGACGCCCCCCCTCCGCGCATGCAGACCTCCTCACTTATTATTGTCTCCCCCGGGGGCGCATTAAACGCAGAAAAAGACGCCGATCAAGTTCCATATTTCTCCGGCCGCTCCTGGTAAAAAGTGTCCTTAAACGAGACGCATTCCGGGCAGGATCCTTCGGTCATAATGCTCCGGACTTGAAGCGAGGAAAACACGGTAACGAGCCTTTTCTTCTCCTCGCCGTGGCGAAAATCTCTTCTCGGTGTGCAGGAAGGGGCGAAGGGGCGCCCAGAGGAGAGAAGGAGCGGGGAAGCATCCCAGCAGCAGCATCCCCTCACCGGCTGCCTCACATCCAGATCCTGCCTCCCGTTAGAGAGACGCGCAGAAACGCGCACACACTACGGAGCTGATATGCGACCGTGCGCACTCTGTGCCATATCTCTCCATCCTCTCTCATGCACTGTTTGGGACGCGCACAGCAGCAGATAGACCTCAGTAATCACCCCCCCCCCCCTTTATATTCCATATGTGGCTCCAGCTTCAGCTGCTCATCAGTCCTGATGCATCCAGAGGATGGAGGAGGTCTGTCAGCTTCATTTAAAGAGTCAGAATCAGCTGAAATAGATGCAGCAACGACCCTTAAAGGTGTCTTAAGTATGAAAATGACTCCATAGAGTTATCAGATGTTTTAGAGCAGCAGCATCACCTCCAACATCATCTGCTTCACTTTAACTGGACTCTTTCTTCCTCACTGAGTTCACTACTCTTCATCATTTTGAACAGTTGGAGTGAGGAATTTAAAGTGAATTCCCCTTTTTTTGAGCCAAAAACACTGGAATTAATCCAGAATAACAAACAACCACTAAAACACATTTTTTCTGTTCAGGGATGACAGGAAATAACTGGAATTTATTTGAAAATAATAATAATAATAATTATTATTATTATTATTTTTTAATTTTTAAATTCTTGGATTAAAAACAATAATTATATTTTAGCATTAAATATATCATTTTGATTAAAGAGTGTGCACATTAATGATTACAGAAATATTAAAATATATTCTGGGAAATAAATTTGTTAAGCTCTGTATATGTTATTGGTAGTGTTCATATGTTCTCACTGTACAGCCTGTATTTTTTTAATATATATTATATCTCTTTATCACATTGCTGCCTTATTTGTCTTTAAGCTGCTTTTATTTATTTATTTTTATCTTTTTATCTATTTTTTGCACTTAATTGCTCGGTATTCATTGCGGATAGCAAAGGGAAACACTTTTCCTTACGGTTCATATGATAATAAACACCTTGAATCCTTGAATGTTTCCAACAATATTCAAACCATAAAAATCCTGATTTCTATTGAAGTTAACGTTTCATTTGTTTGCCTGGCAGTGATTTTTTTTCGCCAGACGTCTGAACGTGAAGGGATCAGAGAAACTAGCTGAGCGGCAAATGTTTGAGCAAAGACACAGCTGAAGTTAAATGGCACGTTGAATCTATTCGAACAGATATTTTCACAGTTCAAGGAAAACTCTTTACAACACATGAGGACGCTGTGAAAATATCAAAATAATACTCAGAATTTTTACCACTTAAGGATTATTTTTTTGTAGCTTGAAAATGAGGCATTATCCTCAGTGAAAAACACCTTTTGCTGCTGAAACAGGGTCACTGTGAAGGCTTCAAACAGACTAACCACACAGCGCAGTGACTGTGCACACATGCACTTTAATGTAAAGAATAAATATGCCAGCCAAGTGCTGCACAGTGAATCAGATTTTATCAAAATAACAACTAAGAAATGAAGAACTGGGCTGGATGTTAGACTCTAACATTTCTGGCAGGCTCAACGACCTCAATGCATTTTAAAAAAAAAATGCAGAATTTGAAGAAAATCCCGGCGTAACGGTTGTTGTTTCATGAGCCTCGCCCAGCGCTGCAGCTGTCCCGGCCTATCTGTGTGTTCATTCAAATGACACCTCTGAGGCCGAGATAAATTAGAAGCCTTCCCAAGTTATTTCTCCTTATAAATAGACTGTCAGCTTTTCCCCTCCTTTCTTCAGCAGCACAGATCCAGGAGTTAATTTAAACATCCTTTAAGATTAATGAAAGTGGGTTTTGGTGCTTATGCAGAGGGAGTTCTATTTATGGACTCTCCGCTATCCATCATCAGCATTATGCCGTGGATTTCTTTAGACAGCCAGTTTCCTGTTGTGTCACTGCATATGTAGGCACCACCTCCACCTCCACCTCCACCTCTCCAGCCGTGCGATCAGTGGCGAGGGTCTGGACTGGAACAGGAAGTGACTGGATGACTGAATACTCAGAGCAGTCCATTAACACCTCACTCTGAAAGGTTCATACAGGGTTCCTGCACCATTTTAAAAGTCAAATTTAACATTTTTTCAGACCTCAACAAATACAATTTCAGACCCAAAAATCTCATAATAATTTCTTTGGTAGAAAATAATCAATTTATTGTAGAGCCTGACCAATGTGGAGTTTTTGAGGCTGATGCCGATATCGATATTTAGCAGGTAAAAAAAATCTGATAACTGGTTAATTGCTGATAATTTTTATTATTTTTTTTCAGTCCTTTAACACTTGCAACAACAATATAAATTGAAGGCATAACACTTAACTTTCTTCTACAAGTTTAATTTCACAACTTTCAAAACGAAGAAGTGAACTTTGTGAACAAAATAACATGAAAAACTGCAGTAAATCTCTGAATTCTGTGTTTTCCTATTGGCATTAAACGTACCATCTGAAAATTTAATACCTAAGTAAATTTACAGTAAATTTAAGACCTTAATTACCCAGATTTTAACTGAGAGCTACTGAGTATTCCGTCTAAAAACTAACTAACCGAGGACGGCAGAGGAACACATTTCCACCAGGACAGGGGAGAAATAAATGTCTGTTTTGGAGTTATAACAATGCTGCTGCACAGCAGCCTCATAGCACTGTGAAAGTGCTGCAGGTATGTGGGATATATTCATCAAAAATATCCATCTGGAGCAAAATATCTGGCAATTAAAGCAAACACTGTGTTTTCCCCAGGAGCCCTGCCATGTTGGCAGGTTCTCCGTGTAATAAGAAGTCCAAAATGCAAGGCTGCACTGGCAGAGAGAGGACATGGACACTAATGAGGTGTGTCTGCAAACATACTGTGGGCTCAGGTGTGTTTGTACCTGAGCTGGACAAGTGGAGACATTTAAGTAGCTTGTATGTCCTCATGTGAGTGCAGTCCAGCTTTGGTATTTTCCAACCTGGTCTCTTACTTTGTAAGTGTCTAATGGAGACAACTGTTTGTGAAACTGGTCCAGGACTGATGGAGAAGCTGCAGCACCACTTTAATCCACTAAAAGTTCTTGTTTCTGCTGCTGACGGGCTCAGAATGTTGTTCGAGGAGTCTGAAAACATGGCGGAAAGCCTACAGAAAGATATATTCATAGAAGAAAACGAATATGCATCTTGGAAACAACACATTTTAAAACAAAGGACTTACCTGCTCTACACAGCAGATCATTCACAGTAGATTGCATGAATACACCAAGACACCGTTTTTATAAATATCTGTTATTATTCTCGGGGGAAAACACGGCCTGGTAGGGGCTGGGAATCAATATAAACCTTTCACTTCCTGTTTGTTACTGTGTAATGTGACCTGCTGGTGGCTGAATATTCTGAGGATTTCATCACATTACAGCCTGTTTATCAGCTGCAGCTTCTCCATCAACACTGGAGCAGTTTCACTCAGAGTTAAGACACGAAAACATGAGGAAACAGAGCTGAAAAATACCAAAGTTACCCTTTCAGTCTAGTCTAAGGTTGCACTTCACAAAATTAGTGTTACATCTTCAGCCTTTCTGCAGTCAGTGAGACGCTCCTGACTTCAAGCTTCAAGAGGAAGGAGACCCCATGTGGACGTCAAAGTAACTACCAGGTTTGACACCAGGATCAAGAAACAAGGAATGCGGATATAAGACGCACAAACACACACGACATTGAGGACACACAGCTTGGATTTCCCCAAACGCTCCTCATGACAAAAGTCTGTAAAAATGCAAAAGCAAAGGCCGTCCAGCGTCACATCCTAACTCAGCCATCTGTGTTGAAGTGAAGGAGAGGGGGTATGAGTGGGTGGAGGACTGCTGTAGAAGTGCTGAGTTAGTGCCACATTCAGTATCTGTGTCTGTGTCTCCTTTATAGGCCTCATGGGCTCCATGTACCCGTTGTTTTATACAGTGTCTTAACAGGCTGGGATGCTGGGCCTGAGTCACCAAACCTCAGTAATGTAAAGCTAAAAGGATTCAAAGCTCCATCACATGCAGGACTCACCTGTCTATGGGTGCGTCGCTGGAGTACCTCAGCCCCGATCCGTTGTCGAGGGACGCCTGTCTGGGCAGGAGGCCGCCGTGAGGTCTGCTTCTGTCTGACGCTGGTGTCAAGTCCCCTGAGGCTCCCTGGTAGGGGTACAAGGACGGGTCCTGCAGTTTGGCCTTCTTCCCCTGAGGCCCGCCCTCAAACACGCCCCGCACCTGACCGGGCCCCGAGCCGTAGAACCACGCCCCCGATTTGGTGAGGATTTCTTGTTGTTTTCGGCACAAGTTGCATACCCACATTACCTGAAAAAGAAGAGGGGTGTTAATAGTTTCTACTGGTGACTGACAGCCACAGGATGCCTTATATAACCTATGGTGAGCTGTTATGGGATGACATCACTGGATGTCGCTGGGTGAAAGTCCAAAATGTTTAATAAAAGACATGAGCAAAGTTTAGTTTGGAGTTTTTCACCCCACAGCGACAATGTCCGTTTTGACAGTTTCACATTGATGAGGTGAGAGATGAAATATTTTACACATGCAGCAGCCTCTGGTATCACTGAAGGGTTCACTTTATCATTATTATTATTATTGTTATTAAAGATTGTGTGTCTGTGAGTCCAGATAATCCTGATAGATCTCTACATTTCCTCGCTCCTCATGATGCAGTATTAGTATTGTTCCCTGGCCTACGTGACTGCTGACTGCAGAGGCTTAATGAGGGTACAGTAAGTGGAGAGTGCAGCTGAACTTAATGCACTTTGGTGAGATAAATGGAAAAGAAAGGCAGCGTTTTGTTTCTGTTAGAGAGACTGGAGGGATGGAGGTTTTTATCTGCTCCATGCTGCACAAGCAGCTTCTCCACGTTAGCCTGATAAATCCTGCGCACCGACAAAAAGTTTTATTTAAACGTCTTTAATATCATGTCACACCTGCCTCATCAACACTGAGCTACTCAAAGAAATAGGCATTATTATTATTATTGTTATTATTGTTATCAAACAGGATTTCGATTCATTTAAATAAGGGACAATCCCACAGAATTATTCACTATTTTCATTTCAAGATAAATTATTCTCACAGATATCTGTTTGTTGTGTGAAACGGGAAGATGGAAACATTCAAATACCTTAAAATATTTGTCAGTAAAGCTCCAAACATTCAAATACTTTTGAATATTTGTCACCGAAGCTTCAAATAAATTCAAATATTTCTCACCAACTTCGAAAGGGCCTGACCACTATGGAGTTTTTGAGGCCGATGCTGATATCAATAAAAATCCGATAACCGATTAATCTCTGATTTTTTTTTCAGCCCTTTAACACTTGCAACAATGATTTAAATTGAAGGCATAACACTTAACTTTTCTACAACTTTAATTTCACAACTTCCAAGAACAAAGAAGTGAACTTTGTGAACAAAATAAGGTGCCTAACTGCAATAAATCTCTGAATACTGTGTTTTCCTATTGCCATTAAATGCACCATCTGAAAATTTAATACCTACAGCAAATTTACGGTAAATCTAAGACATTTTAAGACTTTTTAAGGAACCATTTCAAATAGACACAGATATTTATCATCAACTTCGAAAGCCCACAAAACGGTATTTACAGTGAGCAGAGCGACACATCGCAACACAAACGGTGCTTTGTGTTTATTCATCTGGGACAAAATATTATTACTCTATTATTACTATTTTGCTAAGAGGCAGCTCAGCAGAATAGCTCACAATAGCTTCCATCAGAACAATAATAATAATAATAAGGTGTATTTCCTCTGGATGATCTGGGGTGATGTAACCATGTAGCGTCTGAAAGGCTTTCATTCTGCAGAGGCGCTCGCTGTTCAGTCCTACAGAGAAGAGTGAATGTTTCTGACACACCCTAAGTGTGTCTGAGCAGACTTGCCAAATGATTGACAGGCCAGACGGCCAGTAGGGCAGCCAAAAGCTGCTGCAGCCTTTACAGTCCCAGTGCTGAGTCAGTGCATTACTGTTATTAGTGAGAGCGAGCTCTGAATGCTGCCTCACCCACCATCAGCGGCTCTGTGGCTTTTTTTCCCTCAGTAAGCCTTGAATCAAATAAAAATTGACTGACATGTTATTTCTAGATTAAGTGAACTCGCTGGTCGGTACAGTTTACTGGCTGCAGCTGTTCAAAGGCTGGATTTGTGGCCATAAATCACAACTTGCTTATCTCAGCTGGAACCTGAAGCTCAAGGCGATGAAGAGGAGGAAACCCAACGAATGATGGCAAGGGGTCGGCAACGTACACTCAAAAAAAAGCCAAACTGGGTGTCTGCTACATTAATCTATGCGTAACATGCAGATTCTACCATATATAGTCATGTTTTGCGGTTGAACATCATTGAATGTTATTTTAGCATGATGTGAAATAACTGAACATTGTGTATATTAATTTATGTTGGGACACATAAGCAGCATTGGCTAGCTACTTAGCATTTGCATCGCCTGCTAAATTAGTGTGTAGTTTGAGTCTGTGCACGCAGACATAAAGAAGGTTTTTACAAGGAGTAGGAGGAAAAAAGAGTTGGTGTTCATGGTGGGAAGTCAGTCGCTGAACTTGGTCAGGATGTTTGTACAAAATCTGGGAGAGATTTCATGAACTTCCACGATGCTGCAACGTTGGTGTGAAGCTCCCAGCAGGAGATAACAGCAACAAGTACAGTCAGTGGAGCTGTGAGCTCAGTGTGTGCTTCTGCAGATCAAACTGGTGTTTAGAGGAGTCAGTGGGGCAAATTAGAGCTGAAAAGTTTACCTGATTAATCGATTATTGTTGAATAATCACAGAATATTTTGATAATTGAGTAATCATACAATTTATCATGGGAAAATGTCAGAAAATAGTCTAAAATATGGATCTTTCTTGATTTTTACATACTCTTAAAGTGAATATTTTTAACCAAATAAGACACTGAAAGACATCACCTTGGACATCATGATGTACATTTATGTCATTTTATAAACAAAATGACTCACTAATTACTTGAGAAAATAATCAGCAGATTAATCAATAATAAAAAGCTCTGGTCCACATGTGTAACATTTACAGGTGAAGCACACATATACAGTAGTACTATTATTAGTATTGATTATTTTCTGGATTAATTGATCAGTAATTTGGTCTGTAAAATGACAGAAAGATAAAGATGCCTTAAAGATATATTCAGTAACCAGGAAATATTCATATTTAAGAGGCTGAAATCAGAGGATTTAGGGTTTGTTTGTTTGTTTGTTTTTTTAAAACAATAATAGATTAATCAATTGCCAAAACAGATAAATTGAATATTTGTCAACTAATCAAGTAATTATTTCAGTTCTCTTTATGCTTTGAGCTGCAAAGACATTTTCAGGATGGATTTGAGTTTTCTACTAAAGAAAAAAACAGAAATGATCTTACAACTATAAAAAAAAAACATACATTTTAACTAGAGCTGCAACGATTAATCTAAATTAATCACCAACTATTCTGATAATCGATTAATCTGTGAAAAAAATCTTCTTAAATGTCCATAATAAATTCATACTAATGGGATAATTGTTGTAGCTGTGCAGCACAACTATGAATCAAAGCCTTCATTTTGTGTCATTTTACGCTGTTATTATACGTATTATCGTTTTTATAAATACTAGAACACAATACAGAAGTGGACGAAAGTGCAACGAAAAGCTAGACATTATATTTCTATCAGATATTTCCAGTGAAAGCAGCAGGACACTGAGTCCTGTGCTGTTTTTACTCTTAAATCAGAGCATGGAGTCACAGGAAACAACCATCTGAACGGCAGCTAGCAAAGAGAAGAAGCTGGTCAGCGTCTATACGGCCTCATGTGATATTGACGCTCAGGCGTTTATGAGCAGCTATCACTGTTACAGATGGGCTATAACTGTGCTGACACACAATGGAAGCAGCGAGGCTACAAATTGTGCTTTATGTGTCCCAGAGGAGAGCAGCCAGTGAGGCCATGACTGCCTCTTTAACTGGGGTCATGGTGAGTCATCAGCACCCCTGCTAGGCAACCACGCATCACTTCCTGTACCTGCGTGTAAACAACATGCTAAATGTGACCGCAACTCAAAGCTAACGGGGCTAACAATGCTAACAGGGAGAAGTACAACAACACTGCTTCACCTCAAAGGATGGTGATGGTATCAGAGTAGAGAGGCGACTCAGACACAGATTTAAATTGCGTTAGTTTTCTAAATACTTTGAAATCCCGCAAGACCACCCAAGCTGCAAGTGACAGAGCCTTCAGGTGCCTGTGTAAAGTCAACAAACTAATATCAATCCCATATATATATTCCTTAAGGACAGGCCTATCCTGCCAGTGTCTTAAATCCAGATCATAAACTAAACAGGTCGGTCATGTCTGCTTCCATTAAACCGAGCTCTCAATAAAGGAATGAATGCTCTCTAAACTCAAAAAAATAGTGCAAAAAACACAACAGGAAATCATTTTGGGGGAAAAAACACAGGAAAAATAACTCATTACTGAGAAAATCAGAAAAAATACCTAGAAAAACCAACCATGACAATAAAATTACTCTGAAAAACAGAAATAATTACCACACAAAACAAAAATATTACTCAGAATAACTTGTTTTGTTTTGTTTGGGGGTTTTTTTTCGATTATTTTCATTACTGATTAATCCGTTGATTATTTTATCACTAATCAAACGTCCTCCAATGTCTCAAAGAAATTCAGTAATAAACCAGGAAATATTCACATTTAAGAAGCTGAAATCAGACTTCTTTTATTTTTTTTTTATTAATTGTTTATGAAAATAACTGGTGATTAATTTAATAGTTGACAACTAATCAATTAATCGTTCCGTCTTTGCAACTTCAACAAAATATGTCACTATTCAGCATTCAGCGTGTCAGGGATCAATGCTACCTTATCAAATCTGTTATAGCTCCCACAATCTAATCAATAATAATAATAATAATAATAATAATAATAATAATAATAATACCATGAGGCCTCTTTTACTCACACGTGAAGTCTTAGCTGGAGGAACGCTATCTTTATCCTTCTATTCATAACACAGATTATTCATCACCTGTGGTTAATTACTAAAATGAGCCCACTTCCTGTGACCTACATACTGTACATCTGAACCTCCACACTGCAATTAACAGAGTCAGCGGCTGTGCTGCTCTCTGCTCTGCCAATAATAATTAAGCACATCCTCATCCTTGGACTGCACATGTCCAGTTCTTTTATCTCATCAGTGAATGCTTAATAGCATATTAGCATTCAAAAAAAAAAACTAAAATGTGCAGGAGTCCAGTAAATGTTGAGCTTCAGACATCAATACTTGGATTTGATCTGCACTTTGGATCAGAGTCAGGATGAAAATGTCAGGATGTGACTTAGGCAGGAGAAGCTGAAGTAAAGGAAAATGTGTAAAACATTACATGATGTGCAAAATATTTAAAAGAAAAAAAAAAAAAAAGAAAAAAAAACAGCCTTGTTTTTAGGCTTGGTGACGGTACATTTTGAGATTATCCAAAGGGATTATAAGAGGTTAAAGAGCTGCATCAACTGATAGAGAAGCATGTGGAATATGATCATATTATATGGGATATGAGGCTTTTCTTAGAAGCAGTCAGAGCTTAAAAAAAACTTAAGCAATTTATCACTCTATTTATTCTAGACCACTGGAATAACTGGCAAAAAGTGGTGATTTTGGTGAAAGTGTCCACTACTCTACCTCTGATAAAACAAGAATGGAACAAGGTAAAAACAAACATTTTTTTCATGATGAAATAGAGAGTCTCTTCTTTCATTTGAGATATTCAGTGTTTTCAGAGACATAGTACAAAATATTCTGTGGGTCTAGAAATATGACTCAAAATGGGCAAAAACGCTGGAACAAGACACTTTCTGTTTTATAAAACAGCTGGAACTCAATGAGGTAAAATCAAGAAGGCCTGGTGACCCCCTGTGAAGCTTTGGTGACCCCTAAAAGGGTCAGGCCCCTCAGGTTGACACTGGGAACCACCACAAATGAGCAAACTTCAAGGACAAATCAAATCTTTCTGAATGCCACCAGATGTGTGACAGTAGCAGTGTTTGGTGTCATGATGCTGCTAAAAGTCCATCTACAGGGAAGCAGTCCTGACAGGAAGTGGCGTTACCCATCATCCCCCAGCGGACCACATGGACACAGAGACACCACAAGAAATGCATGTATGCACAGCGACACACACACACAGGTCAGGCAGCTGCAGCAGCCTGAGGGATGTTCACTTTCACTGCAGCCATTCTGCCCAAAGCTTCACACACACTTCCCTTCAGCTTAACTCTTCACGGCTGAGCGGCAGTGGCGGCGGTAGTGGGGGGTTGGGGGGTTGTGGCCCTCGGGTGGGGCCATTTCTCCCTGTGTTTGCACATTTCATAGTCATTGAACCAGCAGCTAAAAATAGAAAGCTAAAAAAAGCTCCAGGAAGATATATATGTGCTATTAACTGAGCTATAGGCTGTTTAGAGGGCCACACAACAACCAGCGCCACAGGATCAATAAATAATTTCCTTTTAATACTTTCTCTCTTCAGAGCCAGGGTGTTTTCAAAAATAATCTGCCAGAATAAGTGTGACCACCAGGCTATCTTTGAGAGGAAACACTCAAACACACAGATGCACTGTGCATGTTCCCCTCATTCAAAATTTCCCTGGAGGCATCACACGCATCAACCAGCCACATCTGAGCACTGAGCGCTCTCTTGTGGCCATTAAACTGCACTGCAACACTCCCCAGCAGTGAATCAGCAGTATAATCCTTGCAGACAGAAAAGAAAAGCAGTGCTAATATTAAATTAAATCAAAGGCATCCATTCATAACTGTGTATGGAATACACAAAGACTTCACAGGAGGCTGTTCAAAATGAAGACTGTGACTTCCACATGTGAGAGTTGATGGAGAAACCTGGTTTTTAACATGCAGGAAATTTAACCGTGACCCTGTTTCTGCATCCAGAAATCACATTTCATTGACTTCTCACAGCTGAAGGCTAAAAAAACACCAGAGAAGTAACCTTCAAAAGGAGCTGGAGATGGCTCACGCTGCAATATTGATGTGGCAGTAAATGAGCTGTCATGGGTATCATATTGCTCAGGTGTTTCTCTCCTTCACCTGAACTGGGCTGAACTGATCGCTCATTAAAGACTCATTGTTCAGGGAGTGGAGCGTTCCTCAGGAACATCCCAGTCTGGACCGAGTCCAGCTCCGGCACTCAGTGCAGGTTACGATCAAACACACCCACACCTGGAGGCTGCAGGTTATGAGCTGCAACTATCAATTAGTCACCAATAGTTCAATTAATCAACAACTGTTTTGATATTCAATTAATCATTTTGAGGCAGAATTTCAGATCCTTTTTTTCTGATTTCTCCTCCTCTATGGCAGTAAACTGAATAACTTTTAAGTTTTTACTCCAAAATATACAATATGACTTTAAAATCCTCAGTTTCATTGTTGCCGCATTGTGTTATAGCACATAATAATAAGTATAAAAATATGAGATAAGTGTGAAAATAATTACAGAACTCTTAAAATGTAAATCAAAAAATAAGCATAAATATATTCAGATATGAACATGGGAATTAATGTACAACAGGATAAATACTGAGAATATAAACAGGAAATGCTCTGAAGCAAAGTTTGCTGCAGAGCTACGACAATTAATTGATTAATTGTCAACTATTAGATTAATCACAACCTGTTTTGACAATCAATTAGGAATATTTCCAGTTTTTGACAGTAAACTAAAGACCTGTGAGACATTTGAGGACATCATCTTGGCCTCGTCTCATCTATATTTTCATATATTTCAAAAACCAAACAATGAAACTATTAATCAAGAAAATAATCACCAGATTAATCGAGTCCTAGAATAATGTATATGGAGACAGATCAAAGTATGAATAATCATATCTATGTATTCAGATAATATGTCAAAGAGCAGGATAGATATAAAATGCAGAGTTGTTCCCTATAGTCACATTTTTCTCCGTGCATGGTGTAAAGCTGCTAAATCCAGCCCATAAAGAAATGAATAAAAAAAGTTAACCATGCATTTTTTGGAGGGATTCACTTGTCGCCAGTGAGGCTGAAATGGGAGCTCCTACATTCACATGCTCCACCGCTGACTGCACGTGGCGAATTACATTTTAATGAGCGTCTAATTTTAGTGCGCCGCGCCAGAAATAATAATAGAGCCGATGAATATTTATGCTGCTTGTTTGAAGTTCAGAGACACGAGGAAGAGGAGGGATAGAGGAGAGGAAGGAGGAGAGGAAGAGGAGGGGAACACGGTGGGAATGCGGCTGAAACGACCCAAATAAACAGACGTGACGCGCTCAAAACAGCATCCTGCAAATATGAGCCCGCAGACCGACAGGTGCCCAGCAGGGTTAAAAATGAGAGGATCTGAGGCAGCACGGAGGCACATTAGTGAAAAAAACAGGGTGAAAAAGGCGCTGCAGCCTGATCTCCAGCTCACCCTGTCCACCCATGATGTCACGGAGGGGAGACGTCCCTGTGTGTGAAGATCACCGTGGTTAAATCCCTGTGATGAGGCTCCGGACACTGGAGACAAACAGCCCGACCTTCAGCACCGCGGACAGCTCCGAGCCCCGACAACAGGCTGCTGGTGCCGGAGGCACCGTGAAGGTTACACCGGTTACTCCACGGACCACATCCCAGCCAACAACGCAGTCTGCCTCTCCGTTTCTAAGCAATCACTCCATCCAGAGGATACATTCAAACCGGACTCCAGTCCTCCACACCGTGCCAGGCACGGAGAGGAAAACACGCGATCTGCGCAAAAACGCGTCAAATCCCGTTCAGTGTTTTATTCCAGCTGGATTAGTTCATCTGCCGCTCCGCCGGGTTTGATGAGAGCTCATTAGGTATGCAGCTCTGCTTCCCCGACAGTCCAATAGACAGACAGAGCAGAGGAGTCACGCACAAACCCCGACTGGCACCGCGTCTCCTTCTCCTGCGTTAACGCGCACCGCAGCCTGTGACTGGACTCATCTCCAGCTGCAGGAAATCTGCTGCTGTCGTTTCTCTGCAGGACCGAAAAGTCACAACCTGTGAACGTGAACGTGTCAGGAACGATGCTGCGTTCACTGACTGTGGGAATAACTGACCCGTAGATGCAGAGTAATAAAGGGAGGCACCCCAGAGTCACATCTGTGACTAACTAACTAACATCTCCAGGAAACCTTCCCTCTTCATTACTGACATTAAGACATCTGGTTTTTGTTTTGAATTATTTCTGTCTCTTGTTAAATATGCACTAATTTGCATTAAATTCAAAACAGAAATGATAAAAACTCCTGAGTCAAAAGGTTTTTACAGACAGATATCACTCCATAAATCAGAAAATACTGTCTACTGTGTCTACAGTAAAATACCTCAACATGTTTTCATGTTATCTACTTGTGGTTTATCTGTTCTTATATTTTATTAATTTCTATAGTCAATACATCCTACTTCTCCTGGAAGCAGAAAGTCTGTTCAGGTAAAAGCTCGTGCAGCATTTTGTCTGGAACCAGGGGAAATAAAGCGATGCTAACACCCTTTAGCGCCCTTTAGACGTCCTTGTTCAGCCAGTTTGGCAAAATGCAGAGCTGTGCATCTGCAAGCATTAAAAAAACTCAAATACAACTCTGCAGCATCGACGCAGCCACATTTGTGACTTAATCTGGAGTCATATTTCTTATTCTTATTTATGGTACTTGTAATATTTTGTCACGCACCAAGCTGCATGTGTTTCCTGTGTGTGTTTTTTTTTAATCTTCTTTCTATCTTCATTCAATTTCACAAATATTTCCAGCAATTTCCATTGAGTGTCCACATGTACCCCAGTCCCTCCTCCTTCTGTGCACATACACACAAATAAATGCACATTATGTTTTTAACTTGCTATTAAGAACACCTTCAAATCCTCAATAATGTCTGTGACACTGTTTAGAAACCCACAAATCAATTTAATTCACAACAACATGCCGAGCCAAAGGTACTTCCTCATTTATTGAATAGCAGAAATGTGGAGGGGCGCTTTAATCTCATATGACTTCCTCCCTGCAGACTGTTGATTCCTCTGTGCTGTTTGAAGCCACATCAGAGCCCTCACAACACTGACTTTATAATATCAAAAAGCATTTTAGACATTCACCCCTGTACTTTGTTCTTAAAGTTTAGGTGCTAAGCCAGCTGCAGGCCTCAGACACACACACTTGTAAATATTCAATGGCGTTTCGCAGAACAAGATCTCTCTGTCACCATCGAGAGAGATGGCGAGGGAAAGAGTAGACGCATGGAAAAAGGGCAGATTTCACCGCCGCCACCTCTTTTCACTGACACACAAGATTTCAGAGCAGCTGGTCGGGTTTACCAAACTGTGGCTCTGCTGTTTGTGCAAAAAGCTACAAGCAGGAAAACACAACAACAACACAACAAAACCAACCAGGGTAGAATAAACCTTTTACAGCCCAGAATAACCAAAAAACAAACCATCAGGTCAGTTTTGAAGAACTTCAGCTCGATGGTGTCACCATGTTTTTCGAAATAAATCAGGCTATGAATGATGTAAACACATTTTGAAGACACGCCCATTGAATAGTGTAAAAAACAGAATCATAAATCACAAAAAAAAAAAATCCCCAGTCGATTTCTGACACTAAGAGAATTATTTTCTGGTATAATGAGTTGGTAAATATGTATTTATTCTTTGTAAAGAGACCAAAAAATAGTGTGTTGTGGATGTTTTCTTCCCACTCGTCTGAAAGAAGACGTGCTATGGAAGAAAATTCTTGGGAGAAAAACAATACTTTTGCGACCTATTTGTGATTTGTTAACAAATTTAAATTTGTCATGTTAAAAAATCCTGACGATCAATAAATGAATGTGTTAGAAAATCTAGATCCTATCTAATCTAGTTCTAGTAATTATCACCTTCAAAGCAAAAACAGACCAAAATCTCTTGTAAAAAAATGTTGTTACACCCTGGATTTATAACACAAGGCAAAACCAAATCTAAACTGTAAAACAGAATGCAGAAAAATAATAGTTTTATGTGGATTATCCCAGCCGATCGACACAAACTCATGACCTCATTTTGAAGGAAACCACGTAAACACAGCGTACTCTGCAGAACGTCCTTACATCACTGAAATCATTACAGAGAGCGTCTACATGGAGGACTGGAGGCCAGGCCACCACCAGGTAAAAACCTGGCCTCTCTGCCAATGACCGCACGCCGCCGGCCTGCTGCCGCTGTTATTACTCAACGCCATCTGTACAACACGGTAACTGATCTGCCAGCTATTATCCACCAGTGAACAATGAGGTCCTGGCAGTGGAGCAGCAGGGCAGAGGTCACTGACACTGTTCTGGTCTAAACGTCCCTCCAGTGTCGCTTATAGAGCATTTAGTCAAAGTTCACCAGTCAACAAGCAGCTTAGGAACAACACAACATGGACATGTCCATCTTTGTACAAGTAACCAAATGAATACAGCATCACAGCTCTTTAATACTGCAGTCAGCTCTGTGCACACATGTAGCATGTAGCACAACGCGTTAGCATTGAACTGGGATAGTTTGGGTCAGGGTGATTTCACACTGATGTACCAACAGTGTGGTTAGAAAAGCTCCACAGGTCTATATGTTTATACAAAGGTCGTTTGAACACCAAAATGTAACCAGCACATCCCTAAATCTAAGAGGACATTCGCTCAAAGCACTCCTCAGATATCACTGTAATGGGATGGAAAGGTCAGTGTGACCTTGACCTTTGAACTACAAAAACAAATCAGCTCATCCTTTAAGTTTGTTCCAGATATCCTGCTCACGGGTACGATGCCTCCATCTGCAGCTGACACCGGAGTAACAAATGTCAAAAATAAAAATGAAATAAAGTCATAATCTGTGCAGTTTACTGCACATGTAAAATAGTTTTTAAGCATACTGCTAGTTGTCTTTTGTCATTTAACACTTGTCTTTCATGTCCCTGCATGATGGAATATATATATATATATAAATATATATATATATATATATATATATATATATATATATATATATATATATATATATATTTATTTATTTTCTACTCAGGTCTTTTTTGTTTACTTACTAGGGCCCGACCAATATGAGGTTTTTTGAGGTTGATGCCGATATCAATATTTAGCAGGAAAAAAAAAATCAAACGACTGATTAAT
The DNA here is from genome assembly GCA_029721515.1 of Synanceia verrucosa. Classification (NCBI taxonomy): domain Eukaryota; kingdom Metazoa; phylum Chordata; class Actinopteri; order Perciformes; family Synanceiidae; genus Synanceia; species Synanceia verrucosa. The sequence continues at coordinate 25,599,638 of CM056557.1, forward strand.
CTCTCTTTTTATGATTTTTTTTCCCCAGCCCTTTAAAACTTACAACAGCGGCATCAATCGAAGGCATAACGTTAAACTTTTTTCTACAACTTTAATTTCACAACTTTCAAGAACAAAGAAGTGAACTTTGGGAACAAAATAAGGTGCAAAACTGCAGTAAATCTGAATTCTGTGTTTTCCTATTGACATTAAACACACCATCTTAATATTTAATACCTACAGCAAATTTATATACATTTAAGATCTTAATTACCCAGATTTTAATTTAAGACATTTTAAGACTTTTTAAGGAACCCTGATTTATATCCTCTATTTGCTCCTAAATTTAGGATTTGATGATAAAGATTAGTGATTTGTTTCTCATGAATTCGCCCTGTTAACCTCAGAGAAAATCTGAGGTTTTTCCTCTAAGTATATGACGTTTTTCTTTGAATATCCAACCCCTTCTTTCTTCTTTTTAGTATTTATTTCACGTAGACTCACAGACTCAAAGACTGTTTCTTTCATTGTTGACTGCTGTATGTGTGCATATATATGTGTATATATATATGTATATATAGTGCATGTGCACAGACACAGTCCCAAGAAACGCAGAAAAGAATTTGCTAACCACTTTGTCCTCCTGTTGCAATTCCATGAGAGCAGGAATGCAGCAGAAAGAAAGAGGAGAGTGGCATTAGTAGGTCCTGGTAGTCCTCTCAAACACTCCAACAGCAACAGGACTGCATGGCATCGCACAGAAACACTCAGATTTACTCAAATTTAAGCAGTCTGATACTAAAAGCTCTGGCTTAGTCTGCAGGGAGGATTTTACAGAGGTTAGTTTGGCACCGTAGGGCCACATTATCCAACAGCAGTGATCATAGAGAAGGAAAAAAAAGAGGAAGAGTTCCCTCTAGTGGTGAAAGAGAACAACTGTAAGATACAGTCAGCATGAGGAGGAAAGCTGTGAATCAATAACAGAATTAGAGTCATTCTGAAATGTGAAAATAACACCATAGTATGAATTCACTCGTTACCTTATTTGACCGCAGAGACACTCGTCCTCCGCACCGAGCACAGAATTTCGTTTGGCAATATGAACAGAGGTGGCCACAGCCATCGGCAAACTTGGTTTTGTGGCATATCCCGCAGGTCGGGGCTTCGCTCTTCAGGTCCTGGCTCTGCTTGGACTCGTCGCCCATCTTCTTAACCTGGTCCTTATACGACTCAAACTGCTGGTGCAACTTCCTGTGAAGAGAGCGGGAAGGATACAGAGGTTAGGAAACCTTTGAACGCCATCTTTCAGTCACTATAGATACATTATTAATGTTAAAACATTTGCAACAAACCACTAGAGTTAGGTTTAGGAAAAATACTTCACACAACCTGCAGCCTCCTGGATGAAAGTGTGGATTTTGTTTGGATAATTTATGATCAGCTTGATAAATAATATGAATTGCTTTATATTAAAAGCTGAGTGAGCCCCCTGAAAATAGCTTTTTTTTAAATATCCTGCAGCACACAATAATCACTTAATATGACATAAAATAGAATATTATCATTATAATTTATTATAAATTCACCCGGCACAGCAGCATAGACAAATTACAGTAAAAATAAACAAACAACAACAGCAAAGGCATAATAGAATAAGTAATAATAAAAGAAAAAATGTTTACATTAACTAAATAACAAAGGAAGAAAAATGTTTTTAATTGCAAATGAACTCTTAGTTAAACACAATTATTAGATGAATAAAATGCAGTCAAAGAATAAAAAATCAGTGCATATATTTCCGTGCATATGAGTATAAGTTAAAATATATACGTCATCTAACTAATCAAACACGTTCAAAGGAGCCGTTTTGCACGCTTTGGCTACTTTAAGTAGATTTAGCTCCTTATACTCTAGTGCTTTTTCACAGTACAGTGTAGTATTGTGACTTTTACTTCAGTAAAGATCTTAGGAGTACTTCCTCCATCGCTGCCCATCAGTATTTAACACTCTGGGATGATGCTACATACATTGATCAGAATATTTTCAGACTTATTTCTACTTTTACTTTAAATGTTTTATGTTTTTCAGAACCACAGTAAGCTCCTGCCGTCAGCTGACTGACTGATAAAACGTGTCGTCTGTGAGATTTTGAAAGGAAAAGCGAGACGCCGTGACCTCAGGAGCTTCAGAGCCGAGCTCCTCCTTTGATACCGCACCTATCCTAAAAGTGGAGGTGGGGAGGTTCTGGGTGGAGGTGGAGGTGGAGGTGGGGGTATCAAGTTTGCTTTGCATGTTTAAGAACATCACTTAATTCCACTTTCTCAGGTTCCCCTGCTTTAATGGATCATTTGCGCCTGTGTTTCTATATCAGGACATACTGACAGATAATGATATCACAGATACACTCCTCTATTCCAACACTTACTGGACGCCACTGTGCTACTGTTTGTGTCCTATAGATGGCCTCCTCCTGATCTTATATAGCAGATTCTCAACTCTTATAACAAGTCCTGAGAGGCTGCTGAAAAACCCTGCATGGACTCCTCACATGCATTTTGTATGACACATGTCAATTGAGCGTCTCCTTGGAAACTAAACACTGGGCTGACTTCATAATATGGCGATTAGAATTGGTTTCGCCCCACATATCCCCTGCAACATTCATTAGCACTTGTGAATTATTGAGCGATGCTATCCTTTTACCACGTGCAGCACGGAGATAAATGTGCTTCCTGAGCCCATGAGCAGAGCTTTTTCAGGCCCAAACGTAACGGGCCGAACGCCACCTGAGGACCATCTGTGAGGGCGCCAGTCTGAGGGATTAAAAGGGCTAATTGTGTCGCAGGCTTTGTGTGTTTACCGAGCAGAGATTAGCATGTAGCCTTGTTTAACAGATCACACCAAATCTCATTTAAGGGCCTGATAAGAGAGCGATGAAGACGGCGATACGAGAGGTAAAGCCACTGTCTCCACTGACTACAAACAATGTTTTATTCTCACTTAATCTCCACTCACACTCAATGAACCCGGGTCACTGCATGGACCAAAGGGCCACTGTTCAAGATAACCAATGACTACCTCTTCCTCTTCCTCTATATCAGGTCACTTCCTCTAAATAGGTCATAAAATAAAAGCACAGGTGAGAGTTTTACAAGTTTGACTGCAGTCTAGACTAAATGTGTTGGTACTGACACCAGGAGGCCAGGGTCAAATAGTGGCATGACGGAGGAAACAAAGACTAAACGTGAAGTGGATTTACGCTGCAGAGCAGCAGGCAGCCGCTCCAGAGTTTGCTTATTCGGGCAAACACGGTCAAATGTAGGTGACACTGCTGACGAGTAATCATACGCTGCTCATTGTTCCCGTCCCATGCTAGCGTATCGGAGCTCTCTTACCTCTTACCAGAGCGGCTACACACAGCCAGTAACCTGAGCCGAGAGAACACAGCCAGGCTGAACTGAACCACAGGCTGCCTGCAAACTGCACTCCTGCTACAGTTTAAATAAATGCACCATGTTGGCACTGAAGCCCAAGACTTGACAGCATATAAACCAGATCATAGCGTCCATCAGAATACCTCTAGTCTAGATAAAAAGAACTTAAACTAATGGTTTAATAACGTGAATTTTGAAATTTCACACTAAAATTAAATGCAGCAGGGACACTATGACGGAAGTTGTTGCACCAGTTTTGAGGTTGGCAGCATCATACCATGTTACACAGATTTGGTATGAAATTTAACATAAATTTAACCTCATTTTTTACCACTGGAGAATCAAGAAAGTCCCTCCAGAATACCACATTAAGACTCCAAGACCACAGAAAAAGCCAGATGTGTTTTGGTAAAAAAAAGAAATTTGGAGATTTCAGCCAGAATCATATTTTTCTGCAGTTGGATGGAGATCACATCTTATATCAGCACTGGTACCACTGAATAAACACAGACTGTATCTATAAAGATGGACGAGGCGTCTCCACTTCCTCCTACTGTACAGAGGGTTCTTGCACCATTTTAAAAGTCAAATTTAATACTATTTAAGACCCAAAAATGTCATAACAATTTCTTTGGTAGAAAACAGTCAAATTATTGTAGGTCCCGACCTATATGGAGTTTTTAAAGCCAATGCCGATATTGATATTTAGCAGGAAAAAAATCTAATAACCGATTAATCTCCAATAATAATTTTTTTCAGCCCTTTAAAACTTAAACAACAATTAATAATAAATAATAAGTTGAAGGCATAACACTTAACTAGCTTCTACAACTTTAATTTTACTTTCAAGAACAAAGAAGTGAACTTTGTGAAAAAATAACAATCAAAACTGCAGTAAATCTCTCAAAAGTGTGTTTTCCTATTGACATTAAATGCACCATCTGCAAATTTAATACCTACAGCAAATTTATGACAATTTAAGACCTTAATTACCCAGATTTTAAGACTTTTTAAGAAACCGTGGAAACCCTGCTACAGAAGAGACGCCAAAATATCCCAGGTACAGGAGGTGCCATGTTGAGAACTGACGTCATTTGGAACCAGTCTGTGCAGAAGTGATCGGACAGGGGTGTCACAGCCTCATCGCAAGCCGAGAGAGACGTCAAATAATGAATCAAATATAAACTTAACAGAAAAACGAACATTTGAACAGCAGAGTGATAAAAACAAACTTATGTTAGAAACCATCGTTGGGGTAAAAAAAAAAAGAAGGTGGGGTTTATGTCCTGTGCTGCAGCCTGCCAGATGTTTTGGCTTCACTTTAGGGGATTTGTCATGTCGTCCATCTTTACAGTTTATGCCAACAAAGTGTAACCATGATGCAATTTATAAGAGCAGAATCCATCAGGACACAGCGCCACTCGCTCCTCGTTCGCTTCAACAAACACTGAGAAAATAGAGCAGCGGTCTAATATCCGCTCAGGTCAAACATACTGCTGGGATCACCACTGTATGTTTGAATGTCAAAGGGCGTCTGGTCTATTACTTACGCGTCTGGCTCTGGCTCCTTGTCATTTTGGGACTTTTGCTGGGGCTGAAGGACGTTATTTACCAGCTCAGTGATCCCACTAAAGGGAAACCACCTGTTCAAATAAGCAAAGTGTGACTGGAACATCGCAGTGAGTCATCATGGGAGAAAACAATCTGTCCTTTTTTTTAAGGAAGCAGGTCTAAGAAGTGAACAAGAGCAGGGACATTCACTACAACCAGCTGGGAAACAAGGCAAGTAGTGGGACATTGACGACCAGATGGTGTTGGAAATTCAGAGAGAATAAGAAAGAAAGGTGATACAGAGGGAGAGAAGAAGCAGGAAAGCTCTACAGCCAATGGAAATGAGAGCTGCATCAGAAGGAGTGTGGTATTTTCAGGTTATATATCAAAAATGCAGCTACAGTACAGGCACTTCTAGTCCTTCAAGGCTGCATAAGCCAATCAGAGGGCAGCTGACACACTGGATGAGAATGGGCAGCTAGTTGGAGATCAGAGACAAAGGGGGAAAGGGTTGAGGGCCCGGCTAGAAACAAAGCTGGAAGAAAGGAAAAGCTGTCGTCACTGATGTCATGGAGTCGGCTGTTTGGCCTCTGGCACAGAATTCAATAATCTGATCGATGCGACTCATTCAAAGCTCAGAAAAGAATAAAAAATTAAAAAAGAAAAAACGCCTCCACAGCCGCTGTCCATGACATTAGTGACATTTCTTTCGTTTTCCTCCCCGGACGGAGAGGAGAAAGCCACATGAAGCACACAGCACCGACTGACAGGAAGAAGTGTCAAAGCCTAGAGCACTCTGGGTAATGCAGTTCACTTACTGTGCCGGCTGAGGCTTTGGTTCTTCTTTGATCCTAAAACATAAAAAATAAATAAAAAAGGTGTGCATGGCTCAGTGCATACAGAACACAAAGAGATGAGGGAAAACAAGCAAGTATGAGTATGACATAAATAATACTTCAGCTATAATATGAATAATATTCAGGATATTATAGATGATGCTCTGATGAAAATGACGATGGTGATGGTGATGAGGTAAACAAAGTGACTTTAAAGAGGATGTAAAGGGATTTGGACCAACTTCAAAATAAAAGTGACCGCTTCCTGTGAGTAACAGCCTCTCTCATGCTGTTTGCAGCCTAATTCATTATTAATGAGCTCACCAGTTCCCAGAAATAAAGCCACACATCTGTACCAGTTCAGGATGGAGGCAGAAGTTCATCCTGCCGAGCAACACCTGCTTGATTAGAGTTGATTAAAGGCTTTAAAGGGTCCGTTCACCTGAATTACTGATGCTTTGTCTCAACCCTGCTACCCCCGCCGATCACTCCTTGTCCTCTGGCATAAAATGTGCACAAATTGGCAACACAGTGTTCGTCTTTGTAACAAGATTTGCAGCTATTGTTGAATAAAATCAAGTCAACAGAGCAGCGTAAACAACTATGGACAGTACTACATACACAAGAGGGGTGTGTCTGCTATAGGCTCTGACTATTGAAACTGAACTCTGACTGTTTATGCAATGCTTCTGTCTTTTAAGCCTGTGTATTATGTGTGTATATATTCAATGAAGTGAACTCCTCGTTGGCTCAGAAACAAAACAGAAGGAGGCACAGACATAAACTGTATCACCAGCCTCATGGGAGTTATCTTTAGAGGCTCAAATAGCCAGAATAACCAGCACATCTGACACCAGTTCAGCCACTAAAGAAGCAGATCAGACACAAGGCTGCAGAGCTGCACCTCGTCTCTGATAAGTCAGCTTTACATAGCTGTGTGAAATGGAGAGTGTTGATTAGATTCCCATTCAACTCTAGTGACCTGATGCTGTTTTGACATGAACAACCACTGCGAAGAAAACAGCAAGAAATGCACAAAGCACACTGCCACTTACGTCCAGGGAACAGGCAACCTGCTGGATGGATGGATTACAAGCAGCAAAATACACTAAATTTATTATGAAAAACCTGGAAAGATCTTTCAGAGCATGCAGACTAAAACTAAACAAACCAAAGAAATGCCACCATGTGAAATCAAACCACTTGAGATGAGTGTAAAGAGAGTCTGCTACAGCTACAGGTAATCAGTCTGTCTGATCTGAGTCACAGAACAACAGAGAAGACACAGTCCTGTGTACCCATCAGTCTCGCCGCTCTGTTTCCCGATGAGCCAGTCCATATTTATCCTCTCGCTGTGTTCTCCAGATGACCTGCAGCACCGCTCTTTATTGATCCCATCAGCCCCGTCTCTGTGGTCGCATTACAAGCCTCATATTTATCAGATGGAGCCTGCTGCTGCAGCCTGGACAGCTGCATGTGTGTGTGTTCACTGTACTCATACGTGTGCATATGTGAGTGACATGGGGCGGTAAAATGAGTGTATAATGTCACAGGTGACGTCTCCAGTAACCCAGCTGCAGAGGAGGCCTACAGGTCCGCTTTGCAGCTCTTTAACCTAAACCATGTGAAGCATCTCCACGACTCAACGCACAACCCTCTCTCAGTTTTAGGTCGTAGTAAGCCACATGCTGCGGTTATTTTTAGTCTCTGTTGTTATTTTGCTCTGCATTCAGGTTTCCAGCATCAGGTCTGAGCTTGACTGATGCTGCACTGCTCTCTAGTGGACAGATGTGCTGCAGATTCCTGGAGCTCTCAAGTGCTTTTCATGCTATTTCATTCACATTTTCTTTGCTCTTTATAGAGGAAGATGAAGCAAACTGAGCTGTTATTTCTGAAAGAGGGAGTAGTTAGTTCTGTGGGTGTTAAAGGCCAAAAGTCAATTAAATCAACAGAGAATATAAACTGCATTATTTAGGTAATTGATCAAGAAGAAAAGTTTGGCACCACCTTATAAATGTGAATGTTTTTTTGTTTGTTGTGAGCAATGTATCACCTACTGTAGCTCTTTGGGATAACTGTGATAGTCATTTATAGAAATGTCTGATGTTCTATAGAAAAGCGACTAAAAATTATCATCAGATAATTCAATGGGGACAAAAGTTGGGTGCAGATATAAGTAACAAACCTAAGACACTAATTACATAAAAGCTTGTGTATGAAAAAAACAGGTTTTAATGTTACGGTCTGACATGCTTTTCCTTTTCCTTCTTTATTGTCAATTTCTGATTATAAATATTGAAACAGGTGAAGAGAAGGTGAAACTATAATGAGCTGCCTAGAAAGCTGTTTGTCAGATGGAGAGTCCTGGTGACAGTAGCACTGGTAACATCACACAACGTGAGCAGGAAAAGCCATCATGGTGCAGAGGACGAAGAAACAAAACAACAACACTAACGGGAAACAAGAGGCAAAGAAAATCAATGCTGTCCATGTCCTGGACTGGAACTAATCTATGAAGCTCGTGCATCGCCCCTTTAAAAACTGACTTGTGAACATGCCGAGACACAAAAAGCAAACACGACTCTCTGGTTGAGGATTTAGTTGGACTCAGATCCTCCGGAGAGCTGGATGGATACAGCTCCCTCTGGATGGACAGCAGAACAATTACACAGCAGGTTGCCAAAAAAACCTGGACATTACAGTGAGATCCAAGAGATTTAATTAATCTGAGTCCTCTGAAGATATCGCTGCTAATAAGAACAATCATAGAGCCATAAACTACAACTGCTGCACTACGAGCCCTGAATCATTACATTCCCACTGAACGAGGAACACCTCTAGAAGGTCCAGCTAATGTTCCTCTAACAGCATCTGATGGACGGCGAACACACAAACAACCCTTGGTCATTGAACTCAATACCTTCTAGCAGCAGTTAGCAGCACAAACAGCCTGAAAACCCACACAGAGGAGATGGTGGAGACCAAAACAGAGCTAAAAAAAACCACACATTTATACACAGCTCCAAATGAATGCTAATGTTGCTAACACCTTAGCCATGTCCACTTTAAAAGGTGAAGACAGGGTCGCATATTTATGGATGAAATGATAATAAAGATTATTTTATCAGTGTTGAGAGTATTTGTCACTATTATTAATCCATAACTAAACAGAGAAATGCTCTTTTTTGTTACTAAGCCGAACCACATATCAGCCCTACTGACATAATAATGTGGATTACATCAGCTACCACACATCTGTGCTAAGTAGTGAATTATGTTCAGAGCTGACGATACTTTAATATGATAATTATCTATTTAAATGTGTAAAATGTTTCTGTCAACAAAGACCAAAACAAACTATTATTTTAGTCTGCGTCTGTTAGCGACTATTTTCAGCCACAAATTAATTCACATTTAGTGTCTTAATGAAGATTTACGCTGAAAGGAAAGGAGCAGAGTGCTGTCGGCATCTAGTGGTGAAGTTACAGATTGCAACCAACTGAAACTTTAAAAAATTACGAGGGCCGAATGAAAATATGAACACAGTGTTTAGTTAGTCCTCTCAGGGCTACCGTAGAAACATGGTGATCAGCTTTATAGATAAAAACAAGTCATCAGAAGGTAACAAAAACACAACATTTCTTATTTCCAGGTGATTATACACCTGTCAATACCCCCTAAACGTTACATACTGTTCCTTTAAGGATATAAATTAATATCACTGAAACTACTACCAAACAAAAAAAGACATTTAGGTGCCAGTCAGAAGCAGAAAATAACACAGGTAGAAGCTGTGGAAGCTGCATCAATATCTAATCAATGTCAAAAACAATAATGGTCTACTTGTGTTCGTTTTAGGCGTTAACAGCAGATACACCGGGCATGGCCAGCCAGTCACTCCAAGGTCTCTTTCTAATCCTGTGTTTGAGCAAACTGCTGCAGCATCTTCCTCCAAAATCATCCAGATGTTTGTGGAAGAGCTGAGAAGAGAGGTGATGTGGTCTTCTGAGGACCCGGTTAGTGCTGATCTTGATCTACATGTTTATGATGTCAGAGTTTAAACAGATGTGACTTCATCTTGGCATCAACACTGGAGCAGAAAATCTGTGATCCCATGGCTGAAGCACAGTGACCCTGCAGGCCCTCCAAGTCCACCACAGGCCGGCTGGTAATTAGATCATAAGGGAGTAATCTGGCTCAGCGGGTAAATACCAGCTACATCCATCATTAACACCATCCTAGCCAGCCAGCATATGAGGTTAACGTCTGTCTGAAAGCAGCAGCATGTAAACGTTTAGTGTGTACAGTATGATTGATTACTAAGGGTGCCATTTAATAAGAGGCTGCACTCTATGTTAACTTTTTTTCTAATATTATTCGCAAGATAATGTTATGTGAAGTTAACGGAGCACCTGGTTAGGGTTAGCATAGCATACTCCCACTAAAGGGTGCCTTGTGCATTATAGCTAAGGGAATCAGAAGAGGCGAAGAAAACGTGGTGTATACACTTTGTAAGAATATACATATTATGTTCACACCACTGAATGAAGAGGAAAAACACGACCACTGTAAAATCCAGCAGGAACTCCACCCACATTTTATCCCCCTTAAGAATACGTCACTGTGCCCCACCCAGCCACATAAGGGAAATCAACATGCAGCCTGTCAGCATTATCCCTGCAGGGTATATAAAACCACCTCTACTCTACATTCCCCCGAAAATCTCCAAGAAAAGCAGCGAGAGCTAAAAATAGCCGCTCATTTAAAAATCAGATGATTAGGTCTTGAGACACCTGTTCAATCTATCTCTCTAATAAATGCCAGAAGACGTGCTACTTAACACTTTCTCTCCACCTCGGAGGGGATTATGGGCAGGGGATAGAGCGCTGATAACTTCCTCTGGCACGAGGCGCTGGCACGCCACGATAGCGACGGCGAGAGGGCAGGCGCCTCGGCGTGGAGGGGTTGGCCAGCTACCACAGCTGGGCCTTAGAAAGCACAGATAGGATTGAATCCGCGGGGCACACTCATCAGAATAGGCAATCTAACAGCGAGCGAGCCAGACCTCCTGACCGAGGACTAATATTCAGATTGTCAAACAAGAGTTGGCAACTGCAGATTTTTCTGAGCAACGGGGAAGTGGCTAATCTGCTGCCAAATATAACTAAAAATCCATCTGTTTCCTTAGATTACCTGCCAGGATTCAATTGAGCTGCTCCATATCTCCCCCCCCCGAGAGATTTCCAAGTGGCAAAGAGTCAGCTAATCACCCAGCAGCCCACACACTCACAAGAGGAAAGATATGTACTGTATTCATTTCAATGCACCTCATTGTACAGCCTGGGTGGTGATGCACCGTGTTTGTCTTCTGGCACATATTGTTAGCTTTGGTGATGGTCTCTCTTTGTCTGTGAACGCTTGGTTGCCTCTCCTGTCAGCCTACTTTATTCATCCTGACACAGATACATTTTATTCTGGCTGTGATCAGCACTTTCTTGGCAGCTGACGTTGTCCCATGCGAACGTCACAGCTCCTCCCATGCATCGGTCAACAGCTCCGCTGGGAATACTGCAGAAAAACTCAACCCTAACCCCACCGAGGCCGGGTCACCGCCGTCCTCTCAGCGTTAGCCCTCTAGCGCCGCTGATTGCAGCTCTATGTCCTCCTTGAGCGCCAATTCTGTCTGGCCTCGCTATTATTTCCAGTCTCATAGTCAGCAAAAGTCTAGTTTCAGACTTTTTTTCTTGTAACTGGAACATCTCAAAAACTTGCTAAGAGTATCAGCCAAAAAAACTGTGGAATTAGCAGCGATCACAATCAACCTCCAATTCTCTGCTGCTATCTAAACACATTCAGAAACCCCTCCATGATGTTGTTGCTACTGAAACTGCAGTCAGCTGCCTGCGTCTCACACTGGGCTATAATAATAGCCCGGCCACGGCTAACAATAGAGAGGTAATAGATACCTCGCCTATTGTTGGCCCGGCCTGCTCTACTCCTTCCCGTCCCAATTCATCACTGCAGCGCCTCACCATTAGCTTGCTTAACTAAACTGTGTGCAGTGCACACATGGCAGCAATCTGATATCACCTCACCACAAGCAGGGCTACACCCATCACTCTGCTGAAATATTGCAGGAGATGCCATATGATGTTACACACCCTGGAACCACAGAGAGGATACATAAGAAGTGGACGTAGTCACCGTGACGACACTGCTGTTTTGAAGCCGCCGGGTCAGCATTTTGCTCGTCGCCATCTTGGTTTTTTGCAACCACAAGTGACAAGAGACGGTGGAGCTCGGTACAACTAAACACTGACTTTTTAAAATGAGATAAGAGGAAAGTGTCACATGAGGAAATGTAAAAAAGATGGTAAAAAATATACAGTGCATTTCGTTCAAAATGGTGCAAATGCAGCATAATGAAAAAAGAAAGAAAACAATGAATAAAAACTTTACAAGCTGCTAAGTTAAAGGTTCAAGTGATAAGTGTTACATTAGACAAACCAAAAGGGAATAATGAAGGGGAAAAACTACTCTGTGGCAGCTACCTGTCAATCAAATCATCCCCTGCTTTATGGTTTGACTCTAAATGGACCATAATTTACTAAATGAACATCATGATGTGTTGAAGAAGATTTGAAACTAGAGACTGAGTTTACAATGTTTACTGAGGGAATAAATCAAGAGAGAAGTAGCATCATTTTCTATTAGACTGATATAGAACCAGAGGAGTCGCCCCCTGCTGGATGACAGACAGAATGAAGGTTTTACTCTTCAGTTTTGGTTTCACTGGAACCAAACTGTGCACAGACTACAGTGAGACGTATCATGGCCAAATAAACAGATGTGACCACAATACTGCAGAGTGAACCCGCCGTCTCTCAACATCTGTTAACGGCAGAAAGATCTGGATGACTTTGACTGCTGTAAAATCCCAAATCAAAAGGATTCCCTTGCATTAGCCGCCTCTCCGCGCAGATTTAAAGCCAACCGGCCATCCAAGCAGCCGCCCACTCCAGGATAAGACGGCCAACGCTCCCCACCACCACCTCCACCACCACCACCGGCCGATGCCTGGCGACTTTAAATGCCTGCATTTCCTGCCTTCAGATACTACTTCAAATGTATTTATGTGTCACAAAAGGAGGCCCACCACCACCCTACCACCCCCACCTTCCCTTCCCTTCCCTACTCGTTCCACTACTACACATCCAGGCCATCTCATCATCACCATGGCGATGGCGGCAGTAGCTCAGTGGGACGAGTGATATTAAGGGATTAGTGGGAGATCCTCCATCAGACTCCGGTCGAGGAGCACGATCCCGGGATCACAACAGACATCGCCCCCAGTCAGGGATAAAACACAGGCCTCTTCACTGTTATTTCCACGGCGGCTACTGTAGCACACGCAAAGCTACACAAACCAACCGTGAACACACTGACGCATGCACACATCCAGATACTGGATCTGTGGAATAATGCATTTAAAGCACCCACAAAGCCACCTTCAGCCTGAGGCGGCGGTCTACACGCCGTACAGTATGTCCTAGTGTAGGTTACATGTGTGCAGCGCTCAAACAGTCAGCTTATATAAGGGGCCACTGCTGCATTAGTGACGTTATGATAACGGCTGCTCTTTAACCTCCTTTATTTATGTCAGTCGGCTGCTTCTGTAATCTACCTCCAACAGCATCTACTGTGCATGTAGGGTTAGGGTCCCTGTAACCCCTGAGAATAATAACTCAAAGCGATAGGAGGAGAATGATGACGGCAGTGAAGGTTGTAGTATAAATGACAGAGTGAACAGGAAATAAAGTGCAAAAAGAAGAGCGTAAAGAGCAATATGATCATGCTTTTCTGGGAGCAAAGATTGCATAAGCAGATGTAAAGTTTTCCAGCGCTGCAGCAATCATTACATAATGAACTCTACTGTCTGGCTGCCTGATGTGTGTGTGGGTGTTTCATTGAGAGCGTACTATGTCTGCGTGGACCAATCCCGCGTTTGTTTACAGACAGCGCCGATCCGTTTGAGCGTTTTTGGCCACACAAAGGCGTATTAGGAGGAGCGGCTGGGCGGCGTTCATGTGTTTGAGTCACCAGCGTGCACCTGCTGCAACCAGCTGAGTCTTGAATGAGCCGAACGTGGACATGAACACACAGGGAAGGGAAGATTAGAGCAGCCTGTGTAAACTAACGCTAGTAAATACAGCAGGTCATACACAGGGCACAGCCTTTATTAGTTTCATTTTAGCATTAATTTAGGGTCTCATATGTCTTTTTTATCATAACTCAGGTTTCAGTGTTGTATGAACATCTGTGATGTCACTAATCCACAATATTTAGACCATTTCTCAGTTTTTTAAAACTCTCTAAATGCGTCCCAGTGGGTCAGCTGACAGGAAGTAAACCCAAGATGTTGCTGAGCAAAGCTGTTTCATTGAAATTAACTGAAAGTGTAAATATGTGCTGAGAAAAAAAAAACGTCAGTATGAACGTGGAAACGAGCAACAATTTTCAGTCGACTTTCTGACCACAGGTCAGAAATTTTACCTGTCTGTGCTGTGTTGTGTCTCTTTTTGAGACTCTGCTGCATGAAAACAAGCTCATCTTGGGTCTTAGTTTACCAAAGAACTAGGCTGCATTAAGGTGGCCCATATGAAATGTACGAGCGAGCATTCTGGGGATCATATTCCGTTGTTCCTGGTCGAACAAGAACTTGGAGACTTAGAGAAGTGGTAGAAACATTTGTTTCAATGGAGCCAAAAATGTTCCCGTACGACTGAACTGCATGACCAAAAAATATGTTTTGAGAGAATTTATTATTATATCTCCCAGATTATGTAAGCAGTTTTAAACAGTCTTTAACGTGTAAAAAAAACACTGAATTAGGCTGAGGAAACATAACGACTGGGTTCAGCAAAACCTGGTAAAACATCACAGTTTTATTTCAAACAAAAAAACAAAACAAAAACTTCAGTGCAGTGAAAAGCTGTTATTGTATGTGAAAGGCCCATAGTAAGAATATTTATGATATATATATAAATATAAAAAATGAATCTAATACTGGTTATGGGATTATTCCTTGGTGCAATACTTCACTTCTTAACATGAGCAATACTTAATAATAAATGTTGTATATTATATTTTTCCATGGTTTGTTGTTATTAGTTATATTAGTCCTGCATAGATTTTTCTTTTGTTTAATTGCTCACCTTTGTTTCCTTCTTATTTTAACATATTTCTCCTTATTCACTCATGACACTGCTTCTTAGTTTTTATATAGGTCCTTATTTGTGACGTTGCTCTGTCCACTTTGCTGCTGAAATACTGGACCAGTTGTTGGGACAAAAATGTTATCTTCACAGGCTGTTTTGGATTTATACGTTTAAAAAAATGAAGCATTTGAATACAGACTGGGAAGCTGATTCAGGTCAACCCTCACAGATTTAAAACACGCTGACTGACTGAGCTGATTCGTACATCAGTGCAGATAAAAAAAAGATAATTTTGGGACCTTGAGGCCACGTGGTTTGAGACCTCTGCTGTACGCTTCTTTTTTGACCTTTCAGGGTTCACCAATCATAAACCAAACCCTGAGGGAATGTCATGGAGAGAGGCTGCTGTAGCTCTGCTATCTGCTCTGACACAGCACCTGTCCGTCCCACAGAAACGAGCACACCTGGTGTAAAACTGTTATCATCGCACTACTCCAGGGTTTTCAGAGAACGTCGACTCTGCCAGCGACTCACATATGTTCCTCAGAAGCACCGGGCTTCCCTCAGAGGGTCGGACGCTGTATATCTTCCTCTACATCCACTCTACTCAGGGTGGAAGGGGACGAGGGGGGGGATGGGTAATAAAAGTGATAAAGTGGCCTCCTTTTGGCTTCTACTCTCTTCGCTCTCATTGGCTCAGGCGACACCGTCCACATCTCTCTTTTTCACTTAGTGCCCTTCATAAACCAGCGTACCGCTCAGCGTTTCTATCGCATTGTGCCGCTCTCATTCAGGCTCTTGGACGCCATGCTGAGAGGCTTATGTAACAGCAGGCCAGATGTTGTAGAGCTGGAGCTGTGGTTCTGTTCTGACTCCAGTCCAGGATCACTAGTCACTGATGTTGCAGTCAGATATTTTATTCCTCTGGGGGAATTAATGCTCAGCGTCACATTATTCACATGCAAACTGAAAACTATGCTTTTTCTGGCCGTGACTTGAACTCTTAAAAGATCTTAAAAGATGACTTCCTGGACCCTACTTTTTCCATGTTTTGTGACTAGATGGCAACAACTATCAGTGAAACTGGTCCAGGACTGATGGAGAAGCTGCTAAACAGGCTAGGTGTGTCCCGATACAACTTTCTCACTTCCTATACGATACTGATATTACAGCCTTGAGTATTGGCCAACACCATATCTAATCACACAGATTTTTATTACTTATTTAGTCGTATGCAGTGTTAGAAAAGGCTTGATCAAGTGATATAATTTATACAATAGTCAGCAACATTAGGACTGAGAAAAACTGAACCACAGCTACATCTGAATAAAATAAATTCAAATAAATTAAGAAACCCTGAAAAATAACAAAAAATCCAATAAAATATAGAAATATATTTTTTTAAAGAGCAAATTAAGCACTATTTTAAGTTAAACAAGAATATTCTAAAATAATAATGAAAAACAAATTAGAAGACCCTGAAAAATAACCTTAATAAAATACAAAAAATATATAATTTTAAAGTGCAAAATAACCACTAGTTTAACTTTAACATAAGAATATTCCACAAATGAATAGAATGAAATATTGATCTAATGACTGTTTAGAATGACTGTATCGGAGCGCTTATATTGGAGATTTTAGATGCAGGCCGATGTAATCTAATACTGTATTTTTGCTGATATTGATATCAATATCAGATCGGGACACCCCTAAAACAGGCTGTGATGTGATGATTCAGGTCAACCTGCAGCATCATTTTAATCCACTAAAAGTTCTTGTTTCTGAGCATGTGACTGGTTGACGGTGGAAATGAGACGACAACAAGCAGAGGAAGGAGAGGAAAAGGGTTTATTTCTCTGTAGGCTTCTTTCAGACTCTTCTAATAACAATCTGAGCCTGTCAGCTCAGAAACAAGAACTTTTAGTGGATTAAAGTGATGCTGCAGGTTGACCTGAATCATCACATCACAGCCTGTAAAGTAATAACAGCTGCATATAGCAGAGGAGGGTCCAGGTTCAAAAATACATATCAGCTTGTAATATAAGCAAGATTCGCTGCTTAAATGCAGCACTCAGCAGCTTGAGGCACATACACAGAAACACATCCCTGTACCAGTTAACACAGCCTACTTCTCCTTCTTAAATATTTTCCTAGCGTCTTGTTTTGCCAAGGGCATTTCAAACTGCGCAGCCAGGTCTCAGGAAAATCCCTTCAAAACTTTGCTTGAGGGATAAAGAGCCCAGAAGAGAATAAAACCTGTGCTGACGAATGCAGATGTTATTTAGAGCAAAGCCCTGAGAGACAATAGAGCCCGATGCTGTGCTGTGCTGTGCTGTGCCACGCCGGAGAAGATGGCAGGCTGATTGCTCTGTCAATGGGGACTGACGCTGTCATATCAGCAACGAGACCTGATAGCATCTCAGACGTCAATGTCTCTCCTCTCATTTTCTCTCTGATGTCCCTGTCTCCTTTTCTGTCCTCCTCTTCTTATTTCCTCTCCTATGCTAACCTGTCCTTCTCACCTCCTTCTCACCTCCTTTCCTTTCTAGTCCAACCTAAAATGTGCGAGCGACTCGTCAGAATGTCAAACAAAAATGAATTTAATGATCAACTAACCAATGAAACAACCTGCAGGTTTTGCCTTCGGTGCAGCCAAAGCCTGACTGAACCTCTTCTGTGCCGTAAATCATCAATAAAAAGTCCTGGAATTAAGCAGCAGCCATTTATTTTAAGTCGATCACACTTTATAACATCTATAATAACTGTATGACAATCATGTTGCTTGTCCACAGTTATATTTCTCATTCTGCCTTATCTGCTATGCCAACAGGTCATTATAATTTGCATTATTTTCTTAACACCTGGTAGTTCTGTTTATGTTAGTTTGTTCTGTTGTTGTCTTTCTGGTGTTTTTTTAGTAAATGTATACCTGTTGCTATTTAGCATCCTGGTCTGTGAGAAACAACATCACACTTCTGTGTACTTGTATGAAAGCTAAAATAAAACATGTACTGTATATACTATTACTTTGCGTTTATGATGGACTGGATGTTATTTATCAGTTTGCCAGAAACTTAAAATAGTGTCGGACAGTATACTGATACTAGAAATATATTGACAAACATGGGAATGATGGTGTTAAATCTCGCCCAGCAGAACTCTATTAAATAAACATGGAAAATAACAAACATGGCTCTAATTAATGACCAAACGTGAGGATGAAATTAGTTTTACCATCTCTTCTAGATCTCTCCAAGCATCTCCTGTAATTAAGCTAACACAAATCCACCAAAGAGTACATGTCAAAGCATTATATTAACTTTTGTCTCTGTAATGTAAAATGGACAGACCCCCTAACCCTAACCCTCTGCAGGGACATTTTCTTTACAAACTGTCCACTTTGACACCACACATCGCTTTCTACAGTTACTATGGTGTCTTCTTGACTTTATCTGCTTTTCGGCTTATCGGCATCGAAATGTCACACAACATTGTCTAAATTTAAATTTAAACGTTTGTTTTGAAAACCTCTCGTCGTCTTCTGTGCTGCAGTACCACTCTCCGCCTGAACTATTTCTAACGTGTTGGTGGGGGCGCTGTTTTACAAAAAAAAGGCTTTTCAGTGATAAACGATATCTGGTTGCAAATATAAAATTTGCCATGAAATAAATCACATAAACTCAAGTATAAAGAGCCTTGAATTACTGCATACTATGCCTTTTCTTAAAGTAATATATTCTTAAAAAAACATCATCATTAATTTCCTGATATTTTAGGTTTTGCAGCGATATCCTTATCATGATATTTATGCAGGATTACGTATAAAAGTCAAAGTTCTGCTGACAACATGGACAACATGCAAAAAAAATGACACCAGTTTCAGCCCATAAAGAAAATAGTAGTACTGTGACTCAGTCAAGGTAAATCACAGCATTTAATAGCCTATATTTTCACAGCTGTGGAGATATAAAGTAGAAAAAATGAGCTGATGTAAAGAAATTACAATGCAAGTACGGGCTACAATGGGTTTATGGCTTTAGTGTAAAAGGTAGACAGCACCTCATGCACTAGCACAGCTTATGAGTGACTTGTAAATATATTATTTAAGGTATTACATATCATTTTAATGATGGCTATTGTCCTCTAACCAGATCCAGCTGAGCCAAACTACTTGAGAACAGGCCAGCCTTCCCTAACCAAAACACGCTGTTACTTTAATTAGCATGATGATGTATTCATTTGGCGTGCGTTCTGCTTTTATGGAGTCAAGACAGCATCCACTCTTACACTTTCACTGCCTCTCTCCCTCAGGGGAGGCAGCGATGGGGGATGGGAGTCTCTGGGACGCTGCATGACAGAATCTGCTCTTTGCATGGGAAGGCGAGCGAGCATGGGTGAGCGAGCTAAGGGAACAAGAGGAAGAGAGAGTGTATACTGTATACTGTCCAGTGGGAAGCTTCTGAGCATCGCCTCGCCTCATTTCACAACCATAGGTCTCTCTTTTTTCAACTGGCATGAACATAGACAAGTACTGTACTGCTACAGCAGGTTGAACGAGGTTTACAGCAGATATTTAATCATTTAATCCAGGGGTTCGCAACCTTTTCAAGTGCTGACCACGCCTCCAGAGCAGAGCTAAATAATGCTTTTTAGTTTACATTAATCTGGGTGTCCATCGTGATCCAACCACTGTTGATTTCAGATGCCTTTCTTTCACACTAATCTATTCTGAGGCAATACATATATATATATGACCAGTAAAAAAATATCTGCAGTTATTTAATTTTTTTTCCACAACCATGTGGTGACTACCAGAAATGATCTTGTGACCCCCAAGTTGAGAACCACTGATTTAGACTAAAAATTTAAACTAAAATCATTCTGTTTTTTAGTATTGTTTTGCTGCATATTTTTACAATTTTTGAGGAGATCTGAAAGGATTTTTTTTTCTTAATTCTTGTGATTTTGGAATTTGATTTAGGTCAATAATTTGCATCTTCTTTCTTTACACAGGGAAACCGGAAGTGTCACTCTTGTTTGCAGAGCAGAGATGCTGTGTTTTATTTGGTTTGCCAGACTCATCTCTTTTGTGTTTATTTATTTATGTATTTATTTATTTCAGGTCTTTATCGGCTGCTGATTGCTCAGAAAGTCCACCGTTTGGTAACGACTGTCCAGTGTCAAACTAAAAAAAAAAAACCCTTTTGGATGCTTTATATCATGTGTGCACTCCTGGGCCTCCATACTGTGACCCCAACTGGTCCACAGAGCTCTCTAGCACTATCAGATAAATGACCAGGGGCCGGAGGACGGAGGGTGCATGAATGGTGGGGGATGGGAAGGTTGACAGAAAAAGGAAATGGGATGTGATCAATCAAAGCTAATTCTAGGTCAACGCTCTTCACGTTGAATCCACTCACCAACCCCCCCCCCCACCTCTCACCATCTCCAGCTGGGCTGTTCATGAGTTCATAAGAAACCAGATGATTTCAAAAGATGCCGCTAATGGTGCTAACAGTGCTAACAGCTAACAGTGTCTACCTGGAGAGGAACCAGAGAGCGCTCTGATTTTTAGTGTTGGATGGCCTCTCTGCTCAACCTGCAGACGGCACCTTTAGCTCCCTTATAACACTGGGATTAAATCAGAATCATAGACACTTTTGCTTTAACTTTGACACCAAACCCTCTGTCATCATCTTGTCCATTAATTCTCTACCTCTCATTTTCAGTTTGTAGCCACTGCCGTACGACTATGGATTAATAACACGTCGCAGATGTGTAAAAATGACCTGCATGGGTTTTATTTCTATTAAAGAAAACAAAAGACAGTGAAGGTGGTGAGTGAGTGAAGTAATCAGTGTCTCTCTGCTCAGGTAGACATCACTCCTCTGTATCTTTACAAACACTGTTTGCTGCTTTGATGCATCATTAAACTATCATTCCTAGCTCTCAACCCTTTTTTCATTAATTAGGAAATCTCAAATTAAAAAATGTATGTCTAACTGGATTCCCATCGCTATCATTTCCCAGTGTAATAATATAATAACAAGGATGATAATGTTAACATGGTAACATTTAAAGTAGGGCTGGGCAATTTGAGCACAATTAAAAGGACACTAAACAAACTTTACAAATTAGAACTCTTTCATGTGGATTTACATTAATTAAAATAATTAATAATTAAAATCATTATTCATCAATTATTTTTCCCAGCTACAGGAAGCAGAACGGGGCATCCTTCATTCAGGGTAAAGTGACAGAATCTAACATATACACTAATATATACTAGTTTATGATATACAAACCACCAAATCATTTCAAAAAAATATTTAAAAAAAATCCTAAATAATGTTATTTTTTTGTTTACCTGGTTTTCTCCTCCTTATATTTATAATATTTAATATTTTACAGTTGGTTCGGGGTCTCACTTTACATCATCATCATCATATTGCCATGATCATTATACTGAATATTGATAGATCTTCTATTGCAGTAAAACTTTCAGACTGAGCGTCTTAAGATATAAAACCTCCTCATATATATTATATGTTTCCCAACAACAGGAAACAGAGCGGGGCATCCTTTGCCTTGTGCTATATTAAAAAAATGGGGGTGCACAAACAGTTAGCGCTGGAGTAGCTGCATCTCAGTGGGAGTCCCTCCTACCAGGCAGCCGGTATAATTATCCCAGTGAAGGAGGTCCCTGAGTGAATGACAGGAGCTGAGCGCCGTCACAAGGAGGAGGTGCAACTGGGATATTTACTGCGACGCACCGTCTTCAAAGTGGAAAGGTAACACTACGTGCAGCAGGATGGAGGTGTGAAAGGAAAGTCAGAGTCAGGATGGAGAAGATTTCTACACCCACCCAGAAACCAAGGAGCACCAGGAAGCAAGAAGAGGACTGGAGGAGCAGGGAGGAAGGGGAAGTGGAGCCCCAGGTGTTCTGAGGTCACCCCATCAAAGTGTCTGTGTGGAGGTGGAGGTCCAACAACACATCACTGCTGCACTGCTCAGTGACCCACTGGATCAGAGGAAGCCAGTGTTTGACTGCAGTGTGACAACTAATCGACTGGTTGTCAATTATTAAATGAATCGCCAACTATTCCGATTATTGATAATCTGGTCAATTTTAAGAGAAAAAAAGTCTCTAGCTTTTTAAATAGGATAAATAATAAGATAAACTTTGATTAATACCACAGCAATGGAAATTTACAGCATCACAAAATCTAATATAAAAAAATAAATAAAAAGTATGCATAAAAAGAACAAATTAAAAACTATATATAATAAACAAAATATAATAAAATTAAAAATGAATATATTTAATATATGTATAATAAAATAAAATAAAAATGACTACATCTAAAAAATAATAAATAAGATAAAATCAAATCAAATTCAGATTCATAAACAATAAATAATGTGAATATTTCCTGGTTCTTTCTTTCCTCCTCTATGACAGTAAATTGAATATTTGTGAGGACACTAGTATCTGATACCAAACAGCTAATCGATTAAAAACAATTAACAAAAAAAAAAATCGTTGGTGAAAATAATCGCTAGGTGTGTGTTTTTGTGTGTACAGATGTGTAAATAAATTATACTTCTATGACTGCAGCTTTCCAGGAATGAACTACAGATACTGTATGGAGATAGATATGTCGCCTTAACACACACACACACACACACACACACACACACACACACACACACACACACACACACACACACCAGCTGGCTAACACAGAGACAGTAGCTAATTACATGCGAGTCAGCAGAGCTGGATTTCCATCCAGACTCTCTGTAGCTCCTCCAGTAGAGATGACAGCAAGTTGGCGAGCCCTGCAGCTGGAGGCTCCTCTATCTCTCTCTCTCTCCACCTCTATCTCTTTATCTATCTCCATCCTCCATCCCTCCATCCTCCCAGGATTCCCTCTGTTACGTTGCACATGACTACGACTACGACTACGACAGCGCAGGTTTGGACGATGCAGTGTGGGTGTTTGTTACGAACCGTCCAACGTCAAGTTAAGCCACTGTACCACATTTACGCTGCTTTAGGACGTGTTGTGTGATTCATAGGTAAAGAAAGTGGGGATTTACTGTCATGGTGACTCATCATGATGAGTCACCTTCTGCATATAGACAGAAAAAAACAGTAAAACCAGCTGATGAAACAGTAAAAGAAAACTTTCTGCAACTGTCAGTGGGGTCACCATGGGGTCAAGAAGTGTCCTGCATCAGAATCTGTGACAAAAAGGTGACCCTTAACATGAACTCTGTGTGCTGTCGGCTGTTACGTATCTGCAGGAGAAACCTCAAAGCATGCAGGAGAGAAGCCATGCTGAAAACATAATGCCTGTAGAGGTCTATCTTTAAAGTTATCAGAGTCTGATGTGCTGCGACGGACGATAGAGAGGCATCTGGACGCTGCATTTCATGATCGGAATGTGTAAGTTGACTAATGGAAAAGGTTCCTTTGCCTTTTTAAACATATCAACTTCAAATCTATATTTTTAACTTATGTATCAGCATTTTTTGTGTTAATTCAATTTGTTAAAGGCACAGTGTGTAATTTCCTGCCACTCGGGGGTCTCCTAATCAAAACAGTAACAAAAAAGAGTTCAGTGACATCATGAGGTAGTGTGGGATCATGGGAATTGGAGTCTTTCTGTCAGTCAGCTTCTCCTTGTGGAGGAGATTTTACCACAGGTCGCCTCTTCTCCAGAATATACAGATTATACCCAGTAAAAATACAAATAAATCAGTTTCACTATAAAACACATGTTTTTCTGATGCAATTCAACAGACTGAGGTGAAGATGCTCACGTTAGCTCAGCTCGATACTCTGATAACTTCAAGAGGATTTTACCAGCAGCCGAATTATCCACAGAGGTGTCCTCCTCTCCAAAACAAACCAACCCAGTGATAAAAAACAATAAAAACACAGAATAAATCAGTTTCACTTTAAAACGCATGTTTTTCTGATGCAGTTCAACAGACTCAGATGAAGACGCTGATGTTAGCTCAGCTGAATTCTCTGATAACTTCACATCCAGACGTCCAGCGACTAAAATTCTTCATCTGGATGAACTAAAATGTCAGATAAGTCTATAAAGTGGATAAACAGTCATCAAACCACAATGCTGAGGCACGTTCAAAGAGGATATGACGACGCTGACCGCTGACCTTCATTGATACTGAGGATTTCTCTGGTTTGAACATTTGAACGGGTTGGAAACATTTGTGGAAACAAAACATATTACAACTTTAAATGTTACAGCTCTTGACAACAACATCTTCAACACTTCCAGCTTGTTATCTAACATTATAGTGAGACAGTCACACAAAAACAGCCTCTTCTGCCCATGCTCAGTCATGACAAGGCTTTGACATCACTGTCAGACTAAGAGTGACTAAAACTGACAATCCCCTTTACCTCAGAGAAAGAGAAATGGGAAAAAACACTGCCAGCTATCAGGGGAGGAGGAGGAGGGGGGAAAACGGAGGGAAGGCAGAAAAAGCCTGGGATGATTCACACCACGGCGGCCGAGGTAGCCGTGCGTCTTGGAGCACATGAGTCATGTTTATCGTGCAGCAGCAGCAGCTAGAGATTGCACAACTTTCACTCCATTATGCCTCTTTAGTGCAAATGTTTAACCTGATGATGGAAAAAAAAACAGTGACGGTGGCACACTGGTGTCACTACTGCTCTACGCTGCATTCACACAAAACACCACAAGGAAATCAACAGGATGGGAAGATTACAGCCCACAGCTGAGGTCAAACCAAATATTTAATGAACAATGCATCATGTGAGAGTGTGCAGGGCCCCAACACCTTAAAGCTGAGTTATGGCTCAGGAGAGGATGGAGGAAATGTCCAGTCCACCTTAAAAGTCCCACAGTGGACAGCTCCGTGGTGCTGAAAGGGCTCATCTGCGCACAACAAGCACTTTTCCTCCCTTTAAAGGCTGAACAGCCACTAAGGACACCTTAACCACCTCAAATGATCTCTCTCACTGTCATATTGTGTAATGTCGGTGACGCGCACGGGGAAAGGTTAAGCAGTTTGGCGTGCTTTTTACGTGAAAATGGCGCCCGTTGCTGCCCACCCACCCAGCTCATTATAGTACACAGCTAACAACGTGTGGATGTAGAGGTGGGGGGAGGCCGGGAGTGTGTGCCGCATTATAAAAACACGCTCTGCTGTTTGGCTTGTGTGTTTTCTAAAATAAAAAAGACAGATGTGGAGCAGCAGCTCTCCACACAGCAGCAGCTTCTTACTTTAACATCGACTGTTCCTTCGCCTCCTCCTTCTTCTGTCGGTCCATGACACCGAGGATGATCTTCCTCTCATCCTCGGTGAGGTGGCTGAGGTCCGGCATCTCCGGCATGGCGCCGGCCGCTGAGGCGGCAGCAGCAGGGCCAGGGCCGCCCCGGGGCCCGTGTGGAGCAGACATCTTTTACGCACAGTGGCTACAATAAGAATAAAGCAGAAAAGAGCACCGTCAAGCAGCAGCATCACGGGCCATATTCTAGGTTACATTTCTTGTGGTTTGCTTGGAGGCTCCATGGCTTCCAGGCGGCATGACACCTCGGTTACAGCAGCATGCACATGTATTATTATCACACTCTGCTGCAGGAATACGCGACAAAATGTGAAATCACTGGCATCAGCCTCATCTGCTACATGATGTGCTGATGAAACACGCAGGGAATTCACACAGAAAAACGCTCACGATTAGAAATAGATGCCCTTAAAAAGAAGCAGGAGCGCACAGGAGGTGCAGGAGACAACCTTCAGCTCCTCCATCCATCCATCCAGGGCTGGAGGGAAAAACAGAAAAACACAGAGCACAGAAGTCTTGCCTTTTATTTTGCAGTCATGTTAAATCCTGTCTAACCCATCGCTGCCATCCTTCAGAGAGCTTTTACTCGCATGTTGGGGTAAAAAAGACGCTCGGCCAGTCCTCGTTAGTTTCCGTTCCGCGTCCTCAAGCCTCCTCTGGCTCTTTGGTTAGCTCGCTTTCCTCCAGGTTGGTGATTCTTGGAGATTTCTTAAATGCACAAAAATGGATGCAATGAGGGAGAGAGAGAGAGAGATAGAGAGAGAGTAAGAGGGGGAGAGGAAGAGGAGGCGGAGCGATGGAAACACGCAGAGGAATAAAGCCGAGAGGACGCGCTGGATGTTCATTGACAGCAGCCGGAGAGCAGCAGCTAAAACACGGACCGGAGGAGCAGCTGTGCACCGGCAGGAGCGGGATGCATATTTCATAAGCAGATGATGAGCACAGAGATAAACACAGAGCACAGGGACAGGGGCTGTTACTGCAGGTGTGCACGGCTTTACGCGTTGATGCCAGGGAATAAAGCTCAGAGCTGCAGCCACTCTCCTGTGAATACTCCCTGATTTTAAAAGACTATTTCAGGGGTTTTGGTACTTGAGACATCATCATGAGCTCTGGGAAATAGTGATGGACATTTTATTTTTTATTTCCTGACCAAATTATCAATCAATTTATCAAGATGGAACATTAATCTATAATAAAATATGGGTGTTAGTGAATTTCAGGGCTGTGTACTGTCAAGAATCTGGTGATAGCACATATCGTGATTTTCAAAATTTAATTTTTGGAAAATATCACAGTAAATAGAACACGAACAGTGGGATCTGCATTTAAACACACTGAGGAGGTGAGTTTCATTGCAAATTAAATCAAGTATTGACTGAATTAATCTTTGTGTCAGTTATTTTGAGGGTATGAGGGATGATATTTTCTTACACCCAGAAGTTTTTCAGTGTTTGAATCCCCCCTCATGTTTGCATCAACCTTGCTAAACCCTTTCCACCCAGGAAGTGACTAAAGCCCGCAGGCTGCAGGGTTGATGGGATTTGAAGAGCACCATTAAGAGGATAGAGGCTCTACCTCATTAAGACTCTGGGTAAATTAGCACCACCGCAACAAGTCGACCAGGAGGGAACATCGGATTTTAATTCTGAACCCAATTTCACAGCAACAACTTTGAATTTAGATGTTTATTATAAAGAAAATACACCAGAAAACATCTTGCTATTAGGTAGAATTACCAGTTAGTCTATACGTTCCAGGTGACAGTGACCTTTGACCACCGAAATCAGTTCATCGTTGAGTCCAGTTTGAAAAAAAATCCTCTCCAGATGTGAATGTTTTGTGATCAATAGCAGCTTTAAAAGGAAATGCCGTGGTGTGTAGTCAGAAGTAAGAAAGGCTGGATCATTGTGTGGAACATCCGCTCCATTTGCACGATTTATCAAATCACAAAAGACACGAGACAAGAAGAAAACGATGGATCCAGAGAGGACGAAGCCATGACCTTTACCTGTTGGGCTGTTTATCTGAAGGAGAGTGAAACTTTGACACCATCTCTGGTAGTTTTAATGATCATCTGGAACTTGATTCATAGAAAAAAACTACAGAAATAGAAACAGGTTTTGTCGACGGCGGGTGCAAACTTTGAATTTAATTTTTTTAATAGAGTCCTGTGATGAAACATGAGTGATTAGTCACTTAAATGCCAGGTATCTTAAAAGAAACCTTCATGAGATTTAATATTGGTGTGTGATAAGAGTCTGTTTTGTACTTCAAACAGAGCACAATGAAAAAAATTGAATGTTCTTTGGACAGCAGTCTGAACATGTCCCATGTAGGTGTGATCACGGGCTCCACCTTGTCTCTTGATGACGAACCTCTCCATCTCGTCCTATTTGACCACAGTCACAACGTGCTTCTCCTTCTCAGACACCACAGGAACACTTCCTGGTTTGCTGTGTTTGCGGACGTTCCTCTCCCTGGGAAAAAAAAAGTTAAAAAAAAAAAGAAGCTGTGAACAAGTCGATCTGCTAGTGAGAATATTCAGGAAAGAGATGAGCAAACAGAGTGAATATGAGACTGTTGACCTAACGCCCACGTCACCGACTCCACTAATGTAGCCTGAAAATAATGCATGAAGCACGCAGAGTAAATCATTCACACCATGTCTGACGTGTGACAATAAGCAGCAGGCTGAGCGATGAATCACTGCACTGCAGGGCAAACTAGGACGATCAATCCACGTACGAGCTGCAAACGAGCTCCATTAAAGTGGTGAAAGCACTGGTCAGCCCTATGTAGACACAGACGGTCATTCCTACAGATCAGAGGTGATATCACCAGGTCATCGGTATCAGATAAAAGAGGGAAATATAAAGAAAAAGGAAAAGAATTTGCTCTGATATCCTTTGGGCCACTGAGATGAGATCATATATATAACTGTTTTGAAGCAGTGATGAGTCACAAGTGTTAAAAAATATAAGCTGCATGTGTTTGTTGCACCAGTGTTAGTCTGGAGTTTTACTATTTTCTACATTTTGAAAAATTCTACTTGGACAAACTGCCAGAGACGTGCTGGCAAGTCATGAAGCAGAACTCCATTCAAAAATGTCAAGGAAACTAACAACACAGTCGTAACTAACGATCAAACATGCTGACGAAATTAGATTAACCATCTTTTCTCAATCTGTCCAAACTTCTCCTGGAATTCAGCAAACAAATAATCCACCAAAGCATTCATTTGTGACATGAAATGGACGAAAAGGAACAGCGATTCTGGTTCTAGCAGCTTAGGTTAGCATGTCTCTGGGTTTAAAAAAAACTGTGTATATCGGTCAAAATAAGTTGGAAAATACTGCTAAAGATCCATAAAGGTGCATCCGTGCTACAGATCGTCACATACTTCCTGCGGCGAGCCTCCTTCATGACCCTCAGCTCCTTGGTCTGGTGGTAGATGTTCTTGGGCAGGTGTCGGTGGCGGGCGATGCGCCTGATCTGCGGATGGTGCTGGAACTTCTCCTTCAGCTTCTGGCTGTAGTTGGCGGCCGCTCGCTCTCTGGGCGCCATCTGCACGACATGAGGGAGGAAATGAGTAATGAGACAACATCCAGCGATGAGAGAGAGGGTTTGATTCTCAACATTTCATCTTTGACGTTGAAAATTATCTCACCACTGATCTATTTGGGCTTTTGATCATATCACATGATCTTCATCAGCACCTTAAAGGAAGGGTTGGTAATGTTTTTGTAAAGTCAAATTTAATACTTTAAGATTTCAACAAATATAATTTATGACCCAAAAATGTCATAACAATTTCTTTGGTAGAAAACAGTCAATGTATCGTAGGGCCTGACCAATATGGAGTTGTTGAGGCTGATGCCGATATCGATATTTAGCAGGAAAAAAAAAATCCAATAACCTTTGATAACATTTTTTCCAGCCCTTTAACACTTGAAACAACAATATAAATTGAAGGCCTAACACTTAACTTCTTTCTACAACTTTAATTTCACAACTTTCAGGAACAAAGAACTGAACTTTGTGAACAAAATAACAGAAAATCTCTCAATAATGTGTTTTCCTATTGGCATTAAACGCACCATCTGAAAATTTAATACCTACAGCAAATTTAAGGTAAATTTAAGACCTTAATTACCCAGATTTTAATTTAAGATATTTCAAGACTTCTTAAGGGACAGCGGGAACCCCGTTTTTAGCTGCTGCCATGTTGAGAGCCATGTGGAGGCAATAAAAATGACCTCAAAGTTCACTTTTCCCCAACAACCATCGAACAGTTGACAGAGATGAAGATCAGCTCCCGAAGAACCACAGTCTTTGAGGCGCTGCATGCTTTTTTTTTTAAACTTTAGTCTTTACAGACCCCATACGTTGTGTTTCCAGTAAACCTTCACGAACTGGGAGGTGTTTCCAGTAAACCTTTACGAACTGGGAGGTGTCACCCAGTTTGCGTTCAGCTCAGGTGGAGCTCTGAAAATCATCGTCACTTACATCATAAAGCGTTGGCCCCGTACAGCGAGCGGCAGCATCAGCTCGTTCAAAATGGAATCAATGTCTGTTAAAAAGTGAAGACAGCAGCTCAACAACCCCCCCGCCCTTCATAAAAACCTCCAGGTCCTCAGACCGGTCTTGGCTCAGGCCGCCCTCCTCTGAAGGCTTTTATTCTGATTAAAAGCAATGATTTGTCTCAGATTCAATTTGCTGGAGACGAGCTGTTAGATGCTGATCCTGTAGGACTGAAGCGCTTCCCCTGGAGACACACATGGTCAGTCTGCTGGACACTGATGGTGCGATATTCAAGATGGACATGAGACATTATCCAAAGGTTGACCAGGAGACGACAAGAGCAGGCAGCAGCTGTAGCCTGTAATCCTTAAACTAAGTAAAACTAATACTCCTGTAGAAAATAACAAACTACAGTGATCCCTCACTCTTTCACAGGTTTTATAGCCAAGCATATCTAAATATATCTCACGGGTCTTTTTATTTCTGGTACCTGCTTCCTCAGTTGGTTTCATACACTGCACTCCATTAGTGGATGGCTGAGAAGCCACACCCAATCAGTGCAGGCATCTGTTTGTAATATCTAATCGGTGTGTTTACATACAGAATTTCAACAAATCATATCTAATCTCTAAGATAATATAAAGGGTTTAGACTATATAACTGTGTGGGAAATATTAATAAGGGCTTAAATATACAAAAATAACCATATAAACATTTGCTTTCTACTTTTGCCTGCTGGTAAAGCAGATTACCTGTGAGGTAAAATGCGTCAACAGAGAAGCACAGATCGACAGGAAGTTTCTCTCTTGTAAACATAAGCTATATCAGAATTATCACACTGTTTTTTTTGGCCATCGTGGAAAAAATGAGGCATTGTGTCAGCTGCGGTAAAACAGAATTTGAACCAAATTTCACATGAACGGAGAGTTTGGGGTGAAAAGTTTGCAGATTCAGACGAGTTTATTTTTGCTCATCAATGATGATGCAACATTTGTTACGTCTGAAGCTACAAGTTTGAAAAAGAAAAAAGAAGAAAAACACAACTGAATCTCCAACTAAACTGTCCGTGGTCCAGTTGCACTGTGGGTAATGTAGGCACCAGGTTTTGACAAGGAAGAGCAAAGCCTGGATTGAAAAAAAAAATACAATAGTTGGACCCAAGAACCCACACTAACAAGCTTTTTAAAATGCTAAAAAGGTATGTTTTAATATGTCCAAAAGCAAATATTATTACAGAATAAGAATAAGAACACTGGACACTACAGCAGCATCGATATCTATGTACACTATAACATTAGTGTAAGTACAAGATTATATATATTAAATCAACTTTGACTTAGTTAACCAAGTTAAACTAAGTAACTTACTTACTTTCTGGAGCAGGTTACCATGGTTACAGGGACTTTAACTCTTTTCTTAAACAGTCTTTGATGTTTATGTGGGGGATGATTTTACAGTCTAATGCTAAATCAGTGCCTAAAGCTCCTGTGGCCTCCTGATGGAGGACTGAAGCTGTGCTGCTTCCACAGGTCGGTATCCTCTCTGACCTCTTTTTAGCAACTTCACCACGTTTCCTGACGTCTGCAATTAATTAAACAGCTTCATAACTAATAGAAACAATGGACTCTAACAGAGCACATCCACATCAACCCATCCTCCAAACCTTTCACTTTCCAGTCTTAAATCAAAGCGCAGTGATGAGTTAAGGTTTCCAGAGCAGAGGAAATAAATCGGACCCGTATTGATTCCTCACATCTCGACCTAAAATACAAGAGTCTCATTTCCAGTGGAGTCAAAGGCCACGTATGAGGAACAAAATAGAAATGGTGACAGAGAAGCTCAGATCCAGACGCAGACGAATCCTCCATTCAGCATTTCTTGATAATTAAAGACCCCTTCAAGTACAACTTGATTGTTAATGCTTCGTTACGTTCACAGAGGCCCGCTTTAAGTGATTGGCTGATTCAAACTGCTGATAGGAGCAGGCCTTGTCTGATCTCTTTAAGTGCAAAGCTCGTGGATAAATCTTCTCTTACACAGTGACAGTAAAACAAGTGCCAAAAGCAGGCCAATTTTCCACTCCGAGGCTGCATTAAGAGAATAAGCGAGGGTGAATCCGATTGGGAATGAAGGATGGCTGTTGGAGACACCATTGATCTTTATTATTCCACCACAACTGGGATTTAGGGCATCGGGACGCTTCCCATCATTTCACAGGAGCTTTATTTGACAGCCGAGCATAACGTTAAGAACGTTAAATTCTGTTACCTGAACGCAACACATGCGACGCTCACTGGACTAAAGATTAAAAGCCAAGGGAGACGCGTCTTTTAGCTGAATCTCTGCCTGGTGATTTGTCAAACAGCTACACAAGAGTTTTTTGGACTTCCACCTGCCACGAGAGTCGCTGTGCCAATTGGAACACTGTACTTATTGAGAGTGATTCTGCCCTAACTCAGCATCCATCAGGGCATTGGCTGCTGCTCCTGGCATCGCTGCCCCCGAAGACTACAGCTAACTCATAAAACAGCAGCAGGTAATATCTGGAGGGAGATACAGCGAGTCTGACGGCTGATTGGTCCACAGAGAGCAGCGCTGACTGCTCAAAAAGAAGCAGCGGGTCGCCTTACGTATGAAATCTGACTCAAGATGAAAACACAAGGAGGCAGGACTCACCACTCCAAGCTTCTCAGCTGCATTGGCTTTCCACAGCCGGATGTTCATCTCATCAGAGCCGCTCAGGATGTATTTGCTGTCTGACGACCACTTGACACAGATGACATGCTGCATGCGCTTGGTGTGGTATACTTCCCTGGGTTTAAGAGAAAAGAAAGAATTTATGTGTCACTAGAACCTAAATCTCAATAACATATTTGAATTTATGAACTATTGAAATTGAATTTATAAGTGTGGATTTGATGAATTTACTATTTATCAGAGGAAAATGAGACAAGAATTAGTGAGCCATAGTTACAAGAATAACCTCTTTATTGATCTTGTGTGCTACTGTCAGGATATAATGACAAAAGGTTATTTTTTTAAGTTAATCTAAAAGGAATGTAAGATTAAAAGACATAAAGCAAAGTGGGTGCTGTAAAAAAAAGGCCATAGTGGCTCAATAATCATATTGCTGCTTATAATCAACTATCCAAGCTCAATCTATTTGCTCTCTGCCGTCACTTCCTGTTACACAAACTGTGGCTATTTGCTCTGGAGACGGACAAATGTCCAAACAACCCCACATAACTACCAAATTAGATTATTAACTAATATGTGACTCAAAAGATAAGCTACCAACACAGCTATTCTTCAAAGAAAACTTCTACTGCTAATGCCGCTGTGACTCATTGAGAAGAAAAGAAACAGCTGATTCTGGACAGGAAACACTCAGGACACTGGTCCTCTTTAAATGGACAGTCACACTAACCTGCTGTGGCCGGCGTCTTTGGGGAAGATGCGGATGGTTTTGTCAAAACTGGCAGATACAAACTCCTTCCCAGTCGGAGAATAGTCAACATCCAGCACGGCGGAGACGTGGTCCATGTGCACTGTGATTGGCTGGTCCAGGTACCTCATGTCATATGTGTAGAGACTGATGGGACAGAAACAGGAAATTAGCCCTGGCTGTTCAGTCAATCACACATCAATGAAATAATAACAATGGGACCAAAGCTGCAGAGCTAGACTTCACATGTATAAGTAAGACTCCTTCTGTATGATTATTAACTCTGTAAACAGGAAGCCTAATCCAGAGCCGACACAAACACAATAATCATGTGAATCACTCTTCAACATCCTCACTTGTAGTCCTCGTTTGAACATGTGAAGTAATAGGCTTCCATGGGGTTCCAGCATAACGTGTTGCTCCTCATTGTCATGATGACCTACAGTACAGAAGAAAATAGAAAATATAACACAGATGTGTTTCAGGAGAAATTTTCATTCTTGTAGCAGCTGGATGGCAGATCGTACCTTTTTGAGCGGCGCTGACTCTCTCATGTCATACAGAACTATACTCCTGTCAGAGGCACAGCTCGCAAGAAGTTCAGTCTGTGGAAAGACATGAAATGTCAACTTAAAAGATGTCAACAATATGGCAGATCTTGATAAGGCTTTGATGTGGACATGGACAAATTGTCAAAGGGCGGGTCCATCTATGTTCTTTTCTATTTAATTTCGAGGCTAATAAATAAGTTTAAGAACACGGTGAAACTAGCAACACCTCCATCTTTATCCTTCAGTGCTGCTGCTACAACAGTGTGCACCCAATTTCACCTCTACGCACAAAACAAAAAGCTATATATGTATGAGAATACTGAATAATGTTGAGGGAGTATTCCTTATTTCATGGACTACTAGATTTATACATTCTGCTTCTCCAAACTGGGAGAATGCCAACAACCATCTCAGTTATTGAAGGTAACATTAATACACTGAGTATATGGTTGATATTTACTATATATGCAGCAATGTCATCATGCAAAAACTTTAACATCATGTAAAAAAAAGAGCATTTTGTAGCTAAAACATAGACACAACAATTGAATGTCTGGAATTGAATATATAAGGAACACCACTGGGAATATATATATACATACACATATATAAAAAACTCAAAAATAATACCAACAGTGGACACACTCTTTAGGTGTTCTTCACCTGTGACAGTAGGGGTGTGTGTGTGTGTGTGTGTGTGTGTGTGTGGCAGACATGGGGCGGCTCACCTCCACAGGGTTGAAGCGGACAGCGCTGAAGCTGTCTACGCCCCAGGTGAAAGAGCGGACTGGGCTGCTCCTCTGCTCGTCCCAGATGTCCACCTGCTGCCCACAAGTTACAAACATAGCGTCCTTCTGGTGATGATCGAGTCCTGTGAAGACGGTCTGCAAGGGACAAGAATCACTTTTATAATAATCAAAATGTGATATTTCACTGCCCCTTGGATGCTATATTTTCCCCATTATCATGACATAACCACAACTGTCTTTGATAATACAGCAAATGCCCAAAGATCACACCTTGCCCAGAATAGTATTGAGTGGCTCCTCTTCCTCCCCGTAACCTGGTGCCTCCATTTTCCACTGCTTGACTGTTTTGTCGTCACCAACCTGCCACAGGTCGCATGCAGACGTGCAAAAAACAGCAGCTGTATTAGAGGTCAGCTAATAAATAAAAAGACTGTGAAAACTCTTCTCAGATGTTGAAGGGTGGCAGTCACCGTAAAGAAGGATCTTCCACAATGGCGAACAACAATTCCACGGACAAAACCTTCATGGGCTTGGAGAGTACGGACACATTCACGTTTGGTCAGATTCCATACTTTCACCTGCAGAGCAAAGAAAACAAGACAGGGTGTCATAATGTCATACTTTTTATCACTATATGCATCACAGACTTTGGCAGATCGTTACCTCTCCATCACAGGAGCCAGACAGCAGGGTGGAGAGGCTCTTGGTGTGCTTGGCCATGCAGTTTACCCCATCTCGGTGTCCATCCAGAGAGGCCAAGAAAGGCTTGGCAAACACCCTCTCAAGCTTTGTGGCATTCAGAGCCCGGGTGTACTCTCTGCACACCTCAAACGGGTGGAGTGCTGGGTCATAGTTTCTAGGCACTGACAACAGAGAGCACAGAGCAGTCACTCCTTAATGTGCTCAAAGACGTTTCACTTGCAGAAATATGTTACATGTTTCATGTGTATGTTTTTGTTTATGGTTTTGTATTTCTAGGATTCAGTTGGTTTGGTGTTTATTTTGTGTACTTGTAAGTTGGTATGTCAGTTTGTGTTTCCGTGGGAATAAATATGGCAATTCATAAATATTTGTTTACTTTCAGTATAAAATGAATGTAAGTCCATCTTACCATTTCTCATTTTCATGCGCACAGTGCATGCAGTGTCTTTACTATTGTGCTCTTTGAGCAGGGTTTCTTGTACGATAAGTACTTTACAAACAAATATATAACGATAAAATAAGTATTATCGTTGTTTTAAGTTTGATATTACTGGACATACCCACATACGCTACAGGCTGGTTCACAAATCCCGTTCAGAGCTTTGCTAAGCTAATTCACTTGTCTACGTGTGTAAAAGCCACACGACTGTATTTAAAACCCTGCTGTGTGGCTGAAGTTTGCTGAGAAAAGCTAACTAGCTAGGTGCTACCTGTATTTAGCTTTAGCACTAGCTTCTATTTAGCTGTATTTAGCTTAAGGTTTATCACTTACCGCGTTGGATATCTAGCTTGGTCTCGCGGACATAATCATCCGGGTTCCTCGAGATGACTTTAACCTTCATTTAGTATAAAATTCAAAACTGACACACACCTCAAAAACGCCGTTAGGGTTTAAATTATCCAAGAAAAATATTCGCAGGCATCGGCCATGTGTTGTTGACGAGGAAGGGTTGAAAGCGTTGCATTGTGGGATGCACAGTCCTCCAGGTTACGTCACTGAGACGTTAGGAAACCGTTGGAAACTACCGGAAACACAACAATTTGGCCTTCAAAATAACAGTCGGTTTCAGTTGTACCTGAAAGCATAAGTAATAAAGTAATAAACACGAAAACATGCAAACATATTTCTTGTGAAAAAAATAATACAAGTAGCAATTATCAGCATTAAAATAGTAAAAACACTGAATTAAACATTTTACTTGAGAAAAACTACAACTCATTATGCAGGCTGGGCCTTTAGAATGGTTAACATTTTACTACTGTATTATAACTGTTGCTGCATAACCTTTAATGGTAATTTATTTTTTATACTACTCCGTGGCTTGTGAATGAATACACAATAATTAATTTGTTGATTACATTTTTATTATTATTCTGAATCTGTAAAGTAGTGCGGTAAAATGTACAGTATTTGTCTATTTTTGGTGGAAAAGTAGAAAATAAAAGAAAATGGAAATGCTAGAGTAACAACTGTATTCAAGTATAGAACTTGAGTAAA
The DNA here is from genome assembly GCA_029721515.1 of Synanceia verrucosa. Lineage (NCBI taxonomy): Eukaryota > Metazoa > Chordata > Actinopteri > Perciformes > Synanceiidae > Synanceia > Synanceia verrucosa. The sequence goes on from CM056557.1 coordinate 25,636,479, forward strand.
TATGTACACTTAGTTATCACTTGCACTCAGTGAACACTGAATTAGTGTGCCCTGTGCTTCATGGTTGGAAATTATTTTATTTTGAAGGCTGTGGCCGGAAGCTGTGCTATTGATTTATGCCAGTTGTTTGTTTACTTGATAGCAGGAAGGTCGACCTGTGGCAGCTGCTTGACATTTGGGACGTCGCTGCTTCAGCTATGGACTGCCCCCACATGTCAAAAACGTGGTTTAATGCTAACAAGTAATAAAATGATGGCTTTTCACGGAGTTAGTACCGTCAGAGTGCTATCAGCGTAAAAAGGTTTGTTAGCATTGAGTCAGAGCTTAGCTTAGCTGACAGGAGCTAAACATGAGCTCCGCTCCGAACCACGGTACCGTCAACGTCCCGGACTCGGTGTCCAGCAAACCCGTGTCTGCTGTGTCTATAGCCGCTCATGTGCGGCAGATGTTCGGCCATGTGAAGGTAGAAAACCTGGTCGCGGGACTCAGTGGAGGAGTGGTGTCAACACTGGCGCTTCACCCTCTGGATCTGGTCAAAATCCGGTTTGCAGGTATGGTGTGATGACGTAATCATATTGAGGATTACTTGAGGTAAAATTAGTATCAGTTACTGTACTTTCCTGCCATTTCTTTTTCATGAAAAGAACTAAGTTTTTGTATGATATGACTCATGTTTCAATGCAGTTAGTGACGGGTTGGAGTTAAGACCTAAGTACAGGAGCATAGTGCACTGTATGAAGAGTGTCTGGCAGCAGGAGGGACTCAGAGGACTCTACCAAGGAGTGACACCCAACATCTGGGGTGCTGGAGCATCCTGGGGTCTCTACTTTTTCTTGTGCGTAAGCTGTAAACCTGTTGGATCAAGTCTGCATTGTGAAATTTCCTAGTAGTAATAATAACTTCTCACCCTGATCTTCCCTTTACAGTTACAACGCAATTAAAGGGTACACAAAGGAGGGCCGCCAGACTGACCTGAGCGCCTCAGAGCACCTGGTGTCTGCAGCTGAAGCAGGTTAGTCCTGCCTCTCTGGACACTCACATAATGAGCACACGATCAACACCAGCAGGCAGAGTGCACTGCTCTGAGCTGGCCTGAGCTGGCCTGAGGTCAGCCAGGAGGCAGATACAGATGAGTAAACAAGACCTGTTGGCTTTAGTCTCACTTTGATCTGATGAAGTGCCTCAGAAATATTTTCAGAAAAAAAACAAGAAATGTTGAGCATGAGAGGTTTTTAACTGCTTTAAAGGAACAGTGCATCACATTTCGGGGGCTCTATAGGCATGAATGGAATGTAACATAATAAGCATGTTTTCTTTAGTGTGCAATGAGCCAAAAATACAAACTGCTGTGTGTTTATCTGCACACAGAGCCAGCTGTTTCTGCTTCTAGATTACAACAATTAACATTCTTCTTAATAACTTCACTTATAATTTGGCACTATATAAAAATGATTGTTTTGACACATGTAAAAACTAGATAAATAGCTACTTTATCAACTTTAACTGTAAAAACTTTGACATTTGTCCAGGACTGTTAAGTACTTGGTGATATCAGATCATCCTAAGGGAAATACAACTGCAATATAATTTGTCATATCAAGGAATGATTAATTTTTACATCATTGTTTTCATTTTCATTGACAAACACATTAAAATGATTCTATACCAAGTGACTGTGTGATGCATGTAGGCCAGGACTTCTCTGCAGCATCATATTACTTATTTTTTTTCGGACACTTTGATTCAGAAATTGTGAAAATTGTGGCAGGCCATGTTGTGATTCCAATAATATTTTCTAGTCAGCCCAGCTTATGGCTTGACTGCCTCCTGTCTCATGGATGTTTGCATGTTTTGGCACACAGAAGCACCACTGAACGGATCATTTATCACTGCTTGCTCTGTGAACTCTCATCACTGTCGTCTGCAGAAACAGCAGGGCAGTTTGTCTGGCTCCACCGCCAACCACATCACAATCAGCTCCTCTTTTATTGAGGGGAACCTCCTGATGCTGCAGGGCGTAGCCTTTGAGTCGCAGCCGCATTCAGTAAAATAAATGTAATAAACTTCAGCCTCATTCTAACACTGCATACTCATCTTCCTTACGCAGGCATCCTGACGCTCACCCTAACCAACCCAATCTGGGTGACCAAGACCCGGCTGGTGCTCCAGTACAACGCTGACCCGACCAGGAAGCAGTACAAGGGGATGGTAGACGCCCTGGTCAAGATCTACCGGCATGAGGGAGTGCGAGGACTTTACAAGGTCAGCAGTGCAGTGTTAGTCACAGTGCTGCAACTAACAATTATTTTATTTCCTGGATTAATCATATGATCTATATAGATGAGTAACACAATATTTATATATCAGTAAATACAATATAAATATTTATAAATAATGTTATATTTATTTATTACTTTAACATTTTTTTAATTTTACTTAATTTAAAATTTTATTTTACTTTATTTTTATTTTTTATTTTTATAGTTATTTAATAATAATATTTTACAATAATGATATAAATATATCATTATTAAGTTACATTATTATTTATTCTCTTACTTCACCCTTGTTTTAGAATCAGAGATATTTTTCCCTTTCCTTAAAAGATCAGATTAATTGGTTAGAAAAATATTGTCAGTTAATTTAGTAGTTGACAGCTCATCTGTTAATCGTTGCAGCTCTAGTCAGGTTACACTACCACACTGCTCCAGCAAAAGTTTACCCTACCTGGCTGAAATTATTTTTTTATCGGTTCTTTAATCACCACTAGAGGGCCTCATCAGCCTGTTAGCTGTAGTGACTTAGAAACCAGGACTAATGGTAATAACAGGCACACTTGTAAAGTAGAGTGTGAATTCTGTTAACCTCACAGCCTCCTCATTTCCTGTTTATGACTGAAGCCTGGTGCGTGTATATTTGTGTCAAAGGGTTTTGTTCCTGGTCTGTTTGGCACCTCTCATGGAGCGCTGCAGTTCATGGCCTACGAAGAGCTCAAGAGGGACTACAACAAATACAAGGAGGTGCCTTCAGACGAGAAGCTGGTGAGTCATTACACCCTACGAGCCGCAAACTCTTTTAATAAAAAACAGGCTTGTAAGTTTTCACTTTAATAAGGACTGAGCCCACAGTGGATAACAAGCAGTGACTCATCTCTCTCTCTCTTTCCATCTGTTTATCTGTGTGACCAGAGTGCGCTGGAATACATCACAATGGCCGCTTTATCCAAAATATTTGCCGTGGTCACGACGTATCCGTATCAGGTGGTGCGAGCTCGCCTGCAGGACCAGCACAACAGATACGATGGAGTTATGGATGTCATCAGACGGACGTGGAGGTGCGACGTCGATGCCGTCCTGCTCTTGAGATTTAAATGTCATTAATGTCCGGTTTGAGTCATTTTTTGTTCCTCTTCCTCTGCAGGAACGAAGGCGTCTTCGGCTTCTACAAGGGCATCATCCCCAACGTGATTCGTGTCACTCCTGCCTGCTGCATCACCTTTGTGGTTTACGAGAACGTATCTCGATACCTTCTGGGACAAAATCAGTGAGGCTGGAAAAGCATGGCATGGTCCGCAACAGTGCTAGCCGTCTGATGCTAGCGAGAAACGCACCAGAACTGAAACTGTCGGCGTGGCGGGGCGTCTGTGTGAATGTGAGGCGTTCATTTACACTGAAAAAAAACAGACTTTCAGACACTGATGTGCCAGTCTGTGTTTTTATCAGAGGAGGTTGATCAATCGTCAATCACAGTGATGTTTACGTGTTATGTTTTCTGGAAGCAGAAAAGAAATACATGAAATATGAAAAACTGAACAGCAAATTGGAGATCTCCTCAGGTCGCTTTTGTGTTAATGTTAGTTTTTAAATTATTTCTTTGTATGAACAAACTGCAGAAATGGAGATGATTTTTGTTCCAAAGCGCAAAAATAATACATTTATCCCTGTTATCACATTGTAACGGCCTTGCTTGATATCATTTTATAATAAAATCCTCTCTGCATTGTTGTGTTTGACAAATATATATATAAATGCATTATTGTGGCTATATAGGATTTACCGCAGGGTACTGTATAAGTAGTCATAGAAATTTATTATACAAAAAGATGACTTTATTAACAGTAATAATGAATAAAAACATGTCACATGTGTCTGTTAAATGGTTGCTAGGTAACAACCGCAGCACCCAGAAGCAGAAAAGCTACAGTACAGAGTTTATTTCTGGTGGACAGAATGACACAGTATTCTTGTTTATAGGCCTGTCAGCTAGTGTAGCAATTAAAAAAAAAACGTTCACGTTACCATCAGTGATGCTGTGACACCTCAGCCAGATAAACATGCTGTCACACTACCAGGACCAGCTCCTCCCTGACACGTAACTCATTGTTAGTTTGACTCTTATTTGGGCAGCTCCTCGATGATGATCCTGGACACTGAGTTCCAGCCTGTGGAGGCGTCGCCTCGGGGATAGTCAGCGCAGGTTCCCACCCAAACGGCCACGTCCACCAGCCCTGCTTTGATTCCCTCACACAGCCCTTCAACTGCAGAAGCAAACAAAGTGATAAAGTAATTTTAATTTTAGAGACTGTTGATGAAGATTTCCAGCATCTGCAGCCACTTCAAAAAAGAGCTCAACATGATGCCAGACTAATATCTGTTTAGTTATGCTGCGTTCCAGTTGTTCTCTGAAGTCGAGAATATTCGATGTAAACGAAACGCAGCATTAATATTATAAACTGTATGTATGAACTCCTGATGTTTTGAAGCCTTGGATTGAGCACTCTGGCTGTCGCCATCTTGGTTTTTTGCAACCAGAAGTGACACAAAAGGACGGAGACATTTTAGGATTAACTTCAATGAATGAAAACTCACTTAAAAGGTTTAAAAAAAAAAAAACAAAAAAACCCCCCTGAAAACTCACGTTGCCATGGCAACGGCCTTTCAATCAGCAGGTAGCCGTGCCCTAAAGAATCCTCTGATTTACGGTCCATAATTTATTAAATGAACAGGTTTAAGGCTCTTCTGCACTGTTAATCTAAATAAACAGCCACAGCCGGTGAGCTTAGTTTAGCATGAAGACTGTAGATGGGGAACTGCTAGCTTAGCTCTATCTGAAGGTCATAAAAAATAATAAAATCTATATCTTTTAAAGGTGCTAGTCTGTCTGTGATGAAATGTAATAAAAGCTGGGAGGAGTTACTGCAGATAAACTGCTGTAAAACTATGACTTTACTCTTTTTTCTTATGTACTACCACTATATAACATGCTACTCATTTAGCTTTAAAGGTGCTTTAGTCGTTTCTCCCTGCTTCTAGCCTTTATGCTAAGCTACGCTAACTGGCTGCAGCTCATCCAAAAACTTGTGTATTCCCCAAGCTGCTGCTTCAAACTCAAGCACTGGAAAAATACTTTGTTGGCGAGGTTTTTCTGCACACTGACGCCCAGGTCAGGACTCGAGTCGTACCTGAGGACGTTCTGTGGATGTTGATGGTCGAGTTGAGCTCAGGACTTCCCTGGTCTAAGTAGATGATGGACTCGACGGGGAGGGGCCCGGTGCACTCCGCTCCGTTGAAGGTGAAGTACCACCTCTGGCAGCAGGCGTTCTTACACTTGAGCCTGAGGGAACCGCTGAAGAGAACCCTGAGAGCGCTGTCCGAGCGCAGCTTGGTGAACGTGCAGTCCTGTGAACGCAACGTGGGGAAAATGCATCATATGGTGTTTTTTAAAAGACAGCCACAACATCACTGTGTCTTTGTACTTACAGCGACTTTACCCAGGTCAATCCCATAATTCAGAGAGTTCCAGGCGCACTGCTTGTAGTTGGGCCTCCAGGGCTCCTCGAAGATCTCGCTGATGCACTCGCCTTTCTCGCCTTTGAGCCCGTCACGCCCGGGGATGCCCGGCGTCCCCGGGATGCCGTTGGTTCCAGGGTTACCCTCTCTGCCAGGGGTGCCTGCTGGGCCCTGCAGGCAGCTGCCATACTGCAGGAAACAGGAAGGGGGGGGCAGAGTGGTGAAGGAAGCTGCCAAAGAAAAGAAGACTATTGTTATCTAACTTCCCAGCATGCACTGCAGACACCGAACTGCTGCCATTCATCCAACCATCACAGCCAGATTATACCCCAGATAAACAATGACCGGCCATAGGGCTGGAATAAAAGTAAAAACAGATGTGATCTAAACCAAGCGACTGACAGATTGTGTGTTAATGAGGAACTGACGGCACGTCGACAGCTTAAATTAGTAGGTGTTTGGCCTCACATTCATCAGTGTGATTCACTGTCCGGCTGAATGACGCCTCATCTTCCTCAAGCTGAGTCAACACTCAGACTCACCACAGACAGAGATAGACACAATGAAGGTCTGAATAGAAAAAGACCAGCAGATTACAGCGTGCAGGTCGGCCCTCTGGGCTTTTTTTAGTTTTAATTAGTGATTTGTCAGTGTCACATGATGGTTCAGACATAAACTGACACATAAGGAGTGCCTCCTCACCCTCCAGGATCTGAGTTTTTGTTGGGTCACTGCTGCAGCTGTGGAGAAGTTAAAGGCCAAAAGGTCAAAGGGCAGGAGAGGAGAACAAACAAAGAGCTTTTAGTCCAAGTTTTAACATCTTAATTCAACTTGAGACACTGAGGTGAAGAAGAAAAAAATCCTCATGAGGTGCACGAGGGATTGGGACTCTGTGGAGTCTGCTTTAGCCATCAGGAGCAACCTGGAGAGCTCTGACATCATCTTTATGGGGGAAACTGGGAAGTCTGGGATGAAACCAATGGATTGCGGTCGTGTGCTCTAATAGACCTGGAATTTGTCCTCAAGGAAAGGGGGGACAAAAACTACCAAGCGGCTCAGCTGATTGGTGGAAATTCAGAGGCCGTCTGGTTGATATTCAGCGAGGAAATGTCTCAGAGTTTTACCAAGGGTTGGATTTTTGGAGGCATTTCAAAGCAAACTAATGAATGGAACCTCTGTCCACTTTGCTACCCAGCTGACTTTAATATTAGCTCTTTCAGTAGTGGTGCAGGAATATTAGCAGCACTCAGTCCATTACTGTCACAGAAGCATAAAAGCTGCATTAACCACAAGAAAGCTGCTGTGGAGTCAGTGGAGGATGCACAGCAGCAACATGCTGCTCGGCTTTCAGACTATTTCAGATTCTCAGGGTTTCTGGAGGATGCACAGTAGGATTCTATGATTACCAAGCGGCGCCTTCTTCTGCAGAGTGTCTTGTGCAGTTGGACTTTTCAGTAACATAACGTGCTTTTCATTCATCCTTCTGCTGCAGGGTATGACTTTAGAGGATAATAAGGAGCAACTCTGTGTCTCCTCCAGTGCTCCAGCAAAAAAACAAACACCAGTTTCACTTTCATTTGACTCCCAAGAGGCTGACATGAGTGTCCACTTTGTTCCACCTACAGCATGGAGGGTTATGTTATGTAATCCTAGACAAAGACCGGCTCACATTAGTGCAGGCATGAATTTTTAATGAAATACTTTAACTCTGCTTTGGGTTTTTTCTTTTAAATATTATCATATATATGTTACAACAGGCTGATGATATCAGTCAGAATTCACGAACAAATCCAGACAGCCAGATAGATAACAAAGGGAGAGACAGTGTGAGCCAGACCACAACTTCCTGTTGGGGATTTTTATTCTTGTGTCCACTCAGTCTGCTGGAGAGCAGCCAGACCTGGAATAGTAGCTGAAAACAGCACTTCTCATAGGTAATTTTGGAGGCCATTCTTGCCAAATTGTGACCACACTCCCTGCAAAAATACAAGTGGATCATGTGAATGAATCAGCATATTTCTTTTTTTCTTTTGGGGAAAATAAGTCAGTTTAACTGACAAACTGTGCACAAAAAAGAAAAACTGAGGTTTAGGAGCTTATCGTGCAAAGTGCCTTATAATAATGTTAACATAGATGCATTAAACAAACAAATGAAGTCAGTTTAGTTCACTAATTAAAATTTCTCGAGAATTTATGGTGATTTCTTTTCCCTTATGAAGCGTGCCCAAAACGCGCACATATCTACTGAAATGGCACATATCTACTTATGGAAATGATCATAGCAGCCGGACAGTTCTCTTCTCTCTTACCTTGTCGGCGTCAGGATCCTTTCGGTATCCTCTATTTCTCACCTTTTCCACTCCATAAAGAGGCAAAGCCAAGCAGACGAGGAGCAGCAGGCGGGCAACGAGAGGGGACATCATTTAGGACCGAGCGGCTGCGCGCACTGAGGACTCCAGACGGTCTTTAGTCCAGAGGAGGGACGAGAAGGAAGCAGCCAGTCAAGTTAAAGGAAGGGGAAAAAAACCCAGAACATCCCTGACACATTCATCATAGGCTGAGAGCGTGCCAGTGCAGAAAAACAGAATGAACGGGATCATTTTTACTCCACATTTCTGCGCACTCATGATATCACTGGTGTTAAAGGGGGAATGCACCCATTTTCAGAAGTCATACAGGTTATTCCCATGGGTTAAAATAGTCCAAAATTAGGAAAATGTTCCTGATTCCATTCCCTCCCAAAGGAGAAGAGTCACCAAAATATCTCACCTCTTTTTCATAACATCAAACGACAAAACCCAACTAATCAGAAAGAAAATGCCTGAAATGATGTAAACTATCTTTAGGAAAAACAATAAAATGACCTGTCACCATGGGGGCGTTTAAGAGCAGTTCTGCAGCCAGCCACCAGGGGGAGATCCAGATGTTTGGGCTTCACTTCCACTGGACAGATGCTCAGACTTTTATCAAAGCACAAATCAACAAATAAATGGCAGCTGCAACATATTTACGACACATTTCACAATGCAAACTAAATAAAGTCAAACAATTTGCAAAGATAATCCTCTGTGCAGCCATGTTGCTACGTTACGTTATGTCTGTGAAGTTACGACGGTTTTCATATTAACGGACTGGTTTCTGTCTCAGAGAGAGAGAGAAACCACAGAAATAAAATACTATAGTTTAGATTAAACAGCAGTGAGCGACTCACACTGATAGATTTTGTATTCACTTATATTTTTATTAAAATGAAACTGGATCGATACAAAATTCAGCTGACAGGATGGGCTACATAAAAACCAGTAGAAACAGCTCTTAAAGTCTGGGAACAACAGTAAGAATACAAGGAACAGAAACAAACAGACAAGGACTCCCTTTTAATTTTGTTATTTTGTCCTGTGACTCCCAAATATAAAAAAGAAGAAATCCCTTAAACAGCAAAACAGACATATTAAAATAAATCACCAGAGGTTTTCCTGGAAGAAATAGTCATAAATAACCCCTGAATTCTCTTCTTTTTCTGCTTATTTATGTGTATTTTATACTTAGTTATTAGTGGTTTGTGCTTCTAAGGACTAATAGTGCAAAGCCTGTTTGATTTGTTCCCTCAGTTTGGCTTCTAAGGACGATGAAACCAGGTTAGACGGCACACATGCACAACATCTGCAGACTCTTTGAAGCTCTCCGACTCAAAGGAAGGCACATTCTTGTAGAAAAGCTATAAAGCTATACGCAAAATACATAAAATACACCGGAGGTGTCTTTTAAAAAAACACGCCTGCACAACCTGTGTGGAAGAAAACACGTAAAAATTCTAAAAATCAACATCAAGTTTAAGAGCAAAACTCACAAGATGAACCATCTTTCTAGGAAGAACAGTAAAAAACATTCACCACAGGAAGACTTGTTTGGCAATTTCATGACCTTTCAGTGTAGCGACTCTCTAAAAAATAGAATATCTACATAAATATTGCATTTGTTTTCTAGGTCTACAAAAGTTCATAACGCATGCTAACATAAAATAAAAAAAACCTTGGTATTGGTGCAGGTGGATCATAGCTGTGCTGCTGCAACATTCAGGTATGAGGAGAACGATAAAAAGCTCAGTAAAGCTGATAATAACCCAGCTGCGAAAAGCCAGATTCAACGACTAGAATGTGACGGATAAAATCATAATCTGACATATGAATAATAGTTATTTTCAACTGCTAACACACTAAAATGACAACTAGGACATATTTTTGAAAAACAGTGACTTTTAAACCTCTAACCCGTCAAATTCACAGACCTCTGTCATCAAGTTCAGTTCCATCATTGACAGATTTGACAACAACAACAGAAAATAAACACTATTGTTGTTTACACCAGTGACAATGACAGAAGTATCAGTCGGTAAAAGATCGGCAAAGACAGGCACCATTTCACAAAAGTCCACCTACTTTCCATCTAGGAATTAAAAAAGGGGAAGGATGAAGAAGAAGACCGAAGCAGCATGAGACGCTTTGATTAGCGGCTGATTGTAAAGGAGGCGACAACTGAAACATTATTTTTAAAGGATCAGAAGAGTAAAAGAGAAATCTAAACATCTTTACATCTAAACTGTTCAGTTCTCTGTGTAGGAAAAAAAAATTAGACAAATCTAGACCAAAAGCCCAGCGGCTCACCACCATCGACTGACTGACTGCTGAAGCATCGCTCAGGATGTAAACACCATAAAAAAAGAGCACAGGTGAGTGTTAGCAGCCTGTTGTCAAAAATATGTTAGCGACTGAAAATAAACATAATTCATGTTTTAGTTTTTTGTCCTGCTTTGATTTTTGGTGCAAAACGCAACTTTTGATAATACACGGATGTAGAATATTTCTGTAGTGTTGTAGTGTGCAGTACAGTCAGAATATTCATTTACTTTATTATTCTGAGCACTGACCGCATGGATGCAGGTCTGATCTTTGACTCTGGAGGACTAATTTTACGTAAAATGACTGATTTTTAAGTATGCAGCTGTGTAATAAGCAGGATAATGTGCAGCCAGCAGGTCACTATTGTGAAATAAACCCATTCAGGTCAATGCATTTTATATGAATAACCAGCTAGCTGTACATCATTCTTTTATTAGTCTAATGTTTAGACTGACTCCTATGAAGAAAATGTATGGAAATTACTGAACAGTTTTGTTTTACAAAAGATCCTATTTGTTGGTAAAAAGCTGTAAATGTTGTACGACTGACGGATACATGACAGAGGTCTGACTCCAGGATGGACGCTCAGGTTGATTTCAGAGGTCTCAGCAGGTGCTGTCCTTAGCGTCCTTGCTCTCCGCAGGTGCCTGGTGAGCCAGGTTGTGGGAGGGGTTTACAGCACCGGAGACAAGTCTGGACTCTGCCGGCTCGTTCCTCGGTGTCACCCTAAAGCATCCAGGACACACAGGAGAGCATCTGTGGTCATTACTGTCAGCAAAGTAAAACTAAAATAAAGGGACAATAAGAACAAAAGAAACCCTGGAAGAAAAACTAAACTATTTCACGGTTAAACACCAATTAATATGAAATAAAATGATTGTCAGAGCTGGAAAAAACAAGAGACAGGAAGAATCTACGATTGTGGTGACTTTTAACCACAGAAACTACTGAACATTATGAAAAAAATGTTAGTCTGAAAACTGATCAAACATCACTAAATATTAAATTTCTGCTGTAAATATTACTATACATTACCTCCTCTGTAAATATGGGTGTTTTATATTTATACCTTGTATAGCTTTATTTTTATTTCTTATTTATATCCGCCTTTAAGGAAAGAGACTCCACAAAATTTCATTGTGTGTGTATAATAATGACAATATCCCTTGAATCCCTGAAAAATTGAAACTCAAATAAAGCAAACAGACTTAAGGTAGAAAACTAAAATCATCTGAAGCGCGTAACACAAAACAAAGCCGTTTTAAAGTGAAATATTGAGATCCAGTGCACAGACTGTGGTCTAACACTACAGTAACCTCACAGATGTCAGGGCTGCAGCAGACACGTGGTGAAGCTGTTAAAACAGTTTCTCTCTTACCTCCCCTCTGGGACTCTGCTCTCTGAGCGGCTGCTGATCCTCCCGGAGCTCCCTCCTTTGCTCCTCCTCTCTCCTCCCTCCCTCTCCCCCCTCCTGGAGCTCCGGCTGGAGGTGCCTCTGTCCAGCAGCTCCCTGGCCGACGCCTCAGACAGAGACCCGTGGGGATGTGGGGCGTGGTTTCCCAGCGCTGAGCTTCCCTGGTTGGCTGTGGAGGCAGCGGCAGCAGCGGAGGCGTTGGCGGGAGCGGCGCCGGTGCTCGTTCCCATGGACTTGGAGACGACCTTGAGCTTGTGGGAGCTCGGCTTGTAGTGCTTCTTCTTGTGCTGGACGCGACTGTTGTGCTTGAGGAAGAACTCGCAGGACTCCTGGAGAACCCGGCGGCTCTCACTGATGGGACTGTGGTGAGAGAAGATCAGGGTCAACAGAGGAACTCATGAATGTGAACGAATCAAAGAGCCTCCAGCAGACTAGACGTCTATATGGTCTCACTCTCTCTTGCGGGTCCTGTTGAAGAAGTACGCCCACTCCGAGCAGGTTTTTTTACTGCTGACCCAGAACACTGCAGATATTCCAACCACCAGCGTCATCAAGTACTTCACCAGAAACAGGGAGAGGTCAGGACGGTCGTGCTCCATCGTCTGGAACAAAGAGGCGTAAAAAAAAAAAAAAAAATAACTTGAGACAAAGTCTCCTGAACTCTCTGAGCTTGTGTCGCAGTAGTAGACATAATGTAGTGTCTAAATGAACAGACATTTTGAAATCAAATATATACACATTTGTTCCTCCATAGTCAACGCAAAGATTTTATATTTAAGATAAACGTCTATATAAAGTGAGAGGGCAGCTCACAAACAATTATTAATGTGGTCCATCCATTTTATTTTATTTTTGTTAAATGATGAATCTCCAGCTTCATGTCATCATCACAGGTGTGTGTGTGTATACAGTAACTTTAAACTGTTGATCACAGTTTATTATTCATTATCACAGCTACTTTTAAGATGTAATGTGAAAGAATCTGCCCAACATTTTACGTTAAAACCATTTTTACCTTTTTTTTTTTAAGACTTTTTGAATAGAGTTCTGCTTCATGACCTGATTAATTGTATTGACATGCTAATATTTACAGCCCTACCTTACATGTTTTTCTTTTTTGCACACACATGCTAACTTTAGCTTAGCGCTCCTTTTGGTGTTCATGATAAGCAGGACAGGGAGTTGAAGCCTTTTCTAACGTGTCTTTCAGAGCTGCATCCTGTGCCGTCAGTCACTCAGCCTCCTCTACCTTGTAGGAGCAGGGGATGCTGTACTCCTGACAGCGGTCGTTGATCCAGGTGTTCTCCCAGGTGCTGCGGTGACTCTGTTCGTAGGTGTAGCAGGCCAACAGGGTGACCAGCGGGACCAGGTAGAGGCAGCTGAACACGCCGATGCGGATCATGAACTTCTTCAGCTTCTCCTGGTTGCGCTCGTCGTGCTGGATGACCTGCCGGACGTGGTTGAGGGAGACGATGCCCGCCAGGATGAGGAAGAGTCCGACGACGACGCCGACGCACAGCGGAGCCAGGACGAAGTAGCGCAAGGCATCCAGGTCGTAGAGACCCACGAAGCAAACGCCACTGATGTTGTCCCCTTCGACCTTATTCAGAGCCAGCAGCATGACGGTGAGAGCACCGGGGATCCCCCACGCCGCCGAGTGGAACCACACCTAAAAACAGAGGACATGAGGATCATTAGCCTGGCAGCTAACAGCTTTAAAATTCTACATTTCTCTGCTGTACTGTCTTGCTATAGGCACCTAACAGATGACCTTAAATTCTTAACATTAGGGCTGATTAGATTAACGTCAAAGCATAACACTCCTCTACGCTCCCTTACTAACAGCTTCCTGCTTCATTTTGAAAACCCCCCAGACGACTCAGTGGAGACATCAAATGTAATATGAATATCAGGGAAATACTTCCAGTTTGAGCTAACAGCTACGATCTAAGCTAATGCTAGAGGAGCCAGTCAGAGGAACGGTTAACAGGCTAAAGCTACGATTTATCAGTGATCAAGTGTCAATATCATGAAGACTCTGGTTGAAGAGACCAACTCTGGTTGGCTGGTTGTCACAGGGTTCTTTCACCATTTTAAAAGTCAACAACGATATAAATTGAAGGCATAATACTTAACTTTTTCCTACAATTTTAATTTCACAACTTTTAACTCTTTAAGTGCCAGCCGTTTTTTAAAATCTAAAGTGCCTTGTTCCAGCGTTTTTGCCCATTTTGAGTCATATTTCTACTCTGAAAACAGTGAATAGCTCAAATGAAAGAAGAGACTCTCTATTTCATCATGAAAAAAATGTTTGTTTTTTATCTTGTTCCATTCTTGTTTTATCAGAGGTAGAGTAGAGGACACTTTCACCAAAATCACCTCTTTTTGTCCAGATTCTGTTTTGCTCTCTAATCTCGATCGTCTCCACTTCCTGTTTTAATCTCTGTGGTGTATACCATCTTTTTATGCTCTAACTACATCTCCCAGAAGCCCCAAAATTACTCACAGGCTGCGGGAGACCGTGCTCAGCGACCAGCTGCAAAAAAAACCCCACTTTACCCACTTTTACTTTAACTTAAACTAAACTTTAAACTACAATTACCGCTTTCTTCTCGATGGCCTCACAGCTCCACTTGGGTCCAGCTGCCAGGAACCAGGTGATGGTGAGAATGACCCACCAGACGATACCGGCGATGGAGAAGAAGTAGAGCAGCATGAAGATCAGAGTGCAGCCTTTACTCTGGGAGCCCAGCACCACCGTGTCCACGCCGGCAGGATGAGCCGCTGTGGTACAGGCGGCGTTGTTTCCCAGCAGGAAACCGATGAAGTACATGAGCGACACGAAGCTGTAGCAGACGGCGTAGAAGATGATGGGGCGCTCTGGGTAGCGGAAACGTTTGACGTCGATGAGGAACGTGAGGAAGGTGAAGAGCGTGGCGCCCAGGCAGATGATGGAGCACACGCCGATGAAGTTCTTGGCGAATTCGACGTCGTGGGGTTTGAAGTACATGTTGGAGCAAGGCGGAGCACAGTCCTGGGCGCCCAGGAAGGACGAGCCGAGGCCTGGTTTGGTCTTCAGCTGCAGGGGGCACCAGAAGCCAAGGTCCCTCTTAGCTGGAGAGGAGACCACTGGGGCGGTAGTAGGAAGTTCTGACCCACCGCCAAGACCACACGAGTCCAGTCTGGTGAGAAACAAAGCAACAAACCCTTGAATGGACTGAAGGACAACCACTCCTGTGTCTGTTTGTGATAGAGCTTTCTTACTTGTCACACTGCAGCTCAGGAGGCCAGCTGATGCCAAAGATTCGGATGTTCTCCTCGCAGTCGGACAGAACGGCCTCGCACTGCTCTCTGCACGGGTGGAACACCGTGTTCTCCTCGGTGCATGCTGGGATGAAAGCTTCGCACAGGAAGTTGTGGACGTTCGGGGAGCAGTGCAGGTTTACCAGGGGCATGAAGGGCTGGAGGAAGATGAAGAGAAGGACGTTAGGATGGAGAGGTCGACATAAAGTAGATCTTTACTGTCATGATCATTTAACCCCTTAGCACCTAATGTGATGGATGCCCATTCTGGATTAATTACATAACAGTTAGATCTTCAATTGGCCGAAAACATGACTTTTTTGGGGAAAAAAAATTTATATTAAGAAATTAAAAATGTATACTACATCAGGAGAAAGAGTATCAGATATACTACCACATCAATATTTTTCCCCACCCCTATTTAAAACCCTCAGCTCTGCATGGTGGTATTAGGTTGAAATTGAGGATCTGTGTGACACAAAGCAGCACTTTCAACATACTGGTCAAAAGCTTGAGACGTTCAGGGGTGGGGGGGGGTTATAGGTGGCAGGAAACGGATGCTCGGACGTTTGGAAAAACACAACGAGAGGCCAGGAAGGCTGGAATGAACAGAGCTGTTGATAGGTCAGGCTGCTGCTGAGACGCTGTGTTATGTGGATTTATGAAGGACATAACGGCTTAAAATGAAGACGACTTCACTCCAGTTTAACCAGTCCACATCACATCCTTTATGCAGCTCCTTTATTACTGTGTCTAAACCACTTCTAATCACCCACTTGGTTGGGACTCTTTGTTTGATCAGACCAACATGTACAGACACACTTCTCTCAGTCTGCACTGCTAATATTTGTACATAAACCCCATGCATACATTCCAACACAGTCCACTATTCAGCGTTTCCTCTCCTGTTTTTTCCCTGAAGTCCCGCCTGGCATCAGGCCCAGGTCTCTGGGGTTTGGACTCGCCCCCTCTGACAGTGAGCGTCCTTGTTCCTCTCCTGTGGAGGTCCCGGCCTCCTTCTTGACGAGCTTTCCCGTTGCTCAACAATCTGATATTTATTTACTTTACTGTAAAAACTGCCCTCCTTTCAGAAACCTTCAACCAGGATCAGCAGCACCAACCCACAGCGGATAATTTCACAGCAAAGGTTTAAATGACTGGGCCAGAAAATTACTTTTTAAAACTTTTTCGCTCGAACTTTTAAGTCCCTGTTCATCACTTCTCTTGTTTTGTCTTCAAACACTTTGCCTGCAAACACTGGCACCAAGGGCGGAAAAGGTTAACCCTCCTCCGGAAAACCCTCCTGATAGGCTGGACTGAGCCCAACCCGAAGCAGGAGCTCGATTACAGCGTCAGTGTTCTTTGTGATGAATCCCTGCACGCTTTCAGACAGAGCTATGTATAGTAGGCTACAGTATGAGCCTGTCACCTGGGAGACAGCAGCACAGGTGAGGCCAAGCACTGGGGGGGAAATGAGTGAGTGATTAACAGACAGAATAGTCATTGTGGTATGCAGGGAAGTCTTTGTGAAGGTCTGGGTGTGTCCCTCCCCCTTCCTCAGGAATCAAAGGCCCCTCACAACAAAGTCGACCAAGTTGCCCGTGGCCAAGGCTGCTGTGAAATAAGAAGCCCTTTACCTCTGCCAGATGCCACACAAAAGACCCAGAAGATCCCTCTTCACGCTCAACACGCCGACACCAAACATGAAACCAAACCTCGACCTGCAGGAACGCTGGGATACGAGACG
Source organism: Synanceia verrucosa (assembly GCA_029721515.1). Classification (NCBI taxonomy): domain Eukaryota; kingdom Metazoa; phylum Chordata; class Actinopteri; order Perciformes; family Synanceiidae; genus Synanceia; species Synanceia verrucosa. The sequence continues at coordinate 25,653,411 of CM056557.1, forward strand.
CAACGACTGCAGGAACAACAACACCGCTTCGAAAAACAGGAGGCCAAGATACAGAGATCAATAAATTTATTATCCTCCACCCAGTGTTTACCACCACTGCCCTAAATTAACAATATTACTGATTACCAGAATATTTTACCAGTATGTGTAAGCTCTTTAATCAAACGGATATCTTTAATGATAAAATAGAATTATCATTTCTGAATTCTCAGTGAATTCCAGTGTTCTGGCTCAAATGTGGTCCAAAAAAGGTGAATTCTGTTTAAATTCCTCACCCCTGTTCAAAATGGTGAAGAGTAGTGAACTCAATGAGGAAGAAAGAGTCCAGAGCAAAGTGAAGCAGATGATACTGGAGGACCTCTGAGACTAATACATCTCTATTAATACAAATTATAATGGTACTGCTGTACACATCCAATAAAAATATTTTCCAAAATTTATTTTGGACAAATTTGTGGAACCTGTGCGTGAATTGTCTCTGTCAGGGAGTTTCCCATGGCAACCTTTGACATTTTACACATACTAAAACATCCATGACGGCACAAAAAAAAAATCCAACTTTTTCCCACTGACTTGATAGAGAAAAATGAAAACATCTACAGACCTTATTTAAATCTTTAGGCCCTAAAAGTAAAAAGCACTAAAATTCAACTTCCCATATCTGATATGTTCTATAATAACCTGTTGCTTTGAACAAATCTTTGCCAACACCACAATTAAAAAAGGGGATTAGAAAAGTCACAATACATAAATTATGGCAGTAAACATGATCCACTGGCTGATGCTGAACAAGGTTTTGAGGACTCACCTCCATGTTACTGGCTGCAATGTCTTGGTCGTAGTGCTCCATCATGTTAGGGAAGAAGGTCATGTTGTAGGGCATCCCCAGGCACCGGTGCACTTTGATGGGCTCGCAGGTAAACAGGCTGTGGGCGGTGCAGCTTCCCACCCACATCAAAACCAGGAACGCCGTCAGCATCTCCAACTTTGCCATCGCAACGACTGACGAGGAGTGAATGTGTGTTTTTATGTGTGTTTGCACTATAACAGATTCTGGCTCAGTGTTTGAGGATTTCTTGGCCCAAATGTTGAATTCCCTTCCTGGCTCACGCCGTCGTCCTCGCTCCTCCTGAGGTCATCTCAGTGGAGCCGACGGGCGGAGCGTCCGGTAAACCTTCCCCATCACTGGTCAGCAGCCTCTGGGTCACAATCAGGAATCCAACATCCCTGAAAATAAAGAATTAAATTAAATAGCTAACCTTTAACCTGACCCTGGCAGAAAAAACAGGATGTGACTCACCACCAAAATCCAGAAATCTTGTAAAGGTCCCAAATTTGTGATATTTTTCATATCATGAACCAGGTTAAAATGTTGTATAAATACTGTGAGACTATCTAAACTTCTCAGTCCAAAGGATTTCTGTCCATCTGTGACACTAATCTACAATATTTAAATCGTTTCAAAGTTTTAAATGCTCAAATGTGTCCTGCTTTATTTCCTGTTGCAGCTGACAGGAAGTAAACATGGACCCATGCTGCCTTGAAAAGTAAATCTTTTACATGTTAATTTTTTTCTTCTTTTAAGTCCGTTGAAATGCATCAAAACAGATCATTTCAGACAGAGGGTAGATACATGGACATTACAGCCTCTAGACATGTTCCAGCAGAAACTCAAAATACAAGTACGAACATGAAAATGAGACTGTTGTTGATTTAAAATGAAGAGTTTCAGAAACTGAGCGGCTTAATTCTTGCCTAAAATTATTTTTAGAAACACATTTCGGTAACAAAGTTTCCACACAAGCCGCCATCTTGGTTCCAGTTTGAAACCAGGGAGCAGAAGTCGCTGGGCTTGGTTCGTTGTCTGATGAGCCGAACACAAACGCATCACTCAGATCTTCACAAGACGGATTTTTGTGACATCCTGACAATCCAGCATCTGTGCAAGGCTGACTTTAAGTTTCACAACCACAACTTAACACGAGAGGCTCGTTTTGGACCATATTTCATGAAGATTTGTCTTGAAGATTTTTCTAAGTGGTAACTTATAGAATTGCAGAGCAGAGACAAACTGGAGCCCTCTCATCAAAGCACAACCTCTCACCGTGTAATCTTCTAAAAGTCTCAAATTAAACGAAGCAAATTAAATTTAAAATGAATCAAGCATTTAAATGGGCACTGCTTCATGTCCCACAAGGTCCCCAGACTCCAGTTTGGGACTATTTAGAGACATGAAACTAAAATGGAATTAGGGGAAGTGAAATCCAGTGCATCATGAAATTACACACTGAAGATCCAGACTGACTCAGTAGAATGAGTCCCAGCTTGTTGATGCACATTAAACTCCACATTAAAATGGCAGCGTTTCACATTCACACAGTTCAATAAAAACATACACATGAAAAAAACTCCTGAAAGCTTGACAGAATGAGGGCAGCAGTTTTTTCTTTTTTAAATCATTGTATTATATTTTTTTTGTCTGACTTTTAATTCAACATAAAATATTATTCAGTCCAGTAATTTATGGTATTTTAAATTTGCAGTCTGGCTTTAAAATTAGCTTTATTTATTTATCTGGATAATTATTTATTTTATTTTACCTGTTCAGTCTGGCTTTTAATTGAGCTTTATTTTCTACAGTCTAATTTTTATCTTTGTAGTTTAGCTTTACCTGAGTTTTAGCCAATGATTTAATATTTATTTTATTTACTTCATTAATCTAGCTTTAGCTGAGCTTAGGAATCTATTAAGATAAGATAAGATTAACCTAATTATTTAATATTTATTGTATTTACCTCATTAGTGTAGCTTTAAGTATTTATTCATTTAGTTATTTAATATTAATTGCATTTCATCCTTTTAGTTTGGCACTTAATTGAGCTTTATTTGTCATTTATTCATGTCTTCTCGTCTGTTTTGTTTATTGATAAACGTTGGTATGGACAGTTGTATTTTTTATTTATTTCTGATCAGTTTTCTCACAGTAATTTAATGAGATTTATTTGTTTTTCCTCAGTTTCTGTTTCTATTGTTTACTGAATGTAGCTAGTTTTTGAATGTTTCACTAAGTACAAACTAATCTTTCTTTGTGTGTGGATGTGTTGATTGATTTATTGATTATTAATTAATATTTTCCCAGTGTAAACAAAAACAAGAGTAGGTTAAGGTTTCCATTAGGGTCCACACACGAATACTTTTTGTTTTATTGTGTGTGCTAATACAATACATGTAGTATTTAAGTGTGTAATGTGAAGGTGTGGTCTCTACAGAGTACAAAGATGACTGTTTATGTGGCTGCTTGCTCTCCTGATGGTTATCATATGCTGGTGGTCACAGTTTATCTAATGTTACCACAACACAGAGCAAACATGCTAGCATCAACTTTTCGGTTAGCATGATAGCATTGACTCCAGCACCACTTCAGTGTAACAAGCACACATTTACAGGTGAGTAAAAACAACAGTAAAAAGTTCCTATCACATCTTCAGGACTTAACATGTCAGCTAAATGCTTTTATGTCAGTCTACCGGGCGCAGAGAAGTTGTTTCCCCGTCAATTAGACGCCAAACGCGGCCAGAGAGTTACAGTAAACATCCCTGCTTCGGTCGCTGCCGTGGGACGAGCGCCGAAATTAACTTCTGTTCAAGAAAACAAGGCTTTAAGGGTAAAACTAGAATCACAAAAACTTACCCCCAACTGTCCAGCAGATCGTGTAACAGCTGACTACATGGAGCAAATTTTGTGGGGGATTTGGTAGCGTGTTTCCGGTGACAGGCTCCGTCTCGGAGCCTTCTGTACCTCCGTCTTTTCTGGTCCGGGTGCTGGGAGTTTGAGATGCCTTCAAGGGCGTCTGGAAATATGGCCCCATTAAAAAACCAACTGACGTTATAACAATATTTACATAACTGAGACAAAATTATGAAATACAAATTTCTTCATACAACTTGTAGTTGCATTATTCAGCGTTATTTACAGTGTTAAAAAGTTGCTAAGATTTTAACAGTGTGGTCACACGAAGGTGAACTGGAACGCCTAGACTGCTAGTCAAACGAGGATTTACGGAAGCCCCTGAATGCAACATGGTAGCAGATGGGAAAATGTTGTTTTTGGTTGTTTCAAAAATAAAATAAATGTTATCACAAAAATTTACATTAATCTATTAAATGAAAGTGCTCGATATGCAGAATAATTTGTATTATATTATTGTATTATGATTATCGATACATGAATGTTTTCATTACTTTTATGATGCAGCTCATAAGGGTGGAGCTTTTTTGATATTCTATTCATGTTTTGGGGATATTTTGCGATTAAATTTAATATTTTACTGATATTACTTTGCATTATTTTGTCTGACACTTTGCAAATATAATAAAATATTTTTTTTATTTCATCAATTTTAAGTTTTCGCAGAAAAATGGTGGAGCTCATTGAAATAACTGCTGGTTATTTTACCCCTGGATCAAAAACGTTTCAAAGTTTAATCTAATAATACAACATAATTTATTAATCGATTATAATTCTGCATTAACAATCTGGCAGAAGTTATCACCACTAAAGCAATGAAAAGTACAATATCTACCTCTGAGATGCAGTGAAGTAGACGTACAATGAGTAAATGTATTTAGTTGCTTTCATCACTGCTACACAGATTGCAGAAAATATAAAATCCCTAATAAGTAAGTCATTATAAGCCTTATTTTATCATGTTAGACACTGGTGGCGCAGCACAGTGTTAAATTACAGTCACATTCATCAGGCTATTACTCATTTGCTGAAGGCTACACATCCTGGAAGTCTCACCAGGACTCCTGGTGTCACCTATCATAGTTCCTGAACCTTTTCACACCAAAGACCTTGAACTTGCTGCCCATTCTCCATCAGTTTGATGTGGAGATGAGGATGTGTTTCTGGGAAATCCTCTTCATCCCTCTTGGACATCTTTCCATATAGTTTCACTGTATTAACAGTTGTTTTTCATAGTTGTTACTCTGTAGGCTATTGAACAACTATTGCACGTCAACGTCATTTTTTGAAAAGAATGTGTCCCATCAGATAGGATTCTTTTTAGTAGTATATTACAGGCATGAAACCCATGTCATTTTGTTACTTATGGATGGATTACAGTGAAGATAAATTATTCCCATTCTTTGCAGAGGATCCCCTCAAAGGCCCCTGGTGGTCCCTGCCTGGATCCCTCAGTAAACATACTGTCCTAATTGTCCACCTGGGGGCGCTGTCTCCTCTCTATAGCCACACATCCATGTGACCACCGTGCAGAGGCGGGGTTATAATATAACAGTTCAGGTGCTTCAGTGCGTCCAATAACGCGTCCGTGATAACGGAGCACAGCTGGCCGCCTTTATGCGCTCTTGTCTCTCCTCTCATCGGCGGATGGACCAGAAGAGACCAGAGGAGACCAGAAGAGACCAGAGGAGACCAGAAGAGACCAGAAGGGACCAGCAGCCTCGGACATTAAATGACTGAATCAGTAACGGAGGCGCCGCCGGAGGGGACGGGACCGGATCACAACACATTCATATATGAGGTGCGTAATCTTGTGGCACATAAAGAGCAGAGGGGAGGACAGCAGATCCCTGGCGAGCCGCGATGCGCTCTGATGGAGAAATTTGGCGAGTGCGCCATGTGATGGATGCAACAGGATTATTGTGTTTGTGGTGCGAGGCGCTGGCCTGTTGCTAGGAGACCTTTTGACAGCTGGGAGCTTTTGGAAAGTGACAGTCAGGCTAATGCACTAAATGGTGTCTGCCTCTCCAGCAACCCAAAACTGCCTCCTTCTCCCTCCTCATGCTCGGGTTTAATTTGTGCGTAAAAAAAAGCCTCAGTGGTTGTTTTCTGTCAGGAGATTACAGTGTGTTTTCATGCTGAACAATGGCCTACTTGTTGTGATTATCAGATCCTAAATATATCCACATTCCTTTAATCTTTTCTGGCTCCATAGATGATGTCATTACATCCTAAAGTATGGGATGTGGTGCTGGATATGAAGCTGCCCTTTGTTGAGGAGACAGAGATGGATTATATCAGTGCAGACTTGCTCTAGTAGCGCGAAGTGTGAAGCTCTAATCGATTAGTCGGTCACTAATATGTCACTGTACAATAACAATAATATTTCCTGGTTTTTCTTTTCATGTGTGACACTAAACTGAATATCTTTGATTCATTTGAGGACAGAAACACTGATCCATATTCTTCACATTACAGACAAAAACAACTTATAGATTTATCAAGGAAATGATTAATTGATGATGCAAATATTCCTTAGCTGCAGCCCTAAAGAAATGTGTGCATGCGTTGGCCTGTCTTGGTTGGACTGAGGAGCACAGGCTTCATCTTTTCTCCCTCATCAGTCATGTGTCTGAAGGTCATGGGCAGATGGATCGATAACTCGATCTCCACATGAGAGCAGACTCAGCCCTGCCTGCACACTTAAGGTGAACCACATGCATACAGAGGCGTCCACAGCCGTATCAGAGGACCGGCGGCGGCTTACTGAGTTGTATTTCAGTCATAGTATGCTGGTGCGTCTGCGCTGACCTCTGTTTCCCCCTTGTGCTGCTGGGTATTATCTCACAGGAGATGGAGGGATATCAGACGCAGGTGTGTAGCACATTATGTCAAGGTTGTAGCTACACCACAGGGACTTGGTGTAACTTGGACTCCCAGCTTGTTTATTCTGCTTCTCTGAAGCTCGTTGAAATAGAAGAGCCATCTAAGAAGAGTCAGAGTCAAGACTGAGAGGAAGAGGAGCGTCTCTTCACGCTGTCACATGTTCTGTCCCATCAGGCTGATGTATGTTCCCAGTGAGGAGACTGCAGTCCTCAGGAGCCACAAAGCACCTCTCCTCCACCTCCACCACCACCTCCTCTTCCTTTCTCCAGGGGCATGCCTTCTGAACCCAGCCTCAGGTAAGCAGTCCAGTCTGTCCACACGTAGCCATGCATGCTCCAGGCTCAGGCAGCAAACAGAAATATGTAGAGAAATGTTCTACAAAACAAGCGCTATTCTTTATCCTAACCTGAGGAAGATCTATGGAAAATCAATACCTGGTTCAATAAATGTGGTTCCTCTGGCTCTCTGCAAGGCATGAATCCTCTCGATATATTTCTGTTTTTGTCAACACATCCCACGAATAAACTAAAGCCAACAACACATCCTCAAATGCCGTCGATGCAGCTCACGGAAATATTTCAAAACGATATCTGGGAATATTCAGGGTGGAAACTTTCTATGTGAATACGACAACATGAGACAACAGGAGTAAACTGGTTATATAGGGGTGAGCTGCTCATGCATGTGCAGAAAATAACCTTTTACTGGGTCATAAACATTATTTAAGTCTTTTCATGTGAAATAGGTGGAGAGTTGCAAGCCGAGTTGCAACGTTTAGTCAACTATTAAATTAATTGCCAACTATGGGTTAATTAATCAAGATTGATCCAGTGAAACTAATCGTTAGTTGCAGCCCACACGCATGCAGTCCTTTCAAAATAAACCACCATCTTCACAGGAAATAACTTTGTTAGGTTTAGGCAACAAAACTGCTTAGTTTGGTTTAGGAAAAGACGGTGGTTTGGGTTCAAATAACTCCAGTAGAGCTGCAACAATTAATTGATTAGACGTCAACTATTGAATTTAAAAAGAATTTAGTAAACTGAGCATCTTTGAGACATTTTCATACACATTTTCCATCATTTTCTGACATCTTTGTTGCCCAAACAACTAATCAATTATTCCAGAAAACAATCGACAGCTTGATCGATGTGATGGGAGGAAAAACTTTGCCTGCGGACGTTTGTAAATTCACTGAATTTAATGGGCTGCTGTTAAATGATGTGATGGAGGAGTGAGCTGCATGCAGAGCTGGTCACACGTCATTAAATGTGCATGACCCAGCGTTGTTTAAATTCACGAATAAAATGACTTTTTTTAATTGAAATTGTGCAAAAACACTTTTTGACCGTCTGCAACCCCTCGTCATGAATATATAGAATATATATACTGTTAGTTAAGTTTTATAACTAGTTAAACTGCTGGGAATCAGTTCTAAGCAAGGCGACATATGACGCACATGTTTACAGCAGTGGAAGAATTCTGTTTTTAAAACACTGACTGTGCTTTAATGTTGCAACATGAGGAAAACTATTCAAGACTGAGAAAAAACGCCTTCAGATGATCTTGGTTTGTGTTCAGAGACCACAGTCTAAATCTCTCAACCCCTGCTGCTTTGATTTTGACCATTATTTAAACAGAAATCTTCCTCTGGGTGCACTGGTCACGATGTGCATGATGCATCATCGTGTGGAATGAAAGTTATGAAATCATAAATGATGGTCGTCATTGTCGTGTTGCTTTAATGTCCGTCATCCTGCAGGGCAGTTTTCTCCCTGGGCTCCTCCCTCCTGCAAACAAACATCCTGACTCATCATTCATCCTTCCTCTGGTCCATCGTGCATCCACCCATCCAGGGGCGCCACTAGGTTTTGAGGACAGAGGGGGCTATATATACAACATTATTTAAATACACATACAGTGGCGTGCAAAGACTTTTTGAAGGGCAGGAGCAAAAAGAAAAAAGGGCCAACATGTTATCATGTTTTAACCAGCCAATAGGGCAGTTTAGTATGATTTGCCAACCAGGGGGGCACTTTAGTGCACGTTTTTACCTCCAAAGGGGGCATGAGGAAGGACGACTGTATTTAAGTGATTCAAGGTTTTATGATTATTTATTTAAACTCATGTTCTGGCCACTTTATATTGAATTTGTCGGCAAAAAAAATTTAATCAATACCAAATTATTTAGGGGGTCTTAAGAATATCATCGAAATAGGTCTAATGACGCCACTGCGCCCATCCACCCACACCCATCAAATGCTCTGTCTCACCATGAAGGTGACAGAGCGGCAGACAGCAGCTGTAAGGGGACAGAGATGGATTCAAGGTGCTGCTGCACCGATCAATCACTGCTGTAATCAATATATATGTATATATCTGTGTGTATGTGTGTGTGTGTGCAGCAGCAGGGAGATGCTGACAGGACAGAGGCTCTGTCAGTCAAAGTCCCACCAGGACTCGGTCCTCTCGGCCCTCAACCAGCAGAGGAAGGACGGCCTGCTGTGTGACGTCACCCTGGTCGCCGGCGAGCAGAAGTTCCACGCCCACAAAGCCGTCCTGGCAGCGTGCAGCGATTACTTCAGGGTGAGTCCTGGACCACGTTACAGTATACACAGAGCCTCCAGCACCACTTCATGGACTGAACTCACCTTTTAGGCCCAAATTTGAGCCTCAGGAAGCAACAACAAACAACCACTAAAAAACATTGTTCTGTCCAGGAATGACAGGAAATAAACTGCAATTTGGCAACAACATACTGATTATTAGAGATATTGACCTGAAGACCCTCAGGACTTCAACAAAACAGAAATACTTATGGCTCATCACTATTGTGTCTGTGAGAATCTGAGCCTCATACTGACTGTCTTTGGTTTGGACACGTTCTTCTTTTTCTTTTTTTTGTTGTGTGTTTCTTTTTATTTTAGCCTGCTGCTAAACCAAATTGCCCCTTGGGGATAAATAAAGTATCTGATCTGATTCTGATACGATCTGATCGAAAACAAAGAGCTCAATTTTAAAAGCTAAATTTAAGGTTTTGCATGAACAGATGCACAAAACATGAAGCTCCAGTCCAGAGGCCCTCTTTCCTCTGGTCCTTCCTGTTAAACCACAGATTAGCTGCAGGTTCACACTCTGGACATTTGCTGAAAGGCAAAAGTGCACTGATGAGATTTGATTTTCGGGACACCGAGCAGATTAGGAAGTAGGAATTAATCCCTGTTGAAAATGAGAGGCAGATTAAATATGTCCAAGTCGCCCAGAGATTACTCGTCCTGTGTTTGTGGAGGTTATTTTTGTGTCTCTGCAGAGAGCTGAAGGTGGGCGAGTCACGATCCTCTCCTTCCGTTTCCTTCCTCCTTTTGTTCTGCGGCTCAGTTTTTATAAATGCCGCTCTTTCAAGTCTCAGCTGAGCCGAGCAGCTCTTGGATTATTAGATCATCCGGCTACAGTGAGCGAGACGCTGCTCCTCTACAGGGACTTAACAACATTATCAGCAGTTTGTCATCTGACTCCACTGCTCGTGTTGTGGACAGAGACGGTGTGTTTGCTCGCTGCCTTTCACGCTCAGCAGCGATTATAACACATTATGTAGCCCAGAGGACACGAGTCATTGTAATGAAATACCTGAGCAAGCGCCAGCTGTTTACCTGAGACTCATCCTGAATGTGTCACCTGCCTGCAAGACGCCTGGACACATTATTTGTACTCGCCCTGCAGACAGGACACAGCTATTATTGTCTCAGTATTTTGACCCTGAGCTGCACTAAAGTCTTGTTGTTTTTTTGGCCTCTTTATGAAGACACATTTTAAGATTTAAGGACTTAAAACATCTCCCAGTGTAGCTTGATGTGTGAATTAGTCTGTAAACCAAATCAAGTCAAATCAAAAGCCTTTATTGTCGTTTTATGACAGTGCATACAATGAAATGAAACTCAGCTTAAAAATAAAACAGAAGAGTTATGTAAGAAATAAGACACTATTTACAGTAGTGAGGCTAAAACAGAAAGTAAAAAGTTATTGCACATTTTCAGAAGTGGAATATTGCACAAGGAAGTGGAGTATTGCACATAAACATATGTATTTATAATATAAAATATATAACATATATAACAAGATATCAAGATAATATAATATGATATCTATAAGATATCACATATATATAACAATATAATAATAATATATATAGTGTATAATTGATCCATTTAGCTTGAATTTGTTAGGCTGTAGTGTTGTAAAGTGTGTCTTTTTATTTAGATTCAAGAGTCTTTATTGTCATTATGCAGGCATAATACACATAAATAAGAATTAGAAATATAAAAGATATAAACATAAAAATATAATATGAAACACCCGTATTTGCAGAGGAGATGTGATATTTGCAGAGGAGATGTGATATTTGCAGAGGAAATGTAATTTCCTCAGCAGAAATGTAATTACTTATGATGGTTTAATGATGAAAAACAAAGCAAACGTCTCTTTTCCTGTTTGATCAACTTTCGTCGTGACTTTGACTTTAGAGCTGGAGCTCATGGACGAGGAGACGAACAAAGATGGAGGAGCTGTTGAGACGTTTTTGAGGGTGGAAACTAGTGATGTGTAATCCATTATTTTTAAGATGGATAGTGAAAAGCAGCATCTTGTGTCAGAAACCACAAATATCTGCACTGGTCTTCAAAAGCTGCAGCTTTGCCACATAAGACATGAGGATTTCTGTGAGATGTAAAAATAAGCCTTATACAGAAATACTGTGTGGCCTCAGTGAGTGCTGATATTTCACAGGATGTGTGTTTGTGAGGGAGTCACAAGTCGTCCCTGGTACGATCACAACAAGCAGAAAGTCATAAATCCTGCTGGCAGGTCGTGCTAATGCTAACGCTATCTGCAGCGCTGCAGCATCATGTGAGAGTGCTGCAGTGAGCGAGGCCAGTCAGGAGCCATCCATCACCTCCACCTCCACATGCTCCCTCAGCTCCTCCATCAAGGTCAGGAGCGTCTGAGCTGGAGGCCACCAGCCTGAACAACATGCACTTCCTGTTTAACACTCACTGACCACAGCTTAGCCTGCTAGCCGCAGGCCGCTCTGTGCTCGACGGACCGTTGGATTTTTAATTAGCGCAGCGGTGAATCAACCAGAGATGTGAAGGCCTTGAGTCGACCTCGTCTCACACGTTGCTCCGGCAACACAGAGGAGCCAGGTCAGAGGTCATGGCTGCCATGAATCAGCCAGAGACAAAGAGGCAAAGTGCCAATAAAAGTTGTTAGTGGCCAAAATTAAGCAAAGTAGCAACAAAAAATTATTATTAACGGGTAAAACGGGACATAAAGCGATAACCAAAACAAAAGGAAACACTACAAAATAAAACAAGGAAAGATGAACATGAAAATGAGATATGACAGAAAACAATTTTTAACTACAATCCAAAATATAAAAGTGCTGTGTGTTGTACTCCAAAAGCACAACTCACAAAATAAAGAATAAATTTCATTAACAAAAAACACTTGACAAGGCAACAGAACCCTAACGACCACTGACTTAGAGTGACTGACGGCTGTAATCTAATAAATAATAAAGCAAAAAAATACCTAAAAAACAAAATAGATAAAATAAAAAGAAAAGTTTAAAGAAAACGCTCACAGGTTGAGGATAAACTGAGCTAAATGATATGAAACAATGTTACTACAAAATAAAACAGGAAATTACAAATAAAATATGTACATGAAAAAATGGACCTAACAGCGCAGTCATAACTAACGATCAATCATGATGATAAAATTAGATCAACTGTTTTTACTGAATCTATCCAGACTTCTCCTGTAATTCAGCAAACAAATAATCCACCAAAGAGCATCGTTAAAGGATTAATTTGTAACGAGAAATGGACGAAAAGGAAAGGAGACGTTCTTTTCATAAACACAGCTTATTAGAGCTAAGCGAAACACGAGGAAACATGGTTTCTACAAAATAAAACAGGAAACTCACCTTAAAACAAGAAAAAAAAAAAATAACTTTGCGAGAACTTTTTTTCCCAATTGACAATCTAAAACTAAACCAAAACCTCGCCGTGCTGATAACAGAGAGGACAGGAAGTTGATCTTCATGGTGGTCACATTCACTTCCTGTCACACTCTGCTGATCAATGGCTCCGTCCTCCCCTCATGGTGTGACACCGATCAATAGCTTTGATTAGCGAACAGCTAGTTGGACACAGCTCAGCAGGTCCAGAGTGCAGACGCTGCGTCCACTGCTTTCATTTCACACACGCGTGTGCGTGTGTGTGTGTGTGTGTGTGTGTGTGTGTGTGTGTGTGTGTGTGTGTGTGACGGAGACAGAGAAGCCGTCCAACACAAACTACTGATCGTGCTATTTATTTCTGCTGACCTCCGGGGGCCAAGACAGGCAGGCTAATCAATACAGAGAGGGCTCTAGGATGTTGCGTCTGACAGGTTTTGATGGACTGCCATGCTGTGTTTCTCCTCAGCACACTCATACAGAAGCGATTCATCAGTGTGTTAATGCTGGCAGATATAATATGATCAACATGGATGGAGGAGAAGCGAGATTGAATCATAGCAGCTGCAAGCAGATGAAATATGTCTGTGTTTGTGTGTCGTCAGGCCATGTTCAGCTTGTGCATGGTGGAGAGCGAGGCGGACGAAGTGACTCTGCAGGGAGTGACCGGCGTCGGGCTGAAGCACGCTTTGGACTTCGCCTACACTGGACAGGTGAGTCTGAGCACAACAACAACCAGCTAATAGCATGCTAATAAACCCTGAGGCAGTGGTGCTTCTTTGCATTATGCAGATCAGGCCATCTGAACTGGAGAGTATTTCTATTGCAAAAAAATGCAGCATTTCCCTCTAAAGTAGTGTCAGAATTACAGCTACATTTCCCAGCCGTTACTTTTCACAGTCGCCAAATATGTCACCAAAGTGAATGAGAACGGGGCATTTGCAGATTACGACTTTAATCTCAGCAGCTTGTGCAGCACATATTCACCCCTCTGTCCTCTGTGGACACTTTATTCAAAAACACACAAAAAAAATTCAAGAAGGCTGAAGAGCACAGCATTACATTACATTTCCATGCTAAAGCAGCGGGACAGGAGGCCGCCGTGCTCGCCGTCTCATCACAAACAGTAAGTGTGTGATTGTTTCTAATAGCCGCCCTTGACCTTTTTAGATGCTCGGCCTCTATAAGCAGCTTACAGCCACACCGAGAGGCCGGGAACTTTGTAATTACTCCTAATTTTATTCCCACAGTGGAAACGAGAGAGTCGGTTCGTCTGTGAAAGTAGGTCAACAGCAGGCTTTGGAGCCGCCATGCTTTGGTCAGCTGCCTGGTGGAGATAATAGCAGATGAGATGAGGCAATATGCTGATCCCCACGCTGTAAATAATAACCCACCAAAAACATCCTTCAGCCACACGCAAGGAGATGCTATAGAAGATAAGATAGCAAGACGTTTCCTGAGCTGAAACTGTGTGTAGAAGACATCTGTAGTCTGCCTGCTTTCATTTCATCTCCTCCAGGTGAAAACAATAAAAAAAAATGAGCACAACTGACACAATAGATCAAATGGAAATCTACACTAATAAAAGGTTCAAGTCAAAAGTTTGAAGAAAGCGCTCACAGGTTGAGGATAAACTGAGCTGAAAGTGATGAAACATTGTCACTACAAAATAAAACAGGACATGACAAAATATATACACAAAAAATATAAATAACAAAACAAAGAGTTTAGATGAAACTGCAAAAAAAAAACACTTAAGTGGAGAAAAAAATAACTAAAAAACTAGAAATCCACACTAATAAATGTTTCTGTTAAATTAAAAGTTTAGTTAAAACAAAAAAAACTCACAGGTTGTGAATACTACAAAATAAAACAGGAAATGACAAGACAAACAGGGAAGACAAAAATATGAAATTTTGTAAAAACATGAAAAAAATGTCTCATTTTCCCTCCAAATTACAATCCAGGGAAAATATAATTTGTAACTCTAAAAACTCTGTAGCTGTAACGAAAGTTAATTTAATTTATTAACAATTTTGAGTCAGAAAAAAAAGAAAAAAATCACTTGATAAGGCAAGAAAAAAGTTCCAAGTTTCACTTGGAAAAGCATAAAATAACAAACAAAATAAAATGAAAAATACAAATAAAATAAAATCAAAATAAAATAAAAAGTTTAATCTACAAACAAAATAAAATAAAAATGAAAATAGAAAGTTTAGAGTAATCCCTACAAATGAAATAAAATGAAAATAGAAAAATAAAATAGAAAGTTTAGAATAATCGTTACAAACAAAATAAAATAAAATAATTAAAGTAAAAATAGTAAGTTGAGAGTAATCTCTACAAACAAAATAAAAAGAAAATAGAAAAATAAAATAGAAAGTTTAGAATAATCTCTCCAAACAAAATAAAATAAATTAAAAAAAAATTAAAGTAAAAATAGTAAGTTTAGAGTAATCGCTACAAACAAAATAAAATTAAATTAAAAATAGAAAGTTTAGAGTAATCTCTTCAATTAAAAGGTCCTCACACGGAGGAAAACTAGAACTCTACACTAATAAACGTTTAGTTAAAACAAAGAGCTCACAGGTAGAAGATGAGCTGAGCTAAAGGAGAGGAAACACGGTTACATGGTGGGTAAAGACGTCTATATTCGGCCTCCTTTCATTCATCTCCTCCAGGTGAAAACCATAAACGTCGGTTTACACAAGAACTCCCCGTCCTCCCACACTGAACCAGCCCCGGCCGGCGTTATAAAACTGACTTCAAGTGCTGCGAGGCCTCAGGAGTGGAGAGGAGAGCAGGATATGAGGAGAGTTATTACACTTATCACTGCTGCCTGCCAGGATGCTGATTGAATCAAAGAGGAAGAAACAAAAACACAATCGAGCGTTTGTTGCTCCTGATCACACGGCTTATGTTCCCACACTAAAAGTGTTTCTGATGTTTAAAATAAGCCCTTAATTCAAGACGTGATTGCTGATCACAGATTGAAGCTCCTGACCCTGATAAGAGGAAGATGTCTGCAGCAACATGTGAAGCTAAAGGAAGCTGCTGCTGCTGCTGCTGCTGGTTAACTGGACCGCTGCCACGCCTGGCAGGAAGCCATACTGCCATAAATGTGCAGATGCAGCTAATTACACAGAGGGGAAAAAGAGATAGCTAAGTGGCTTCAGTAACAGCAAAACTAATAGACAAACGCTTCATGATTTATAATCTTCTGTTCACATGGAAGTGACCGAGTTCATAAGGATATAAACGAGCACAAACGCTGACTAAGATATGATATGATCTTTTCACATCAGTCACAATATGAAAATCCAACTTATAAAGCACAATTTAAATAAACACAAGGTTTCCAAAGTGCCGTACTTTAAAAGAAACCCTACAAAAACACAGTGAATAAGTAAATATAATAAAGATAACGATAAAACGTAATAAAGAAATAAAATTCAGTCCATCCCAGATAAAACACCCATAAAGCACACAAAATGAGCGACCTACGTTGTTTGAAAGACCAAAGACAAGGTGGGAAAAGTAAATGCACCACAAGGCTTTCCTAAACCTACCTAAGGAGTTTTCTTACCTCATTAAGTCTGTTTCCTGTGAACAGGAAGTTTATTTTGAAAAGACCGGGGTTGGAAAATTGACTGAACTTGACCTTTGCAGGAAAATGCACAAAAAATAAAGATTTTTTTTTCTTTTACAGTGAAGATAAAACCTGAACACGAGTTAATTTAACCATTCCGATTTTTTCTATCGAGCTGTCTAAAAATGATAAAAAATGAGGAGGCTTCAGCTGAAATGCTGCAGAACAGCGTTCAGCCCACGCTGCTGTATATCCACAGTGTGCTGAGAGGCTCAAGTCATTTTTCACACTTTCAGTCACGCCTCTGTGGATATGTAGGGCAGCGCCGCTCGATGGATTATCAAAGCCCTTAAAAACCAAAATACGTTTTATTTTGGAGGCCGCTGTGTGAGAGGTAACACGGGGTGTGTTTAGTCTGATTGGGCAATTATTCCAGTGATTACTAGAACTCCCTGTGGTTCTGTTTGTGACTAAAAAATAAAGGAAAGTAGTCAACACTTGGCTGTGCTGCCTGTGTTACAGAGCTTTATGTTGCATATATGGAGGAAACAGGATCATTTCAGCTCAACAGGAAGCGTGCTTGAAGAATAAATGCTGTGATAATTGTCTGAATACGTTGCTTTGCTGGGATGATGATGATGATGATGAATTGGGTGTATTCCTGTAGCTGGAGTACAGATTCAAAGAAAAGCAAATACAGATCATGCTATTAGGTCTATAGTCGGTTTAACTCAGGTCACAGACTATTAAAGGGCCAGTGTGCATCATCCTATTGGTGCTTTAAACACCACATTTACTGTGTTTAAATCAGGTCGTTATATGAAGTTATAGAGACATAGTGAAGTAGTAGTATAGAGACAATTCACTTAAAAAAAAATAAATAAACAAATTGACTAATTTGACATCATGTAAATAGTGTGAGGAATACTGTCATGTGGAGGATTTAAGTCAATAAATAAATAAAAGTTTAGACTTTCTGGGTCTCTTCTCCAAAAGGTAGAGTTTATTCTTATTATTTTATTTGACATTTTTCAATTTTATTATATTTTATTGTCTGTTTATTGCAATTATTTTGTATATTTTGATATTGTTTTAAATTGCCTATTTTATTCTAGATTTTTATATTTTATTGTTATGTTATTAATTGCTATTTTATTGTTAAATGTTATATTTTTTTATATTTTATTGTGGATTTGTCTATTTTATTGTAATTATTTTGTTTGATCATTTTTTTTATATTTTATTGTATTTTATATTTGTAAGAATTTCATTATATTTTATTGTGATTTTATTAGTTTTGAATTCCCAGTGTTAAACAACTATCACTGCTATTATTTTCATTAAATTACATGTTATTTTATTTTATTTTCTGATGTACGTTGGTCTCAAATGATCTTTTTCGTTACTTTCACTGTTCACACTTGGACTCGTTAATCTGTGAAGCATTTTGAAGCACTTTAACCTGAAAGGTGCTGTACAGGTAAAGTTTGACTGCGGTATTTGAAAAACTGCAGCTGCTAAAATACTTTAAAGTGTAATGAAGTGAAAGCAAACCTGAAATAAACGGGGCTGGTTTGTGTCCTCTGGTCAGATCCTGCTGGAGCCGGCGGTCATCCAGGACGTCCTGTCGGCAGGAAGTCACCTCCAGCTGCTGGAGCTGCTCAGCCTCTGCTCCCACTACCTCATCCAGGTACATCAGTAGTTAGCTGCTTTGATTATTCTGTGTTTTTAAAATATGAGGCAATGACTGGAAGCTGGATCAGGTGTTTACAGACCAAAGAGTCCAGGTTTGTTCTGGTGACATCCCATTAACTGGAGAGCCAGGTCATAACTGAGACAGTGCAGGTGAATGAGCGCTGCTAATGAGCCACAAGCCATAAGCCATAACACACAACATTTTAGGAAATCTGCTAAGAGTCAGATGAGAGGATCAGCACCGCTCTGATGATGGAGACAGTTAGCTTAGCATAAAGACTGGAAACAGCTAGCCTGGTGCCTTCTGAAGGTAATGAATGAAATCCACCTGACACTGAACTATCCCTCCATCAAGGCAAAGTTTGATGTCAAAAATAACGAATGCACCACAAAAACATACTAAAATTTAACGGCATCCACCTCCTTAACGGTCTAGCAGTGAGATCCTCTACTGGGAGGTCAAAGGTCAGATCCCTGAGTCCAGATCTCCTGCAGAACTGGGCCTCCTCGCTGCTGGTTTCATGTGTTTTTCCTCACATAGACTTAGATGGATGTGTTGGACCAGGAGCAGAGTCAAACCTGCTGTCCTCTGAGTACGCAGCCGAACGCTGCAGCACATCAGGACGAATCAGGTCGAGGTTTCAGAGCAGAACTTGAGACACACTTTGGAAAAGTGCATTCTGCTGTTGATTCTGGGTTAATTTCATACAAACAATCCTGAATAATCTGCCAGTTCAGCTGCATCCTGAATCCTGCCACCAGGAAGATTTAATATCCAAGTCTAAGTGGTGAAAAGTAACTAAGTAGATTTACTTAAGTGCTGTGCTTAAGCACAAATTCACTTGAGTATTTTGCTTTCAACAACTTTAAAAAAAAACACACAAATTAAAAAAATATGATGTTTTGTTATAAATCAAACTAGAGTTAATAAGTTTTTAGTGCAGAAACATTTCATGGTTTCAGCTTCACAAATGAGGATTTGCTGATTTTCCTTTTAATTGTTATATTAATTTAGATTTTGAGGTTTGAACTGTTGGTTAACAATAAATCAATTAATTAAAAAAACAAACATGCAGATTATATATAAATAATATAAATGATAATTAGTTAATAGTTCACCACTTTGACCAACTGCAGCACTAAAACGCTGCTTTTATATTAATGCATTAGTAATGATAATATCATAATATTTTCTGCATTGAGTACTTTTACTTTAAATTATACTTACACACTTTTACTTACGTACTTCTACTAAAGTACAGCCTCTGAATACTTCATCGCTGTAGTCAACGTAGCTCAAAAGCGCCACCTGCTGTTTCCAGAAGCTTCTCCTCTGTTTGCTTTGAGTCTCTCTGGGAACCAAACAGCAAACAGAATAAAGTCATTGATTCCTGTGTTTGTTTCTTAACCTGCAAACATTAATGTTCACCTGATCAAACAGAAACACCAACAGCATGGATTCAGCTCAGCTCCCACATGTTAGCATGCAGAAT
Organism: Synanceia verrucosa; assembly: GCA_029721515.1. Classification (NCBI taxonomy): domain Eukaryota; kingdom Metazoa; phylum Chordata; class Actinopteri; order Perciformes; family Synanceiidae; genus Synanceia; species Synanceia verrucosa. The sequence continues at coordinate 25,672,834 of CM056557.1, forward strand.
TCACTTTACTGAATACTGAATAAGTGATCGATACGACGCTCGGTGTGAGAGTCACGCATCTGAAAAGATCTGACTGATCTGCATGTGTCGTAGCTGCTGTTCGCATTTATATAATCAGAATATTTAATGAAGACTTTTAGTGTCTTTTGTTGTGGAATAGTGGAATACTAACATGTGGAGGATTTAAGTGAATAAATAAATAAAATAGACTTTCTGGGTCCCTTCTCCAAAATGTTATATTTATTCTTATTTTATATTCTTATATTTTTTTCAGTTTTATTGTATTCAATTTTTGTATATTTTTGTTATTTTAGTAATTGCCTATTTTATTTTGTATTTGCATTTATATAATATTTATATGTCTTTTGTTGTGGAATAGAATAGATTAGATTAACACATTTTTATTGATCCCCATTGGGGAAATTTACTCTTTACAGCAGCGTAAACAAGTTATAGTAAGAACAAATAATAAAGCAACAATAATTAAATGATAGAATGAATATAATATATAATAACATATTTACAGTATGTGCTAAAAAAGAAATATTTTAATGGCAAATTAAAATAAAAACTACATTATTTTATTATTATTATTTTCCCCTGTAAAATAGTAGTAGATGAATAAAATGAATGAACGTTAAAAACCCTGAGTGGTTGATTACAGCATGGAGGTGTTATATTAATAATATTATCATATTGTCATGTTTGATATTGTCTGTGCTGAGCACAGCCAGGAGATGGCACTCTTATCCCACTAGTCTGGCGTCTTTTTCCTTTAATTACTTCCTTTTCTCTCCTTTATTTCTGTCATTTGTAAGTAAAGTAAACATACTGTATATAAGTGGCTTGTATATATATATATATATATATATATATATATATATATACACACACACACACACACACACATAAATATGGGTATATTTTCTCTAATTCTTGTGTGTGGGTTGAAGGTTGAATATATATACCTGGTAAATGTGACATATTCTAGTATAAATAATGTGTAACATGTTATTTTTGACTAAATATACTTCAGAATTACTTATAACACCTAGGTGAAAGCATGTTTTGCTGTTTGTCAGCTCAGAGGGAACATTTCTGCTGAATATCCCTGCAGGAGCTGAGCAGCGTTAACTACCTGGAGCTGTACCGGGTGGCCGACCTGTTCCACCTCCCCGCCTTAGAGGAGGCCGTGGTGGGCTTCCTGGTGGAGCATCTGTCTGAGCTGAGCCAGAGCCGGCAGGAGGAGGCCCTGCAGCTGCCCTACCGCCTCCTCAGGGAGGTGCTGAAGAGCGACCGCCTCACCTCGCTGAGCGAGGAGGAGATATGGAAGGTACAGGAAGTGTGTGTGCTCACAGGTTTTACATACCAGCAGTGTCCCAGACTAATAATTCTGCTAGTTTCTGTTAATTTTATCCACGTCTGTCCATCCTGGAGGAGGGATCCCTCCTCTTGCTCTTCCTGAGGTTTCGACTACGTGTGATGGACACGTGTCGTCCTCCACGTGGTCGTGCATGAGCGTGTCACGAGCTGGCGGCGGTGCAGGGTGGAGACTTTCTGTTTTGACTGTTCATTTGCACCAATCAGCCCCCACCACCACCACCTCCACCCCTCCCCATCTCTCTTCTTTGATTAGGCCCACCGCGGTTCCATCAGGGCCCCCAATCCCCCAGCTGTCACTCGGCGGCCCGTCTGATTGAAAACAATCAGGCCTCTGATGGCACAATTACCCTGACCCTTTAGCCAGCCGCCGCCGCCATAATCAGCCTCTGATTAGGCTGCTTTGGGCCTCCTTCACTTCGCCCAGAAGGTTAATTTGGGCATCAGACGGAAGCGAACGGCGAGCGAGGGGACGACGTCCGAAAGGATGGAGATGGGGGGGGGGTATGCACACCAATACTGGACAGATAAAGCTCGGCAGTCAATCATCGTCACTCAGAGTTTTCTTAGAGCCTCTCACGCTCTGGAAATCACATTTTCTCTGGCTTTGTTTTTTTTCTCTCTCTCTCTCTCTCTTTCTCTCTCACTCTCTCTCTTTCAGAGCGTAGGGGAAAGCAGGGAGAAGGAGTTGATTTATTCTGTGCCCTGAGGAAGTTGCGTGATGCAGCGTGACCTTCACAGTCAGCTGCTGTAGAGCAACGCACACCCACAAACACACATCCTGTCACTTCAGAGCAATGAGGAGGAGTGACAAAAGACACTCCTGACCTGCACGTTTCTTACATTTACAGCGGAAAATAAAAGCAAAGCTGTCCAGCATACACCCAGTATTTATCTACACCTTTTTTTCCCTTGATTTATGTCCTTTTTTTTTGCACAGATTACGTCAAAACAAAGCCATAATGGTATCAGTGATACCCTGTCACGTCGCCTACATTCGCATCTCAACGCCACTAAATAACCTTCCTGAGTTCAGTTAAATTCTCTGCAGCCCAGTTGGCCTGAATCAAACAAAGGAAGGTGCCTGTGGATATTTACATTCTGTATATTGAATGCTGCTGATTAATAAACACCTGTGTGTGTTGGAGAGTATGGATGTGATGCAGACGTCTTTTCTTCCTTCCTCCCACTTCTCATTTAAAGGTCTTGGAGGCTGATCTTCATGTTTAAAATAAAAAAAAAAATGAGTGGATTAATATTATGAGCTAACTTCCATAATAATCATTTTGTCTCCTGTTGCCATGTTGAGAGCCACGCAGAAGCAATCGAAATGCTCCCTCATAGCAACCATTAGCACCTTTTAGCTAACTGTGCTATTAGGATTTAGCACCTTTGATACAAATAATAGGCCATGAAAAAATGACATTTGAATTTTCTCGTTGTGTCCTAACTTCTTACCTCTCCTTTCATCTCTGTTTGAAAATTTTTGGGTCGGAGGAGGCCAAACTTTGAGTTTCAATTTAAAAAAAAAAAGTTATTTTTTCAAGAAAATGCAAAAGATCCAAGTGCAATTTATGATGGAGTACCATGATTTAAGCCACTTAATCCATTAAGCTCAATATGAAACATGAATATGAATCATTTTGTCGGCTCGGACGCCATGTTGAGAGCTGTCCAGAGGCAAACCAAGTGCTACCTAATAGCACTTCTAGCACCTTTGATGTGAATAACGGGCCCTAAAAAAGTGTCATTTGACTTTAAAAGCTGATTGATTTTTTTGGAAAGTCAGAGCCAGCTGATACTTACGCTCTTCATCTTCCTTCAGTTAGTCGTCATGTGGCTGGAACACGACTGCCGCTACCAGTACGCTGATGATCTGCTCCAACATGTCCGCTACGGCCTGATGGACGTCCCGACGCTGCACCACCTGGCTCGCAGCCACTCCCTGGTCCAGTCCAGCCCGACTGCCGCCGCCCTCGTGGAGGAGGCCCTGGACTACCACCACGCCACCTTCGCCCAGCCGCTCCGCCAGTCGGCCCGCACCAGGCCCCGCTTCCAGTCCCTCACCCTCTATATCATCGGTGGCCGGAAGCGGGAGGTGAGCAGGGTCAGGGAGTTGCGCTACTTCAACCCGGCCGCCCAGGAGCACGTACGAGTCGCCGGCGGGTCGAACTGGAGCGAACTGGCGCCCATGCCCACTGGGCGCAGCCACCACTGCGTGGCCGTGATGGGCAACTTCCTGTTTGTCGTGGGCGGGGAGGTGGAGCATGCCACTGGGAGGACGTGCGCCGTGCGGACTGCTTGTCGGTACGACTCCAGGGGGAACTGCTGGACTGAGATCGCCCCCATGAAGGCCTGCAGGGAACACTTTGTCCTGGGGGTGCTGGGGCAGTACCTGTACGCCGTGGGGGGGCGGAACGAGCTGAGGCAGGTGCTGCCCTCCGTGGAGCGCTACTGTCCCAAGAGGAACAAATGGATGTTCGTTCAACCCTTCGACCGATCGCTGTCCTGCCACGCCGGCTGTGTGGCAGACGACCTGCTCTGGGTCTCAGGTATAAAGCATGAAGACTAGGGGTGTCCCGAACTTTTTCACTTCTGATACGATACCGATATTGCAGCCTTGAGTATTGGCCGATACCGATATTGTTCTGATACAATATCAACACTAATCATCCAGACTTTTATTACTTATTTTGTGGTAAGTATTGATCAAGTGATATTACTCAAACAGAGAACAATAGTCAGCAACAGCAGCTCTGAGAAAAACCGACCCGTTTATTATTAACCAAAGGATTACATCAATTTTAACCTTAAACAGAAGAATATTCTACTATTGAATAAAATAAATAAATAAATTAGAAGATCCTGAAAAATAACCTCAATAAATCCAATAAAAACAAAAGAAAATTTAAAGTGCAAAATAACCACTAGTTTAACTGGAGTCTGGAATGGACTGCTGGTATCGGAGTGATGATATCGGAGATTTTAGATGCAGACCGATATAATCCGATACTCGTTGTTTTTTTGCTGATATTGGTCCGATATTGGATTAAGACACCCCTAATCAAGATGCTGAAGATGCTCACCGACCTTCATCACATTTACCTTCATTTATATATTTGAACCAACATGTTTTGCTGTCTGATCAAAGCCAGAAGGTGGTGTGTTTTGTTCCAGGTGGGGTGACGAACACAGCTCAGTACCAGAACCGGCTGATGGTTTACGACCCAGAACAGGTAACAAAACAAAGACTATATGAAGACTACAGTATTAAAATGTGTATGAAGGTGTTGTCATCAAATGTTACAGTCCCTTCAGTTCTGCAGAGCTTTTTAGCGTCTTTTAGCTCATCTTTACTGTTTTGATTTAGTCTCACTGTGTAACCCACGATCTGCCCAGCATCAAAAGACAGACTGACACTGTTAGCATTTTAGCTAAAGGGGCAGATTTTTCCATCAGGAGTTGGTAGAGACCAAAACTGAGCAAAAAAGCTATTAGCGTTAAAACAAAAGTTTACGCATGTCCCACAGTAAGAAAGGCTAAATCAACACTCCACAAATGTTTGTTTAGTTTTTTCAAACAAAGTGCGTTAAAAAAAAAAATATTGGAAATTGGTTGATGACGTTTGGCTCTCTTTTCAGGTGCATAACACCACCTTATGTCGATAAGTCTTGTTATGTCAGTGAAAGCAATTTAGCTCCTGATTGTTAGCTGAGAATTTAATGATTGCAAAAAAACATATTAATATAAATGTCCCATTATTGGCCTATATACACATATTCATTATTATATTCATTCAGCTTCATTTACATATATATATATATATATTTCCCACAACACGTGGTGTTTCTGTCAGACCAGCATGGACCAGGACTCTTAAACTGGACTCCACAGACGTTTCAGTCCCAACACAAACATGTTGGTCTGATGTTCTCGATGCTACCAGTGTTGCCATGGTTTTGACCCTTTCAGACTGCTTTCCCTTCTCCGTTCACCTTGTAAGGAGGTGAATTCGTGCCAGAAACTCCCACACTAATTCAGCTCACTTCCTCCTCTCTCCTCATCTCAATAACAGTTTACAGACTGAAAAGCCTCACAGGACAAATTTGTGTCTTTGGGCTGCAGAAACAAAAAGAATGAGCGATGGTTACTGTTAGGACTGCATCATATTTGTGGAGATTGAAGCTAAAAGCTATATGTACAGTGTATATATTACACGTCACAGTGAAATAATGAAGGTCTTTTTCAGAAAAGGAACGCAGACATTATGTTCACTGTGATGGACTGAACAACAGGCAGGTGAAAAGAGTCTGCTAATTGATTTTCACACCATATGGAAATTAATAGAAAATGGATGGATAGGATAAACGGTAGAATATGGATGGATGGATGGGAATTAATGGAAACCAACTGCATCACGGAACATAGAAAAAAAAAAAAAAAAAAAAACTCCACAGTTTTCTCTTGAAAATAATCCACTGCAAAGAATTTGTTATGCGTACAGATGGATAACATTTGCACTATAATAGCTATAAAAAGGTTGGGTCTGTAATAAATACAACACATGGTGCATGCAGAGGACAGATTATATGAACCAAAAACATGATCATTCAGTGTAAATAGTTGCCTCAACAGGGTTAAAACCTACCTTTAATCCTTAATGCAGCCAACACACTTTTTTCTGTTCAGGTATGACAGGAAATTATTTCGTCTAACATTTTGTCTGCAATTGAAAATATTTTTTTTCCTCCTTTTAACTATTGTAAATGTTTATTCTATCTATGTCTTTGCTGCTGTTTATTGTTTTTTTCCAGTACTGTAATTTTGTCTATGCTGCTGTGGCGAATGAATTTCCCCCAATGGGGAAATGGGGAAATGGGGGAAATGGGGAAAATTCTTCTATTCTATTCCAATAATAATGTGCTTCAATATTTGTTTCTACATTTTTATATTTTGTTAATTAAATTTAATTTTATTTTTAATAAAATATATATATATATAAAATCTAAACTATATATACTGTATCTTTTATATTTTTATTTTATTTATAAAAATCTAAACGATATATATTTTTACTCAGTAATTATGTTAATTTAGGGCAGGGGTGGTAAACATTTGCTAAGCTATAAAAATATATATATATATACATACATACATACATACATACACATACACACATATCATATCATAGCAATGCTAACTGCTAGCTGCAGTGTTTGTTGTGTTTATATATGAGCCAGCTGTCAGAGGCCTGGCTCTATATATACGCTGTATATAATGTGGAGGCATGCGGTGCATATGTGTGTGAGGTGCACATCCATATGGGCCCCTGTTTGCACATGTTGTGTGTGAGAGAGAGAGAGAGAGAGAGAGAGAGAGTGAGTGAGAGAGACTCATTTGTATTCACCATGAATCTACATTCACCTGCCAGAGCAACAGCAACCCCCCACCCACTCTACCCTCAACAGATGGCCACCCGTCAGCTCCCAGCAGACACACACACACTCCACCTCAATCTCACACACACACACACACACACACGCACACGCACACGCACACACACACACACACACACGCACACACACCACCTCAATCACACACACACCGCCACAGAATAAGCTTCGACAGACTCCTAGTGAAATGAGCAGGGATCCTCGGAGTAAAATGGAGTGGCTGAAACATATGATTAGAAACAGGGAGGGAAGTCATTAGTACAAACCAGAGCTCCAGTGTCACGTTATTTATCTAGCACTGAGCATACATCAATTACCCATGCATGGATATGCTTAAATATTAATCTTCTTATTCATCCTGCTTTCCTTCCACACCCTCACCGTTTCTCTCTGCCTCCCTCTTCGTACTACATCTCACCTGCTTCTCATCTTCCCCTCCATCTGCTTTCTCCACTAATCCATCCTCCTCCACCTTCTCCTCCTCCTTTCTCAGGACCAGTGGTTGGCCCGCAGTCCCATGTTGCAGAGGCGAGTTTACCACGTCATGGCGGCGGTGAGGAGGCAGCTCTACGTGCTGGGAGGAAACGACCTGGACTACAACAACGACCGCATCCTGGTCCGCCACATCGACTCCTACAACATGGACCTGGACCAGTGGACACGCTGCTCCTTCAGCCTCCTCACGGGTGGGCAACCAAGATTCAAATCAGTAATGATTAACCAGTCCATCTTAACCAGCTATAGACAGACTATACTAGCTAAGACTTACTAATTATAAGCTCTCCTCTCACCAGACTCCATTCACTAAAGATGCAATTTAAGCTCTCCTCTCACCAGACTCCATTCACTAAAGCTGTAATTTAAGCTCTCCTCTCACCAGACTCCATTCACTAAAGCTGTAATTTAAGATCTCCTCTCACCAGACTCCATTCACTAAAGCAGTAATTTAAGCTCTCCCCTCACCAGACTCCATTCACTAAAGCGGTAATTTAAGCTCTTCTCTCACCAGACTCCATTCACTAAAGCAGTAATTTAAGCTCTCCTCTCACCAGACTCCATTCACTAAAGCAGTAATTTAAGCTCTCCTCTCACCAGACTCCATTCACTAAAGCGGTAATTTAAGCTCTCCTCTCACCAGACTCCATTCACTAAAGCAGTAATTTAAGCTCTCCCCTCACCAGACTCCATTCACTAAAGCAGTAATTTAAGCTCTCCTCTCACCAGACTCCATTCACTAAAGCAGTAATTTAAGCTCTCCCCTCACCAGACTCCATTCACTAAAGCGGTAATTTAAGCTCTCCTCTCACCAGACTCCATTCACTAAAGCGGTAATTTAAGCTCTCCCCTCACCAGACTCCATTCACTAAAGCGGTAATTTAAGCTCTCCTCTCACCAGACTCCATTCACTAAAGCGGTAATTTAAGCTCTCCTCTCACCAGACTCCATTCACTAAAGCAGTAATTTAAGCTCTCCCCTCACCAGACTCCATTCACTAAAGCAGTAATTTAAGCTCTCCTCTCACCAGACTCCATTCACTAAAGCAGTAATTGAAGCTCTCCCCTCACCAGACTCCATTCACTAAAGCGGTAATTTAAGCTCTCCTCCCACCAGACTCCATTGACTAAAGATGTAATTTAAGCTCTCCTCTCAGTGAGTTGCTGGTCTGTCGCTGTCGGTTAGTTTTTTGTGTTATTGTGTGACTTTCTCATCTGAACTAATGTAGCGTCCATAGCAGTATGCTGCTAAGCTTCCTGCCGGTACTTCCTGTCTGTGTCTTCACACTGGGAACACACCAACTGGCATCATCCAAGTCACTGGATGTAATGTTACTCTATTTACTGGACATGTCACAGCTGCATCACACAGGAGCCTACAACTGATTTTAATATTTAAAAACATGACACCTAGTGCCTCCCTGCTGGATGTGAGCAGGCTAGAGGATATAAACAATGAAATCACATATATTATCCCTCGTCTGGACCTGTGGGCACGCTGCATCTGTAGCCTCCAGGCTGGTGGAGGTGTGATGGAGAACCACCTCCACCAGGTCATACTGAAGCTAAAGCTCAGGTGACTTTACTGCCCCTCCCTGTTTTGTTCTGTCCTCCTCTGATATCTGCAGAAGTTTAAGACAAAGTCACAGTGAGGTGAACAGGAGCTCCATCTTTCTCCATTTATCTCCATGCCTCCCCCAGCGGGGGATGGAGAAGTCATATTGTCAGGAAGGACGCCCTCTGCTCGGCATAGTGAAGCATCTCATCGTCTCTGTCCTCCCCAGGCCAAAATGAATCTGGAGTGGCCGTCCATGATGACAGGATCTATGTGGTTGGAGGATACTCTATTTGGACCAACGAGCCTCTGGCATGCATTCAGGTGAGCGATGTTGTGACGCTCTCTCACATTGTCAGGTGAAGGAAAAATAAAAATTAAAAAATATTGCAGTGAGCAGCAGCACAGGCTTTGAATTAAGGGATTTATGTCAGAAATATTATATATTAGTGGTAGTACAGCTTATACTTTGCATACATGATCTTTGACCCTCATTATACGTCATATATTACATTATATATACAGTTATTGCAGGAAAATTACCCACAATGACTCTTCCTCTTGAAACTGACCAGCTGATTAAAACCAGTAAAAAAAAAAAAAAAAACTGATTAAAGCAGGACTGCTGCTAATGTTAGCTTAGCTTCACGTCAAGAAAAAAAAAAAATCCTCCATCTTGTTAAAAAACACCAAGATCTGAAAACTTAAAAGTAAAATTCTGGCAGACAACCTCAATTCTGACGCTTGTTTAAAGACGATATGATGCAGGCGACCAAACGAAACGAATCGGTCATTTTTAGACACTTCAATGTGTAAATGATATACTGTATGTTAAACCTTTAATGCCCTGATAATCGTGCAGAGGCTTTAAGAACATGTGAATCCATCTTTCTCTGAGGAAACAACCCAGACATTACTACTAAAAACTACTTGTTAGACGCCCACTAAGCTGTATTTAAACTGAACGTCCTGTTTGCAGGTGCTGGATCTGAGCACGGAGGGGAAGGAGGAGGTTTTCTACGGACCGACTCTGCCGTTCGCCTCCAACGGGATAGCAACCTGTTTCCTCCCTGCTCCTTACTTCACCTGCCCGAACCTTCAGACCCTGCAGGTTCCCCACCACAGGATAGGTGCTGTTTAAAACCCCGAAGAACAAAAACACAAACTCCTAATAACCAGAGATCAGAGGAGCCTCAACTCCACTCTGGACCGACAGTATTTGGAAAAAAAGCTACCGTCACACGAGTGTACAGGGATATCTGACACCCAGATGTAATAACTGAACCTGCCGGAGAGACGAGATCCATGTTATTCTGCAAGCTTCAAGACAAAAAAAAAGAAAAAGAAGCAGCTGTTACAATAATACAGCATGTCTGTTGTATTTCCCCAAAGACTGAGACACCATTCATGATGTCCAGAAGCAAGAAAAAATAAACTCCTGAGGGATTAAAGTCACCTAAGAAGACAGGAACAAAATGCCAAGCCCATTACCAATAAGTGAGCTGTGGGACGACATGACTGAACTGCTCAGTGGTGCACAGTTCAGAGCAGCTGTCCTCTTTGTGACCCATTACAGGCTGCAGGAGCTTTTCTAGCTGGAATCACTCGATAAAACTGTATTTCCATCAGACCTCTGGCCTGAAAAACGTTCCCAGGATATGAAGAAAAGCCTGTTTTCTCATCGACTCGCATGTTTTGAAGTTACAGATTTGAGTGACTGAAGCTCGTCAATAAACATTGTGTTTTCTAGAAATTCATATAAGGTCAAAACTCCTCTGCATCAGCAGTGACACACCACTGTATGTACTAGGGGTGGGGATACGATACGTATGTACACACATTAATGTGGATTTTTTTGGTATTTTATTTTTTATTTAAATTTTTATTTCAACATGCGGAAGTTGCTCTGGATTTACAATTTGCCCAAAACATTACTTTTTATGGGGGAAAAATAGATATTAAGAAAAAAAATCACATTGATATGGCAATATTGCGATATATTGCCATATCGATATTTTTTCCCACCCCTAATATATATATATATTTTAAGCGAGTGTGGCACAGGCACAGGACCTACGACTGTTTATGTCTTAATGAATGTCTGCCATCAGTCCAGAGACTGAAACAAGTGTTGATATGATATTTTAAAACATGAAAATCTACTAAAGAAAAAGAACTGCACTTCCCTCTGCGGTCAAAAACATGTCTGAAAGAATATGTATGGCACATTATCAGAATAAATAAGCTACATAAATTCACCTGGAATGTGTTTTACGTCCCATTTAAAAGCTTTTTTCCTTTCTTTCGCTTCTCCGACCACCTCTGATAGCGCTGCGGAGAAGGAGCGCAGTGCAGCAGAAAGTCGCTCCAGTGAAGGGATGCATGGCGGTTTGATGAGGCTGGAAAATGACTAGCAATGACACAAAATGGGACTGTGTGATTATGGGAGACAGGAGCGAGACTTCATGTGATTAGGTGCAAACGAAAGGCGGATTGCAAGAGATTGCTGCGACTTGGGAGGGCGAGAGAGAATTGGAACAAACAGTACTCCTCTCCTTTACTATTTTTTTCTTTTTTTTGCTGCTGAACTCTTTGGGCTCGCCCACGACTGTCATCAAATCTGTAATTCAGAGTGCCAGCCGAGTGGAGACGCATCCAGCACCTGATGGTACGAGCACGAATAGTCCATGCTCACATTCCTCTATAGAGCTGAAATGAAACGGAGGAGATAGGAGCACATTTATTGTCACATTTTATTTCATTAATAATGCAGCTGCCCCTTCTTTACAGTATGTACATTATATACAGCCTGATTCAATTATGGTCCATGATTGGAACGTTTCAGGCTCAAGCATGAAGGACATTCAGAGATCCTTAAAGATCAAAAACGTGTCTTTCTCTTTCCTGTGGTGCTATTTGAGTCTGACTTCTCTGCAATGTTACGGGACAAGACGACACTCAAAGCGTCAAAAAATATATTTTAAAAATAGCATGTCACCGTTTCCTTCCAGAAATCATGAGCCCAGATAGTCAAGGTGTTCCACAGATCTTCTTGTGAGCAGGAACTGTTTTCTTTCACAGTGCAGAAGGAAGTGTGCATTTTCCAGTCATGGAAAATGTAGAAAATTAGAAAAAAGGTCAAATGGCCTGGAAATTATTTATGCAAACGGCTTAAATGTTACTTTAAATCTGTTTGCATAAATCACCTGGATGGCATGGGGGGGGGGATAAATTATTTTCCAGGATAACTGTTTCCAGGACATTTGACCTTTTTTCCAATTTTCTACATTTTCCATGCAAAATCAGTCAATTATTTTCCAGGTTTTCCAGGATGGATGGGAACCCTGAGGGAGGCTTGTGACATCCAAGGAAAAAAACAAAAACTGAGCAACTCGTGGTTCGGTAGAGAGAAAATCGTTCCTGCATCAAAGGGGCTCATGAGTTCAGGAAAGAACAAATGTTTTCCCAGCAGGTGTGATGACATCTAGTGATGCGGTTGCAGATTGCAACCAACGTAATTCCCCTCCGCTCATTCGTCCTTTTCCCAGATCTGAGTCACTAACTACGGTGGCCTCCAGGTGACATAAAACCATGACAGTCTCTCCAGTGTTTGTTTCGTTCGTTCCGGTCCTGCTCCCTACTCTCAGCTAAAAGAGAACAGCCATTCATGAATATTATGTTCCTGTTCTACAGCTAGATCCCCTCAGATTTTACACACTACATCAAACCCTCATATTTTCCAGGATACCCTCTTTCTTGCTGAGCAAGACCAGAAAAAGAAGGTCGCTGTGACTAACTGGATGTTGGAGCTGGCGGCAGGTTCTGGAGCTGCTCCTTGTTTTGCTGAAAAACTTTTCAGTCCTCTTCCAGACTGGTTATTTCTGCCTGCCCACTCTCTCCGAGGAGGCTCAGTAACTTCCTGTATGCAGTCCTGTAGCACAGAGACGTAGCGGTCACATCAGTGGAGTAACGTTCAATAAAACACACGCAGCTATAAGAATATTTCCACTGTGTGCGTAACACCTGCTTATTGTCTAGACAACTTAAAAATAGTTTATGGTGTGATTCATGCGCTCGCTCACCTCAAAGCAATGTTCCTCCCCAGGCCTCTCTTGTGTTCTGTGTTTCTCAGACTGGCGGACAGATTGGGGATGAGAGCTCGAACCACAGAGGGATCTAAAACAGCCACCGTCTCCAGGACGCCGTACACCTGCCTGTCGTAGATTCCCTCGTTCTCCTCCACGAACGACCTGGGAACGGTGAGATTAAAAACCCACGGAGGTTAAAACAGGCTTTAATGAATCAGCTCTGACACAGGTGCACATTTTCGCTGCTGTACATTATTGTTGATTACCGTAAGACGGCGATCATCTGGTCACATGGTCTGTTTGCAGCGGCGGCGGCACATCGCTCCACCACAAGCTGTACAGCATCTGTGCTCATCTTCCTCACTGCACCAGAAAAAAACCCTGATATCATCAGACAGCCCTTCACTGATTACTAGAAACACACACTTGATTGTTTTATTTGTCTCTATAATTTGCCCCAAAGTGAGGATTGATGAAAATTGTAAGCATTAAGGACATGTTTGGAACCATCTCGCCGATGGTGAGGACTATCATTACGGCGTTTATAGTCTGTGTTGGGCTTTAACGTCACATTACTTCCTGAACTGGTCCTTTCAGTTGCTCACTTTTCAGTATCAGGGATTATATCTTTCTACACATGAGCCAGGATGCTGCTCATTCATACTCAGAGAACTGAGGACTAGCAGCTCCTCCATATGAAAAATGAACTTCCTGTGTGTATTATGCAGAGGCATGATGTTACCCTGCGGCTCGTTGACCAGCATCACACAGCGCAGCAGGGAGGGGAGGGGCAGCGTCAGGAGGGCAGCGTCCGAGTCGCTGTTTCGCCTCAGAAGCTCCAACAGGAACATCAGGACCGCCGCTAGCCGGGGCGGCGGAGCGTGACCTTTGAACTGCAGGAAGCTCTCGCTGCGAGATCACAAAGAAACATTTCCAGGAAAATTTCAGAAAAATATTTTAGGTGAATTCACTCCCAACTCGTCAAGAACAGACAGACAGAAGTTTTGTTGAGTCACTTCAGGTTCAGGCGAAAAACTCCACTATAATTAGCAGGGTTCCCACGCGTCCTGGAAAACCTGGGAAATGACTGACCAATTTTCCAGTCACGGAAAACATAATCATTTTCCAGGATAACTTAACTGTTTCCAGGACATCTGACCTTTTTTAACTCATTTTCCATGTTTTCATGACTAGAAAATTGGTTGATCATTTTCTTCCAGGACATGTGGCAACCCTGAGTTATGTTTAGGAAAGAACTATATAGTTGTGCTTCAGTCTGTTGTGAATATGTGATGAGAATGATCAGCTGTTTCAGGATTCCCACGTGTCCTGGAAAACCTAGAAAATGAGAGACCAATTTTTGGCCAAAAAAAGGTCAAATGTCCTGGAAAAAAGTTATTGGTTATTGGAAAATCATTTATCCTTCCCATGCCTTGTGAGTGAATGCAAATGGGCTAAATGTTCCTTTTAATCTGTTTGCATAAATAATCTTTTCCAGGATGACTTTTTTGCCCTTATTTTCCATAACTGGAAAATTGGTCAATATTTTTTCCAGGATTTCCAGGACGGGTGGGAACCCTGCAATTGTAACTTGATGAATGGGATATGAACAGTTTTTATAACGTGACAAACTATGTGTGATGTCACAGTCAGGTGGTTGTCAGGTTTCCAGAGACTTACCAGAGCACCTCCAGGATGGTCCTCCTCAGCGCTGCTCCTCGGCTGGTTGGGCTGGACTCACAGGCACTCAGAAGCACCGGATGGTTGGCGATGGCGCCCACAGTCGGCGAGGCAGGAAGGAAATGGTCCAGATATCTGCGGGTAACAGAGCGGAGCTGCTTCTTCAGGTGGACGCCCTGCGACTGAGACACACCGGAAGCCACCGACAGACCCTGCAGGAAAATAATAATAAACCTGAGCGATGAAGCAGCAGGGTGAAATATTTAGTAGTTAGTTTGACCTTACCTGTAAATACAGAGGCAGGCTGTCCCTGAGCGCTCTGTCCTGCTGTGTGAGGTGGTGGGGGAGCAGCAGCCCGTCCACAATACGAAACAGCAGCTGCTGGGCTTTAGATGTGGCCAGCAGGGGGCTCCAGTGCTTCACCATGCAACCTGAATCAACCAGAAGCGTAATGAGTAGAATAAAGAAATGAAAGCACTGTCTGTGGTTTGAAACTGTGCACCTACCTACAGCCCAGTAGGCCAGCTGCAGCCCCTCTGGGTTCTTGCTGACCAGAGAGGGTTTGATGTGTCTCAGGATGTCACCAATGTAGTCCAGCGCTCTGGTCACCATGGCTGAACGCTCAGACAACACCTGCAGTCCGCTGTACACGCTGCCAACGGCCTGACGCCACGAGGAAGCAGATAAGGAAATACATTCGTGGAGTCCAGATATGCTGAGCACACACTGAGCACAGGTACAGGTGATGTGAGGCATCCTGGGAGTGTTACCTTGACAAAAAGCTCCAGGGCTGAAGTGGGCTCGATCCTCCCAGCTGTGGGCTGGAGGCCCGCCCTCTGCAGAAGAGCGTCCACCTCAGGAAGTCTCAGCACGAGACGAGTCAGTTCACACAACTGCTCCTCCACGGCCCGGCCTGGAGAGGATATTTCAATAATACTAATAAAAATACACCCTTCATCTTCAACACTAGAGACACAGGTCAACACTGTCCAGTTCAGAGCAGAGGTAAGACACTGGGCTGTTGAGCTTTTTTCACTTCAAATGACGAAATCCTGTCAAATGTGTGAAATTCACAGAAGAACAAACAATGTTGGTGATCCTTTTGGTGATCCAGATCCAGTATACCTGGATACTAGGACACCGTACAGTACTCTTAGTGCACTTCATTACTTTATTTTATCAGTTTTGTCAGGATAATTTTAATCTGCACTTTCATTCTGAAGAGCAACACTTTGCCATATTCTAAACAAAACAAAAGCCTTCATGTTTACCCTGCCTGCAGATTAAAAGAAAGACATGACAGTTAAGTTTCATAACTTAAAAAACACACAACATCTGGTGTTTAGAGTTCATGAAGAAATGAAAGCTCATGAAGGGTTTGTTACACATTCACTTCTGACTGATTAATTACAGTATCCTGCAGTTATTTCATTATATAAATAGATCCAGTTCTGATCTTTGGTCATTTCTGCATCAAATTATTGATTTCTTAAGGATGCAGTCGTATAACAAGCAGGATCATATACAATAATTATTTAATAACAATGACCGGCATGCAGTACATCATCCCAGCCTGAGAACACTTCAGCCTCTTGTGGCTGAAATAAGTATAACAAAAACAAACAGTGAGAAAAGTTATCCTTTCACAGATTAAAATAAAATAAAATTAAGGAGATTGGGAAATTTGTACTGGTTTTAAGTTATAAGGAAATCTATTGAGACCAGTCTTAGAAAATGGGTCCCCAGTTTGTTTGTTTTTTACTGTTTTGCCTCTCAGGGCTTCTATAGAAACCAGTTATCTGGAACTGGAAACATGCAATTTGCAAACTCTCCAGATATTTCCCATCTGATGATGTTTGGGATACACCTCTGAACTGTCTAATGAGGCAGAAATTCCTCCTCCACCTGTATCTGGACTCTTCTGTCTCCTCCATCACAGTGAAGATGTTACCTGTTCTGCTGTCAGAACCATCTGGGTTCTTGTGAAGGTGCTGCTGCAGAACACAGCGGAGCCAGGCCCTCACCGTCAGGCTCTGAGCCGAACTGGAGCCGACCCCGGCAGGATCAGCGCTGAGTGACGCCACCAGCTCACTGGAAGAGGAAGAGACTCAACATGTGACGGACATCAGCCACTGAACGTTAATGTTAAAGTTCAAAGTGCTCTTATTTTACTGTGTTTTGACCAAAATTATAATTCTTTTACATTTTTCACTATAGTTTAGTTTTATTTTGATTGTTTTATTGAATTCAGTTAGTTTTAATTAGTTTTTAGAGCAGGTTTGCTAGTTTTGGTTCGTTTTCATTTTTTCTAAATGATTAGTTTTAGTTTAGCGTTATTAGTTTTATTTTAGTGTTTAATAGTTTGTTTAGCTGTTATTAGTTTTATTTTGGTTTATAATAGTTTTAGATTAGCTTTTATTAGTTTAAGTTTAGCTTTTAGCACTTTTAGTTTAGTTTTTGTTAGTTTTAGTTTAGTTTTTTATTGGTTTAGCTTTTATTAGTTTTAGTTTTTATTAGTTTTAGTTCAGTTTTTATTAGTTTTAGTTCAGTTTTTATTAGTTTTAGCTTAGCTTTTAGTAGTTTTATCTTAGTTTTTATTTTTAATTTAAATTTTTGTATTTCTAGTACAGCAAGGTGAAAATGTATTTATATTTTATTTATTTATATTCAAGGTATATCTTGAGGAGATTTAACTCTGCCAAGAACGTAAATTTACGTCCTTCAAAATAGAATGCTTGCGTGCCAAAAAGTCATAGTACCAAATAATTAATGAAATTAATGTAATTTTGTGCACCATGAAATATGCCAAAAAAGGCTAAAAACACTGGTACAAGGCACTTTCGGTTTGAAAAAAGGGCTTTTTTTATGTAAATTTGAATGAAGCTGTTACTTCATCTTATAAACATTTCCAGCAGCTCTAACAGTGACGTGAGGCTTCTAAACAACAAACATGAGGAGTGTCCTTGTTCTTTATATATTCAGGTGGAGCACCTTAATATAAGAGGACCTCTGAGGCTGGAATAGTCACGCTGCACCCCTGAGTGCAATCTTGAAGAAGCACTACATGGGAGCACTTTCTTCATTATTTTGATCATGCCAAGGACGCTCACTGTTTAATTTATTAATGACATACAACCTAATACACCTGCAGGATATGTCGAAAACTGTTTTGCCGCGTGGAATCTACCACGATGAAGCCTGACGGCTGACGGGTTCAGAGGTGAACATCTTCCGCGTCTCACTGACCTGATGTTTTCCCATCAGAGGTGATGTGATGAAAAATGCTTTCTGATTGAGGTAAAAAAGCACAGAGGGCAGATCTCAAAGGATAACTACCTGTTCTGGAGCAGATGGGGGAGGTAGCGAGTTATGAGGAGCGGCTGAACCATGTCGTCCCAGCCGAAGCACTGCATGATGGAGTGGACTGGGTGGGGCTGCAGGTCCTGGAGGGCAGAGCTGGGCAGGTCAAAGGCCAACAGGGTGAAGCCTGAGGATGAAATCATTTCATTTTTATTTCAAAAAGACTCAGTGTCCTCCTCACTTGCAGATGGATCACGTGAATTATAACAATGGTACAGGTTGGTATCAGGTTGAACTGTCAACTCACTGGTGCAAAAACTCAGCTCTTAATGGTTTTTATTAGCAGAGAGTTGATAAATGAGGATGATTGAAGTTCAGCGGAAGACAGTGGTTTCCAAACTTTGTCACATAAAAGGACCTGAACTGATGCAAATTAGGAGTTTTGCTTTTACATGTTGAATTAAAGAATGTGTATGAAACATGACCACAAATATACGCCCTGACTTATTTGTATTTTTTTTCTTATCCTCCTCCCTAACAGCTCATGTTCTCTGCTCTGTCTTCATGAAAATCGCTGCCGTTGACTCAAAATTATCAGCATCAGTCGTCACAAATCCATTTTGGTTGAACTCTCGTCCAAAACTCTGCTGCTCTCCACCACCCCATCCTCCTGCAGTAGGCGTCACTGACCTGCAGCAGCATCTGCCAGCTGTGCTGGAGGGGTCTGGGAGAGGCGTAGGCTGCGCAGGAAGGGGAAGAAATGCGCCCAAAGCGCTGCTGCGACCGCCAGGTGGCGCTCTTTCACCACGCTGCTGTTACCGGGAGCCCAGGCCGAGGTTGGAGCAGACTGGACGCTGCGCTGATGGACCCGTCTGGAAGGACACACAAAAGAAAGCAGATGAACAAAAATCCCCCCCCAAAAAACCAAACGCAGCCATCCTACTCCGCCCTCTGCTTTCCCAAATCCTTCTGTGTCTTTCACTCCTTCTCCATGTGTTCCCCTCTCTTCTCTCCTGGGGGATTACTGGGTGCGGCGGTGCGCTGCAGAGAAGGGTGGAGGCAGAGGTGGGGAAGGAGAGGAGGATATTATGGATCCTAATGCTGATCCCCTGTACACAGTCTATACTTTGGCCCCGGCCCCGGCCGCTACAGCAGCCCCACAGTGGCTGGCATTAGCCCAGATAAGCAGCTGAAGGAGCTGTAATCTCATTTAGACTGGAGATGATCCTCCTGTCCCCCTCGTTCACCCGCATGGGGGTGTGGGGAAGAAGGGTGGAGGTGTGCTGAGGAAGGAGGAAAGGACGACTAGCAACCACCCCACTTCATATCCCATCCTCAACCTACTATAGTGCTACATACATACACACACACACACACACACACACACACACACACACACACACACACACACACACACACACACACCTCAGCAGTGCCTTCCCTTCCAGCAAGGTTGCATCTAATCCAGAGAGAGCTGAGACAATCGATTAGAGTCTGAATTCATTAGCCTCGTTACTACTGCAGAATGGGCCTTTCACACCCATCAGCCCTCATTGTACAAGACATCATCAGAGACCCCACTTAATCCTCCTCACGATGTGTACAAGCAAACACACACTCGAATGCAACACACCATCAGGGACCTCGTTTAACCCTTCCCTCAGCACAAACCACAGCCTCCTGATGACGAGAGGCGAGCTGAATTTAATCCATGTCCACTTCCTGTTTTGTAGATCTCTATCAAAAAGTACAGGCTGAAGTTCTTGAGACTAAACGAGTCGTTCTTGACTTTGAAAAGAAAGGCTTAATATCCGCTAAAAGGCAAACTTCACAGGGGAGGCTTGTCTTTTAGGAGATGGAGAGTACTTGTTTGCACTAAAACCAGATCAAACATCAGTGTGCCAACGCCCACTCACTTCATGAAGCGGCAACGCCCCAAACTCCCACAGTAGAGGGTCATGTGAGGGAATAACACGGAGGAATTATGCCCGGGACTGGCTTCCTGCCTCAGCGCCATGGCAATGGCTATCAAGAGTGAATGTTCGGACCCTCCGCTGCCTCGGCCATTGGCAGAATAATTCTCTTAATGTGTGCAGATTCCACTCGGCTCTCAGCAGACATAATGATGCACACGCTAAATTTGCCAGGCTACATAATTGCCCATTAATTGTGTCACAGAAAAGGCATTAATCACAAAGAGATACCGAGAATCGCCGGGCTGAAGAATTACGTTTAATTTGGTGAGACGGATTGGAAAGACAGAACATGGTATTTCTTTTTTTTTTTGTTGGTTAAATGGGTCAGTGTGGTCCCGGCCATAACACAGAGGCCCTCAGGGAGTTCTTCTCTCTCTTTCTTGGCCATTAATGTGCAAATGTGTGCCCTCCAAGCCCCGAGATCGCAGATGGGAAGTTTGGGAATTAGCGTCGCTAACGAGAGTCGGTGTCACAGGAGCTGAGAGGAGTACACTTAGGTTAGTGTTTCACTTTTGGTGCGTGGGTAGATGTGTGGAACATATACACTGGAGAATTAAAGCAATCATACACCTACATGAAACAGGGAGAGCGCTCACTTTACAATGTCCTTATTCTAGTGTTTCAGCTCATTTATTAACCTTTCCTAAGTATAAAGTGGCAGTAATACTCAGTAAAGCTTCCAGTATGTTCCCAGGATCTGGAGGGGATCTAAGAAATCGCAGCAAAATGCTGCAAAACTTTGAGTATAGTCTTACTGAGGCTGGCTATGAAACATTAATATTTTTTGGGAAATGTGTCTGCAGTATTGAAAAGTGTACAATTTTCCCTGTTCCTAACCTTTGATAACACAACTTCTGATTCAGAGCAGCTCTAATCAATAATTTCATATTAACGGATGAAACGATGTAATTATCACCCATTCTCCAGTTTCCCTTGGCTAGTAGAGAACGTATCGTAGCATTTCGCATCTAAAGAGCTAAATATTTCCTTCGGGAGTTGGTGGAGAATTCTGGCTGCATAATATAGGAAAATATGTAATAATGTATGTAAACATCAAGCAACAGGGCAGACTCAGTAGATATGAAGGGCTCATACTAAGCCAACAAAAAGACACCCTTCCTCAGTTTCAGCTGATTAGAAACTAATGAAAACGCAGTGCTAATAGCTCTCGCTGTGATGTTGCACACTGTTCCTTTAAAGGCTGGTAAGTGAGGTGACACTCTACTCTCTGACACCAGATTTAAAGTGAAAATCTGCAGGGAAAGATCACACATGGTTCTTCACAATCCGCTCTGCCGCCTCACATAAACAGACACTGTTTCGGCTGTGGCTCTCTGACCTTCAGCCGGGGTCGATCATGTAACCAACACCCGTGTCCTTCGGCTGAACCCGTCCTGACGTCCTGCTGACCATAGTCTCTGAACGTCCCCATGACGACAGGAGGGTCCATGGATGGTCCCTCGAGTCTGTAACTCTACTCAGAGCTTCACCAGCACCTGGCGAGGGTGACCTGGGGGCCACCAGGTCTGCTGAGACCATCAGGGGGCCTCAACGCCACACAGGGTCTTTACAGACACTCATTCCTGCTGACAGCACAATCCACCTATTGTCAGTCTGGGAAGAGAGTGGCCTCTGGGCTGAGAAGAGCAGAAGAGGTCGCTCTGCTCTGCTGAGGCCTCTTATCAGATCTTAACAGCAGCTTAGCTTGGCCTTGGCCAGAAAACATTTGTCTGAATGTGTCCACTATCTATGAGGGAGCAGAGTAAGAGGTACTGCCGAGTATTTACCTGAGCTGGGAGAGGACGACCTGCAGGAAGCCCAGCGCAGAATTCAGCTCTGAGAGGCGGCACCCACGCAGCAGCCAATCAAAGCCTTCGTTCAGCAGCTTTTCCTCAGACAGGCTGAGGCTGGCGCTCGTCTCGAACACCTCGGCCACGCCCTCCAGGTACGAGCCGAGGGGCCCCCAGAGGGCCAGCCTGCGAGATACCTCCGTGGTCTTATCGTAGAACTCTTTAGCCGTCTCCTGAAAGGAGGAAGCCAGCCAGTTAGCCTGGGCACCAACATCCAGACCCCTCTCCTGCAACAGAAACAGCAGATAATATCAAATGTATATGCGAAAAAACCACAAACAAACAAACTTGGTTACACATCCAGATAAAACATCAGTACCTGGAACAAGAGCAGCAGTGATAGCTGCCCCCTCCACACCAGGGTGCGGTGCCCAGGGGGACAGTTAGAGGGAAGGAAGCCCAGCAGCTCACAGGCTCGGCTGGCTACGTCCTCCAGCTCCACCTGCTTGGCCACCACCAGGAACAGCAGCAGGAAGTTCATGAGGCCCGCCTCCGGGAGCTCCTGCATCTTCTTGGAGGAGAACTTGGAATAAATCCTGGAAACATGAGAGGAAGAGACAGTTTGTTTTTCTCAAAATGTGGCACAAGAGATGGAAAACAGTGTCTGCAATTAAAATGGTTTTTAATAAATAAATCAAGTTTTAATTGTTCTTTACGTCCAATCTCCTCATTCAGTTAACTGTGACCCAACTCAACAGTTTCCCTCAGCTAGTTAGCGACTAGCTGGGGAACATAGCGTAGCGTTTAGCATCTCATGAGCTGATATTTCCTTCAGGAGTTTTTAGAGGCAGAGCTAAAAGGACAGTGAATTTTGAGTCGAGTATAAAACGGATGCACATCGTTAGAAAGACAGATGGGATAATGTCAACCAAAAGAATTGTGAAAATGCCAAAAAGCAACATGACTGACTCTGTTGAGAGTGTGGATATGAAGCTAAAAAACAGGGCTAGGGCTGCAACCAGCAATTACTGTCACAGGCGATGAATGTGTTTATTATTTTCCTCAATTAATCAATCAGTTGTTTGGTTTATAAAATGTCAAAAAATGGTGAAAAATGTGGATCAAAATCTCTCAAAGATATTCAGTTTACTGTCATAGCGGAAAGAAAATATTCACATTTAAGTAGCTAAAATCAGAGGACTTTGACTTTTATTTTTGGATTTAGACTCTTTCCAATTTCGACTTTTATTTTCCAATTTTGACTTTTATTTTCTAATTTAAACTTTTATTTTTGGATGTTTTATTTTCCTTGAAAAAAAAAACAAAAAACAAAAACTGACAAACTTTCAAAATAGTTGCTGCATAATTTATAATTTAATGGAGCGGTGGTTATATTAATTTGATTAAATATTTCAGTTTGTTTTAAACATGGCTGCTGGTCAGAGATAGGGATTCGTTCAGGATTTTAGTGTGAAATAAACAAATGAATAGTTAAAACTAAAATTTCAATTGTTCTTTACTTCCACTGACCAACTCTTCAGATTTGTTTCTTCTGAAACCTCTGACTTTAAGTGCTGACTAACTGAACTTTCCACCCCCACCGTGCATCCCACCACTTGCCTCCATCCTGTGGTGTGTGTGTGTGTGTGTGTGTGTGTGTGTGGGAGTATAGGAAAAGCTGGAGAGTAAGCAAGGATCTAACAGCGTGCTGGGTGGTTCTCTCACCCAGCACGCTGTTAGATCCTGCGGGCACTGTGGAGAAATGCCTTTAAAGATCATGTTAAATGTCAGAGACACTCAGACACACAGCAGTAGGCGCTTGGTCCCTCTCTCTACAGCCAAACCAATTTACTGCAACACCAGAGAGAGATCAATAAAACCACACACACACACACACACCGCCACACATGCAGCTCACTGTTTGCTCGCCCGGCAGGAAAACACTGACGAGTGGAGCTCCACTCCTCCTCCTGAACAGCCCACACAGGTGAGTGGAGCTGCTGTTTGGGTCAAAACACAAACAGCCAGCATCCCAAGACAAACTCAGTGTAAGAAGTATGACTGATATAAAAGGAGTGGAGGAAAATGAGAGAGGAACTGATAAAGACCAGGTTAACACCAAAACCGGCTTAGTTACACCCACAGAGGACTATAAAAGGGAAAAGGTGGCCGAGCATGAAGCCGGGGTGTGAGAGGAGGCAGGTTTAAATAGATGAATGGGGAATATGTAACAGGGATGGAAGCAGCGCTCTAGGAGGGAGGCAGCACTGAGGATTCACTGTGTTCTCCCAACCTGTCTGTCTGTTTGTTTATTCCGGACAGCTTTTTTTTCCGGAGGCGAGCAGATGCTCCTAACTCCCGGCATTGGAGATCAACATGCTCGCAGTCGATCCCATTAATGCGGTCGGCGCTGGTGTCCCACAGAGCCTGGCCAGGAGCAGGAACGCTGCCGAAATGTTGCAGCGATACAGTCAGCACGCCTCACGCCTCCTGAGGGGTGGAGGAGGTAGTGGTGAGGGGATCTGGACCTGTCCCAGCCCAGTGTGGCTGTTGCCAGACTGCCTACCACCCACATCCCCCCAGCTCCCCGCCACCGAAGCTCCCCCTCTCTATCCGTGTTGGAAACCAACACAGCTTCGTTAAGGCGAATTAACCGCCACGCTCGTTAGCTAATTAGCCCCCATGTCTGCGGTGCTACTGAGCACATTCCAGACAGAGGGAAGTCATTAGGAGGATTTATCTGTGGCTGCTTCTCTCTGGCGCCCAGCCGGCCTGGGATGAGGGACGGTCCGGCGATCGCTTCTGATCTTTCCTCTCTTCTTTCTTACTTCACCCCTCCATCCATTGGCCTCCTCACCATGTCACTGCTCTAAGGAGCAGGTGCAATGTGTGTGTGTGTGTGTGTGTGTGCATC
Organism: Synanceia verrucosa; assembly: GCA_029721515.1. Lineage (NCBI taxonomy): Eukaryota > Metazoa > Chordata > Actinopteri > Perciformes > Synanceiidae > Synanceia > Synanceia verrucosa. The sequence continues at coordinate 25,697,464 of CM056557.1, forward strand.
CCTAGAAGGCTTTTTGGCTCTGGTCGGCGCTGAAGAGCAGGTGGTTGACTCCTGAGACACCTGCTCCACCGGGGGGCCCGAGTAAATATCAAAGACGCACTGGGAGGCCGCAGTGCACCTGGCACGCACACAACAAGACTGAAATGCATGATGGTGAGCAAACACACATGTTGTTTGTGTATTCATGCACCAACACACACAAATCCAAACAGCACACTAAACAGATCAAGGGGAAAGAGGGAATCCTGCAAAGCCTAGTCCTGATCAGTAATCATTCCTCAGCTGCCGGGCCCTCAGACCTACCTCTCATGGTGGAGGTGAATGTGAAGGAGCTATAAAGCCTCCCAGACTTCCAGCCATACTCACCGCCCTTTGATCTGCCTCTGTGGGACTCCACCAGCCCGGTCCTGGGCGAGGCACAGGGCCAGCACTCGCAGGAAGATGTGGAAGGAGCTGGCTGAGCGGTAGAGCTGGGTATGTCCTGCAGAGTGGAGGGGGGATGGAGAGCAGCAGCTGCTGGCCAGCTCCAGCAGAGCCAGGGGCGTCTTACACAACGTGCCCACGCCAGACACCCCGAGCCAGGGTACAGTGAACGAAGCACTCTGGGGTGGAGAGACAACATGATGTGTGACTGCAGGAAAATGTGAAGCCTGACTTGTCCAATCATCAATTATAACAACCTCTAAGAGCATCCAAGACAAAGAAGTGACAGAACATGACACATGGTGAGTTTCATTTCTGTTAAAAAAGTATGCTGGTCTGAATGGAGTAGATAAGTAAAATTAGGCAACATACGGAGTTTGAGCAACTCTTATCTTCTGTATTACACCATCAGAGACCACAGCCTTTATGTTTTTGAGCTTTCCTCACCAGGTTCTTGCTGAAGTAATCCCACAGGGTGGAGACAGCGCTGGTGTTGGGCTCCCATAGCAGACACAGACTGAGACAGCAGTGGACATGCATCCTGACCTGTTCCTCCAGCAGACCGGCCTGCATTTATACACAGACACCCTGCAATTCACGACTAAAACAATATAGATTTGTCCCATTCATGTGTAACTGGAAGCAGTGCTGACCTTGGGGTTGCAGGTTAACTTGAGCAGCTCTTGCACAAAAGTCCAGTTGTCCTCCAGATGTTTCTGTGAGAGTAGATAAAACAAGACTGATTTAAAAACAACAGCTAACCAAATTTCTGCAATGTACTGAAGCTGTTATCTATGCTCTCTTCAAAGCCACCAGACTCCAGGACCTTTGGTTAGTTAGTGTTTGTTATTGTGGGAATTTGATGAATTCAAACACAACAACACAAACAATCACAGCAGTGGCAGAGCATCCGCTGCCACCTTCTGCCAGGTAAAATTACTGTTTTTCTTAATGGAGTCTGGTGTGGCTTTGAAGAGAGCCTTGATAACAGGTACAGTTCAACATCACAGAGGGATGTTACAGGGATCTGGCACCATTTTAAAAGTCAAATTTAATGATTTTAGGACCTTTTTAAGACCGCAACAAATATAATTTCACACCCAAAATGTCATAACAATTCCCAAAAAATATTAATAGCAATAAAAGGCTCATTGTCTCCTAGATTGGAAATCAAAACTTAACCTTGCCCATATGGTATCAATACTCTTTTCAATTTTCCATTGTGATGCAGAACAGAGCCAAGATAACATAAAAAGTAATAAAATAATAATTCTTGGCTCAGTAGGAGCCATTTGTTAATCCTGAACAAAGACTTTTTCTTTAGGGACCTCCTTGTTTCCCTCAAATATGGATACAGAAAAATAACACTTCAAACACTTAGTCTCCATGTCTTACGGCAGACCGCTGTGTTTTCCCGTTGGCATTAAACGCACCTGAAAATCTGAAAACGTAATACCCTGAGCAAATTTACAGTAAATTTAAGACAATTAAGATGTTAATTACCCAGATTTTAAGGAACCACAGGAAGCCTGTTTTAAGGTAAAACAGTGAAAATACTCTAAATATAGTGTCCACTTAAACTGATGTTGACTTCAACTTCATCTAAAACTGCTTTATTCCTGTTTGATTCTCCAAACTGGAGGCAAGCTGACCGCCAGCTACTTTAAGTAATACACAGATTAAGTACCTCAAAAATTCAAACGACTCCTTTGATGTATTTTTAAAATCGTACTGTAGATAAGAAAATATATCACCTGCATTCATCTTTAAGACTAAAGTAGACAAGGCCTGCTGTCAAAGTACCTGCTCAATCATCACTCTCACTTATTTCTATGAAAAATCAGATCTAATTTGTACATATTTCTCATGATACTGCCATTCTTTATTATGTGTCAAGACGAATCAATTCTCAAGACTTATTTTAAGACTGCAGAAGCCTCTAGGATGAGTGGATAATTTTCTTTACCTGGATGAACTGATGCTTGTGTCTTACCTCGTTCTGCAGAGTGCCGTTACGACTGTACTGCCCTAACATCGCTACATGGGTGACCAGCCACCATGTGAAGCCCAGAGGGTCTTTACAGTGTGTGGGGAGGCCGCTGAACTGCTCCGCTGCTGGCTTCCCTGAAACCAGCGGCCTCAACAACGAGTTCATGTAGCTCCAGAAAGACTAGAGGGAGACATGGTCAGTGTTAGTTATGATTCTGGACAGACAGCGTCATATTCTATTGTGTGACAGTGAATGCGTCTGGTAAACATGCGTTACCTGTGTGTGCAACACTTTATTCCTGTGCTCCACAAGGTGCATGAGCAGGACCCACAGCTCTTTGGTGCAGGAGCAAAGGTAGTGATGGCTGCTCAGAGCCTCTGTAGGTCTCACCTGCAAGTCAACAGGATCCATTCAACAACTGTAAGCTGCAGCCCTGATGATTATACAGTTTGATCACATTCTCCAATACTTTAACTACTCATTAAACAAAAAAACATGGCTTGATGTTGTTATCATGCACATTTTAACACTTTTTAAGGAACGGCAGGAACCCTGCTGCAATGTTGAAATCCCAGGAGGTGCAATATTCGTCAAAGGCAAAATGTGAGTCTGAACACTATTTTTAGTTAAATATTGTAGCACTGCAGAGACGTCCTGGCCCTCATCATACTCCGCAGAACATCTGTTTGATACAGAACCCTGCAGAAATTTTTCAGTGAAAATGAGAATAATTATGTAAAAAATCTCCTCTAATATCGCAAATCATATCACAATTGCACTGTCAGTAAAAGTAATTCATGTCCTGTAAGTGTCATCTGCAGCTTCCATCCATCTTCTATGAAGCACTTAATGTGCTAATGAACATATTTAATACCAATGTTTTTCCTGCTAAAAACAAGTCAGAAATGGCGCTGGTGCGTCTCAGCAGTAGGATGATAATGAGTTGCAGCCAGCCGCCCACCTTGCTGTATTTGCCCATGGCCAGACCGCTGAGGTCACACAGCAGACTGCACAGGTGCTCTTCAAACAGACTGGTATCGGTTAGGTTCTCTCCCGTCAGGTTCACAAACTGGTGGGCGTACACCACCTGGCCTGGAGAGAAGAACAGGTAAAATCACTAAAAGCCTGTTTCCATGATAATGACTCACTGTGAGCTGCAAGTTAGGAGATCACTGCCCACTGCGCTGCTTGTTAAACTGCCTTGTTAGGAGACAGAATGGCGTCTCTGAAGCAACAGCATCCACGCAACAAGTCCAAACTTTTATGTTACCGCACTGTTCCTCCAATAATAACTTTTACAGTGCTTTCAATGAACTGAATTTAAAGAGCGCAGATACATTCAGCCTCAGATTTATCTTTGGTGATACTCTGTTGATTCATAAGAACACTCTGTTGGTTTTAAATGAATGTTTACATGCAAAGACTCAGCCAATAGTTGTCATTTCTCCATTCCATTTGCAAAGAAATGTGTCCTCTCAAAGTAGTGATAAAGGCAAATTCACATCCCACAGCTCTGATTGCAGAAAATAAAGCTGTTTACTCAGATTTTATGCATACGGTGATGTGTTCTTCTATGTAATATGACAGTTTTCCTAAAATTAGATTTGAAAAATTGCCTTGCTTACAGTATCACAACCCCTGTATCATGATATATCTTGAGTCTTGTGATTTTAAGTGTCTATTTTCTGGCAAAGCAGAGACACACCTTGCATTTTATGACCAAGCAGGTGAAGGATCTCCAAGACCGACCAGTGGACATCAAGATGAAGGTGCAGCAAATGCCAAGAGGGAGGAAAGATCTGTGTGAGGAACACAGAGTGCCACGGTCATGTAAATAAGAAGGCAATTAAATGAAAATATGATAGTACGGTTCTGAGTGATGGGAATAGTTATACTGTATTATATGTTATAATATGTTTCAGAGAAATGTCATTTAATCAAGGTAATGGTCAGTTATCTATAGTCGCCTGTCAATGACACTTCCTTTTTGAGTGCACATCAGCGTTGTCTGCCAGAAACGATCATAAATTTACTGTTTAATCCACTACAGTACAGCACCTGAAGCCCACACATCACACACACCTTTCCCGGGTTGGCTATAGTGAAGGCGCGCTGAACGTTAGCAGGCAGGTCTTTGAGTCGTCCGATGAGGAGAGTGATGCCAAACAGCTCCTCCAGGAGAGCAGAGGGCAGCTGAGCCTCCAGCTCCTCATAGGGGTGTGAAGGACCTGCATCCAGAGAGCTGGAGGGTTCCAGGAATCTGGACAGATACAAGAGGACAATGTCCAAAAAATACACACTAAAAGCAGCACAAAACATTTGAAATAATGGTACCGGTGTTGACACTGAATATGCAGAATAACCTGTGCAAGAAGACTTTGATATACTGGAGAAATGAAACACACTGTTGTCTGAGGTCATCTGCTTCATAGTGGAGGTTTCCTGCTTGACCTGCAACACATGAGGGGCTTTGTGGGCAGTATTTCTAAATCTTCTGTCAAACATGCCACAATTTGTTTCAGATACCACACATTACTACTCAGACACTTGAGTTGAGCTCAACAACCTATTTATGGTAAGCTCATCTGATGGAACAGTTAAAACCATAGATGATTAATGTGCATGCTCACTATTACATCCATATTTCATGTAGTGTGTGTTGTATTCGTATAGTGTGAGTAGTCAGACTTCTCCTCAGGACGATTCTGCCTTATGATCAACTTTTGTTCACATTGTTTCCCTTTCTAAAAGGATGCTAAACCACATGTACATTGAAGTCCACTAATGTGAGCGAAAAAAGGCTCACTGTGTGGAAAAAAAATGCTAACATAAAAACTAAAGGTTAGATTATGAGCTGGACTGTGGATCACATGGCACACACTTACCAAAGTCATGTGAGCTGGACTGCACCAGGGACTCCAGCCTGTAAACCTTTTGTCTGAAACAATAATGAAGAATTAAGATCAGTGACATGTATGTGGAAAATGACCATGAGGTTCTGGTGGCTGTGTTTACCTTGAAAGCAAACTGAACTGAGATCTGTCCTACATCTTGTCTTACCTGAACAGACCAAAGAGCAGCTTTGTAGATTCCACCAGTGCCGTCTCTGTTACCCAGGGGAAACCAAAGATCTCCACTGTGTCTGTCTCATACTCTGCCGGGGCCGGATCAAGACGCAACAGCAGCCTACAGAGCAGATTCAGTCACATCAGTTAAGACTTACTAAGGTTTTTCTGCTGCTATCCTGTTAAAATGGAGGAGACTGGGGTTTCATTTGCTGTTGTTCCAAGCATCAAAAACTGACCTTTAAAGAAAAAACAGTCACAGCAGCGTTGAAGTGACCCAGTTAGTGCTCGGGACAATCCACAGATCTGTCAACCGTTTTCACTGGGACATTTTCTCTGACACAAGTGGTGAAAATGGTTGACCTCAAAGTGGGAAAATGTGCTTTCGTTGTACTGTACCGTTTCAGAGAGCCTCTTGCAGTGTAGCCCTCAGTGGAGAGGGCTCCAGTCAGGTCTTCCTTTGTTGCAGAGCAGCAGAAGCATGGCGGTCGGGCCGGAGTCGCCTCACACAGACTGTCTGCTGCGAACGGAGAAACTGGTGGGGTGAGGGATTGGCTGAAGTCGTCTGCCATGCCGCCAATACAGAATCAATGTCACCTTTAACAAAAAAAAATATGTTGCAGTGAGACATTACAGCAGACTTCATATACTGTACGTAAGACATGTTTACAGTCTGTTGAACCATTCCAAATACTGCCACAGATTTACATGCTTATTGTTAATTAATGTTAATGTATAGAGCTGCAACGATTAATGCATCAGTCCATGAGACAGTTAATTGCATTGTCTTGTCCTCATTTTAATATTTTTAATATGTATTTCAATATATTTCAGTGTTTTTGCATTGGTGTTTTATCTGTGCTGAAAGGCGACCTTGAGTGTCTAGAAAGGCACCTAACAAATGAAATATATTATTATTATTGTTATTATTATTATTATTATTATATTGATTTAAAAAAAAGTATGTTTGTTTTTTTCTGTTTTTTTTTCTGAGAAAAAAAAACAAAACAAAATGACACCGGCAATATCATTACTACGTTTCATGAAATTATTTAGAGTTAACCACTAAGAAAATAAAAAATGTAAAGAGAATTTCAATGTTGTAGTTGAATAATGTGGAGCAAATTCGTATACTACTGGGTAGATTATAGAACTTGTACTGCGACAGATAGATAGATAGATAGATAGATAGATAGATAGATAAATCAGCAGGGCACAGGACAGATTATCAAAAATCCTGCCAAAAACAAACAGACTAAAAATGAAATGCTAAATCCTATAACATATACTGACAACAGTACAAATGCCTATCTATATATCTATCTATCGTGTAAATACTGTGCATATAAACATATACCACACATAAACAGATAAGCATATCATGTGTTTAAATAATAAGTAAATAGGGCTGATGATGTTAGTGTTAACTTAAATTCTAGTAGTTCAATGAACAGGTCGCGTTAACGTTAAAAAACCGAAATTGCAGCATCATTTCTAACAGGGAAAATTAAAGCACTCCCAAAAACACAACTGTTATTAAACGTGTACAAACCTTATAGATATATATATTTCTGCTTCTCATGTAATGTAGTGTTCCGTACAATATGAAGATTACTCTATTGTTATTATCACTTCCTTGTTTGGACTGTTCGGCCGCTCCCGCGCGTCGTCTCTGCGCATGCACAAGATCGCACCGCGCACGTTGATTGGTCCGAAGTTTCACAGTAGGCGTGGCTCGCGTGTCGCTCGACTCACAACAAGATATGTCCCTGCAGTGTGCTTCCTCTGTCGCATTAGCTCCAGGGTGAGTGTGTTCCTGTCCGTTTGTGCTCACTCTCTTGTACTTGTTTAAACTTCTTTATTTCTCGATACTAATGTTAAAGAGCGAAACAAATGTGCTTCTTACACCACTAACGGCACCAAGCTCTGTTTTCAACTTCTAACTGATTGAGCTTGGGTGGTTAATAAAGTATATTTAATCTTTGTTAACAGCGCGTCACAGAGTTCAAGTGACACCAACTTTATCAGATAAAGGCCTCAAAAGAAACAGTCTAAATTATTTTCACAAAAAATATATAAAACATATATAAAACATGTTATGCCCTAATCAGAGCACCTGCTCCATGCTATTACTTTTATTTTAAGTTACTTTCTACTATCTCTGTCTCTCACTGCAGGGGTTCCACTGAAATTAATACGATGCAGCGGTTTCGGGATAATTTTATCCAGACTAACCCTAATTTCCATATGCAGATCTGTCCCTCTCGCCATCACGCCATTTCTTGCATTCTAATGCATTCTCACATCTTTACAAAAATCCCCCCTTCCGCCACGCACCGTGGTTGTGCTCGTTTTGTACTCCACTTACAGTTCGTTATTCCTGCACGTATGTCTCGTCTAACCAGGGCTATGCATGACGGATGCGGTGTATTTTGCAGGCTCTAAAATGTGCACGTCTTTTACCAGGAGTCAGTGGAGACAATAAAAAATGGACGCGTCGGGAGATTTTTTTTGTTTGCGACGCGTCGACCTGCCGCTGTGCTTTCAACAGGAGGAAGTCCGTCTGTGTGAAAGCTCTGTCGTCTACAACGGAAAGGTAAATGCTTTTTTTTCCTGTCACATTCATTCCTTTCAGACACCGTGCTACATGGAGGGAGTGAGGTCTGATTCATGCTCCCCTCCCCTCTCCCTCAGCCTGCTTCCGGGCTGAGTGTGCACTGGACCAGCTGGAAACTGGCTTTCTCTTTGAAAGTCACAGTTCAAGACTCAGGACTAAACATTTCATGACAGGACACTTGATTCAGACCATTCTCTGCATGCACTTACCAGTAACCCACCATCATTCATCCTGTAGTATCATGCAAAATGAAATGACTTGATGTCTGTACTGGCTGCAGTGTGACTTTATTACCAGATGGTGCAGATGCTTCTTTGACAACCTCAATGAACTGCATGTAAAGGAGTCCTCCTGTAGCTAAGTCCACGTACCAATGAGCCAGTCTGGAAGGTCAACCTGCCAACAAGTTGACTTGAGTTGTCTGAAAATTGCAGGATGCTGACAATAATAATAAAATGCATTGCATGATGTTGCAGGAGAGATGACACCGAACTTCCCTGCTGCTCTTAATTTGAGTTATTGCCTTCCTGACAGCTACAGATCATCTTTTATGAACAAAAAAATACATATTTCTTTGTGTTAATGCAGTCAATATAATCAACAAACAACACAAAACAATCCCCCTGCCTGGAGATTTCAATTACTTTTATCAGTGTTTGCACATATATTGCTGATGCATGTTGTGATAATTACAGTTACTGACAATAAACGTGGTGAAAACAACAGTAATATATTGTTGATTGGAGAGGAGAGACATATTTTGGGAATGCTAACGATGCAGATTTACCCCCATATGCCCTTGGAAGTTGCCCTGTGAGCTTAAAATAAAATGATATTTTACTGTTGTCAGACACTTGAAATAGTTTGCAACCAAGTCTGGTTGGGGTAATAATCTGGACATTGTAGAATAATGTTATCCTATGACCGGTAGTTTGACCTCTGGGAATCCACCACCATTAACTCCCCTCTTTAAGGAGTAAAGTCAGAGGCATGTAATGACTTTGCATAATGAGTTACGTTCTCTTTTTTCATCGGCTCTGCCTTCTGAAAGATCTCTGCATTGTACAGAGGAGAGTGCTGGTCCATTTTATCTGCAGGAAAAAAAAACCTTGTGGCTACAGTTTGATCAATTAAACTCCTGAAAGGACCCCCTTCATTCATCTGCCTGAGAGGAATATAAAGTTATCAGTCTTCCCGAGCGATATGAGGACGGAAATAAGTAGTTTGTCTATAAAAATGTCCAGGTACTTTATCAGCGTCCCCAGTAGGCCCTGAGGCCCTGACACTGTTCAATGTGGCTCTCCTGTACTCCCCCCTCCCTCCCTGTCTGCTCCATCTTTGCCTGAGGCCTCCTCCTCCTCCTCCTCCTCCTCACTGGGTGGAGGTGGAGGTGGAGGTGTGGTGGAGGTGTATGCCGGCGGCCCTGCACCTCCACTGGGATTGACTGGGGCTCGAGCCCCAAGTGAGGTTATCGATTTCAATCAGCGGCCTGGGAGATTGGAGCTGAATGATGCTGTGGACTTTAAACGGCGGTCGGCTGCTGTTTGTTGTTTAAAGGGGGGAAATGCTGCAGGAGGAGGCGCTTCGCTTTTGAAGGGAAGTCAGATAAACATACAAACAGAATTATATACAGACAGAGAGGTCTTAATCTGCTGGTTTGGAGCTCCACTGTGAGTTTTAGTGTCTGTTGGGAGCGAGATGGTCCAAATAGTGGGGCAGCATAATTTGTTTTAAATAATTGTGATTATTTATTGATATTTGGATATATATATATCTTTATTTGATTGGCCACATTAGCGGAGTCTTCACCAAATAAAGAGAATTTCTCAAGTATTAAAGATGACGTGTAGGCCAGGATGTCAGGCCAGTAATGCAATTTATTATTTGAATTAACCATATTTCAACTTTGATAAAAGTGTGTTTTTACAGCTGCATCAAATAGACACCAAAAATGTCAGGCTGCAACTAGTGATTATTTCCATTATCAAATAATCTGTTGATTATTTTCTCAATTAATCGATTTTGGTCTTCATCAAAGTTTTCATTTTCAGATGCCTTTTTTTTGCCCAACCAACAGTCCTGAACCCTAAAATAGTTTGTTTTGAACAGTCGAGCTACTCAGAAGCTACCCATGTACCTCTGCCTGTATGTTCCAGTACCCATACTACTATTACTACTACTGTTTACTAGGGGTGAGAACTAATATTGATATGACAATATATTGCAATACTTTTTCTTCTGATATAATATAGATTTTTAATTTCTTAATATCACTTATTTCCCCAGAAAAGTCATAATTTGGGCCGATTATAAATCCAGAATGACTTCTGCACGTTGAAATAAAAATTTAAATAAAAAATAAAATAAAAATAATCTGCGTTAACACTGAAACTTTGATAGCCCTAAAAAATATATGTATGCATGTGTCTTTGTATGTATATATGTGTATGTGAATATAGTGCAAGTTTTTGTTTAAGTGGCCCCAAACTACCTATGAAAGGAACAGAAACTTGTGACTCATCTGAAAACAGAACATCCGACCGTTTTCCCTGTGTCCAGTAATGATGGATGTTACCCCATTCGCGGCAGCGATGGCGGCGTATTGGAGTTAACGCTGTTTGAGCACTGATACCGGTAACGATAACGGTGGCAGGAAGTGTCCGTTCTCTGAGATGGCGAAGACGGGTATGGCGATCCTGAATGTTGGTCGTCACACGTGGTCTGACGCCGTGTGGACGATCTGAAGTTCTGTTCGTGGCGTGGAATCTAGTTCTGAGACGACTAATGAACGTTCATTGCCCTTGCAACATGTGGCGCACTCGTGCGTCAGTCGCGGCATCATTACAAAAACACTTAGAGAAAGAATTTTATGCAGGTTGGGTAGATCCCATTGTCATACGCCAGTGCTCTAGTTGTCTGGGTCGACCACACCTCTGTTAATCTGGACATGGGATTGATCGCGTGGACGCAGTAACTTCTACAGCCCTAGTATATGTATGTATGCATATATGTATATCTATGTGTTTACAAATATATGTACATGTATATATTGCAATATCACAATATCGCAATAATGTATCATATTGCGACTCATGTATCGCGATACGTATCGTATCGTGAAGTCCTTGCCAGTACCCACCCCTAGAAGACGCTGCAGTAACGTTAACGCTCCTCAGTGCTTCTTCTTTTAGGACACTGAGTGTCTTTTTGTTCCGTCATCGTTCACAGGATGAAGAAAAGACAGATAAAGTTCCTGTTCTGCTTAAAGAGGGAAGTTAGTTGAAACAATGCGAGGCGCCCTCACAAGCATTTGCATCAAGGCCAGGAGATTAAACGAGTGGGTTGGGAACTGGAGGGAGTGCGTCGTCTCGCTCGGGGGCCCCTCGGTGCCAGAGTTCTAGCTTTCATCGCACCGGGTGAAAGATTTCTCCTGGACGCTTGGCTCTCTGTGTGGCTACAGGTGGGTGGTTGGCAGGCTGTAGGTGGCAGCCACTGTGGATTTCATGCAGAAACACAGAGGAGGTGGCTGTGGGCAAACTCTTTCACAACTGCCAGCGTTCAATGCTTGAATCCCACACTGTGGAAACTCATTTGTGTACTTAGATGGTAATATTTAAAATCGTAGGCGTTAAATCTTTTCTAATATAGATATTTATAATGTCAGTTTTTATACTTCTTTAACCAATGAAGAGGGAGAGCATATCCAGTGGGATGTTGTTTTATATGTATGTGTCATCATGATGTCTGACAGGTGGAGCTGGAAACTGAAGTTTGCAGCAACAGTTGCAGTTTTTCTAAAAAACACGACAATGAGATGCTTTTCCTTTTTGAACATGATCCTGCACTGAATATCTTCACAGTACCTAATAGAGTTTTCTCTCTACACATGATACCTAATATGTTTTATCAGCCCGACTGACTTGCTTGCGTTTCATTCAGGTGTCCCTGCTTTGGCTTTGAGAGAGCGACATTATTGATGTGAATTTATAAAAAAATGTTTTTTTTCTCTGCTGGATCTTTCTATTTAAAGGCTCCATGTTCAGTGTGAAGCTGCTGGTCCTTGGCTGCCTGCTGCAGAGGAAACTAGTGACCACAGAGGGGCATCATGGGACCAACCGCCATGTCTTCTACGCCCTGCAGATGGACGGAGGCGTCCAGGCCGCCAGAGCTTTGGCCGAGCAGCACGGACTGGAGTTCATCCAGCAGGTCGGTGCATGTTTAAAACTGGATCCTGCATTTACTGAAGAGCTGCTAAAGTGCTGACTGCTGTTTCCTACTTCAGGGACATTTGACTTTCGTCAAATTACAGCAGTGTCTCTGAATATTTCATATCTGAGCAGGCCGTCCACACACTCCAGTGTCTGCGAGGTGATTGGGTCTTTACCGATGTGCCTGAGTTTTAATCTGTCATGCTGAAATCTTTCTTCATGTGATTTATCCACATCAATACTTGAAAGGTTACTTTGGTTGTTGAGTGTGAATGTGTGTCAGCTGCTCCCTCAAAAAAAGAAAGAAAATAAAAAATAGAGCACGTCTAGGATAGGTGGAGTTCAAAGAGGCTGTTCAAGGGCGTAGCGTGTTTCGAAACGAACTTCTTCTGATTCTCTTTTATGAGAGCTTCACAGCCCTTATGAGTCGACAGCCGTTTGTGCCGTCCTCTATTACAGTCAGGACTTGGATTTCATTTCTTCATTTCTGAGTCAACACAGATTCATGGGATAAAATGCCCTATTTGATTAAAAACACTGTGAGCAATCCATCAGGGACATTTGAGATGGAAAAGGATCGAGATGCTGTGAGTGTCTGACCAGAGAGGATGATCCATGAAATGCATTAGAGAGCATGCACATAGTCCTGTTTCATACTAGAGGATCCTGTACTGTACTGGAAGACCAAGGCCATGCAAATCACACCAGTAGTCCTTTTGTAACCCTGATGAAACAAACAAACAAACAAAGTAGGGCAAAATGCTTCGTTAACGAAAGGAAAAAATAATTTCTGTGTGATTCTTTTCTGCCAAGGAAAGTCTTTTTATTTTAAGGATGTAACTAATGTCATTTCCATTGTTGATTATTGTATTTTGGTCTATAAATTCTCAGAAAAAACCCCAAGATGGCGTCCTCAAATGTCTCAAAGAAACCAGAAAATGTTCACATCTAAGAAGCTCTAATTTAGACTTTAGACTTTTTTTTCAGATTAAATTAACAAAATAGTTGGGGATTAATTACTCTTTGCATTTTCATGTTTCTATTTAGAGAATAAATCCCACACTGTGTCAAAGCTCCAGCCTCCAGGTTAAAGGTTTTACCCCCTCCTTTATTTAAGGTGCATATCGTCTGTTCTCCGTTGATATTCTTTATGGCGGATCATCAAAAATCAGTGAGTTATTGATAAGTGACGCTGAAGGTGTGTGTGTGTTTTGACATTATTGATAAGAGTTGGAGGGAGCGTCTGCTGGGTTGGGGCCCCGGGGACGAGGACGGCGGCTCATTTCAACCTTGGCCCTGCTGCCTCTGCTGCTGCTGCTGGATCATGAATAAAACATCTCTTTGACCTTTATCAGGAGTGTGTTGGACAGTCCACCCCCGTCTCTCTGTCTTCCTCTCTGCCTGCCTCCCTCTGCATCATCTTCAGCTCTTTTATTTGCTCATAACGACTGAAAACATTCACATGAATTCGCATCTTTACAACAGCTGCACTTCTTTTTATCCTGCTTTGCGCAGATGTGCAGCATCACTTCATCCTGAGAAGAGCCTCAAACGTCCCCCATGTCCATGACCCACCCCACCAAGGCCCAACCTACTGACAGAGGCTGATGCTAAATGTCACTGACACTTGGTTAAGTCAGTCCTATTGTAAATATAATAATATCAAGCCAGCACTTCTAAAAACAATCACTGTGATGTGTATGTATATATTTTTTAATACACTGAAGTGGATTGAAAAGTGTGACAAGCCTCACGCCGGCTCGGGAGGGTTGTGATGTCTGCTGGCGTTGCAGCCGTTATGCCGCATGAGTGGAATGGGAATCAAATGTCTCCAACATATTGTTGGTGTCTTTGATTTAGTGTACAGCATCCAGGCAAATGTCATCTCGTCTCTCCTTTGTGCAGACTTGACATATCCATTTTGCAACTCTAAAACAAAGCGAAAAACACCCGCCATGATGTCTTTATGCCGCTCGGGCAGATATACTGTGATGCATTGCCGTTGCTTGTTGTTTGTTGCAGGTAGCAGACGCACCAAAGCCTTTCCCTGCTTGTCTTTATGACTTTTAAATGTGACAGAGTGATGGAGTTTATCCATCCATGTTTGTCTCACCGCCTCGCTCATCTAGAGATGTTTAAAGATGCCTGATAGTCTGTCAGCGTTGCTTTTTTTGTTAAATTGGTGGGTAAATCGTCTCGAAATTTAAATGAAGAAACAAACAGGAAGCTAGTAATTATTACGGCTGTGTGGCAGCCCTGACGTGGATTCAAAGATTACTGGCACACAATGGCGAGTCTCATCTGCAACCAAGGATGTGGCGCTTTAATGCAGTCATTATGAGGCACAGAGAAAGAGAGACCAGGCAGGTAATGGCAGCCATTACAGGTGCAGGGTGTCGCACACAATGACACAAAGAAGAAGAAAAAAAAAAATCTGAAAAAAGATGATTTTCTGCTGCACGAAACAACAGCGCAGTGACTTGATATTACACGCTGATTAAAAAAATGAAAATAGTCTCAGCTTGCAGTCTCGCTCACAATACAGCCGACCCAGTTTTAAGTCGCGTCACATGACACCGCATTATTTACAGGTATTATTTCCTGCTTACTTAAGAGTTTGCAAATCCGATTAGAGCCAGACTAGGTCTTGGTATTGTTTTTATTTTAGCTGAGATCGCTGCTTTGAGAATTAAGTGTGTGTGTTTTTGTTTTTTGTCTTGAACTCTGACACCAGGAAGTCCCTTGTCTCTGCAGCCAATGGTGAAAGGCCTCCCAGATCCCCCTTTTCTCCAGCGAGGTGGAATACTGCCGGCAGATTAGCATATCATTAGCATAGCATTAGCATAGCATTACCGCGGCACAGCTTGGCTCGCTGTCTGCGGACGTGCTATCAGCTCATCAAGAGACCCAGTCCTCCTCCTCCTCCTCCTCCTCTGCACTCGTGAGGTGTGTTTTCCATCTGAGCATAGCAGATGTAATTGAAGCAGAGCACTGGATTTACCGGCTAAATGAAATCACACAAACGCATCGCGCACATTCAGAGAGCCTCTCCTCTGAAATTCCTCATATCCTCTCAGAAATAGCCTCAGTCGGATGCTAAGCTATGTCAGGCCTGGATTACCGCAGGCTGTTATGTTATGTGTCTGGCAGAAAGGAAACCACCATCTTCATCCTCTTCCTCTTCCTGCACCGTGGGGCACCAGGAGGGTCACCAATCCTCTAATGGTTGGAGGAAAGGGCCCATTCCATTAGTCGGGGGGCCGGGAGTTCACCGGCGTGAGGAGGGCGAAAGAAAATGGAGGCAGGTGTTGGCCGGGGGCAACACAGAGGGCAACGCTGCACCAGCTGCATGCTGGGAAATGCACCCACCCCCTCCACGCTTCTCTCCAGATTTCTATTTCCTCGTGCAAGTACAGATGAACGCACTCACAGTCTGACTTCCTCTCACACGCCTTTGTCCCCAGTTTTAATTCATTCCAGTGAGCTTTTTTCTCCATTTTTTCCCTCCCCTTATCTCTTTCTCTCTCCATCACACACTCATTCACTCACAGCTATCTCCATCTCTTTCATTTTCTCCCCCCTCCCCTCCCGCCTCCTCCATCCTCGCTCAGGCTTCACTCTCATTTGTAAATGGGGAGAGGACCTGACTGAGGAGAAGATGTGGTTTCCCTCCCAGGTGGGAAACTGGTGGGAGATGAAGGTAGAGAGGAGGAGGAGGAGGAAGATGAGGAGGAGGAATGATGCTACCACTCCCTCTCCTTCCCTTCCTCTCTCCCTCCCTGGGCTGAGATGATGTATGGCTGCAAAGGCCACATGTTGGCCGTGTGATGGATTAAAGCACTTTGTAGGAAAATTACTGAGAGCGCCTCGGCACACCAGAGTCTAGCCCTTAATAAAACTCTCTTCAATATTGAAATGGAGAGAGAGAGATGGGGAGGGAGAGCAAGATAAAGAGGATAAAGGAAAGATGGTGGACGAGAGCAGCGAGTGGTGGAAGGAGCACACAAACAATACTCTGTATGGGTGAGGTACAATATTGAGAAATATTGTAAAACTCCACGTTGCGCCACAGATTTTACCGCAAAATTTAGTTTGGAGGGAGTTCATAAAAAGAGCTTAAGGGAGAAATAAGTGAAAGTAAACCAGGTTTTATGAAGTTGTTGACGTGTTTGGCAGTTTCAGTGATTTATATTTCATATTCAAAGTATGAAGCTGAGAAGAAGAAGAAGAAGAAGAAGAAGTGAGGAAAACACTGAATCCACATCTGGGTGGATGTTTGTTGTCCCTGGTTGGATTTAATTGTGAGTTTTTGTGAGAGACTGGATTCATGTTTGGTAGCTCAGCTAACTGAGTGGGACTCATGAAGGACAGAAGTAAGTGCAGCAGGCCTGTAGCAACTTGGATAAATAATAATATGTGGGTGTAGAGAGCAGGAAGTCTGTTTATGTAACTAGTGCAACGCATGCAGAGCGCAAACAATTTCACACTCGACGCTGCGCTTCCTTCGGCCCTGAGCAACACGTCTGCATTGTTGTTTCATCAGTAGTCCAAGTGACTGTCAGAAACACTGAAATACAGAAATACAGGAATAAACACTCACCAAACTGTATTTAAGAAGTGGGCTTAGTCACTGCCGCTTTGAAGCCTCAAGTTTGGCATTTTGGTTGTCGCCATGTTGGTTTTTTGCAACCAGAAGTGACACAAGTGAGAGGGCGGAGCTAAGTACAGGTGAATGGTGACATTTTTAGGTGACAACAGGGATTAAAATCAACTATCATGAAGTGAAAATAAAACTGTGAAAGGGTTAAAGTTCTTTACTCATTGAGTGTCAGCCCTTTTTTAAAAAACAAAGTGCCTGTGTCAGTGTTTTTGGCCATCTTTCAAAACCCACAGAATATTTTATACTATGACTATGAAAACACTGAATAGCTCAAATGAAAGAAGAGACTCTCTATTTCATCATGAAAAAAATGTTTGTTTTTATCTTGTTCCATTCTTGTTTTATCAGAGGTAGAGTAGAGGACACTTTCACCAAAATCACTCCACTTTTTCTCCAGATTCTGTTTGTTTTGCTCTCTAATCTCGATCGTCTCCACTTCCTGTTTTGATCTCTGTGGTGTATACCGTCTCTTTATGCTCTGACTACATCTCCCAGAAGCCTCAACATTACTCACAGGCTGTGTGAGGGCGCCCTCTTGTTCCTGCTGCCAAAAAGAAAAGACGTTTATATACGTCAAAGAGTTAAATGAATAAGGACTCCCAGACCACCATGGTAGCAACATGTAGCGACATCAGCTAAATATGGGACCTTTAATCCATCAATATCAATGCTAATCACCATGGTAACGACCTGTCAATCAGCAGGTAGCCATGCCTGAAAGCATCCTCTGCTTTCTGGTCTGTTTGACTCTAAATGAGAGTCAAGCCATAAACTAATATTTACAACACACTTACTGATATATTACTGATTTACACTAAATAAGTGGAGCCAGTCCTGGTCGTCCTCCCTGTATTTGTCACGTCAGTATGGACTCTAAAGCCCTCACGCCCCCTCCCATCTCCTACGTTTCCTGCCAATACTGTAACCAACAAGGCTTAACCGCTCACCCCATTTAGCCCCTAGCATCCCCCTCCATCCTCCTCCATCCCCCTCCATCCTCGTCTCCTTCCTGCTTCTCCATGTTTGTGGCTGAGGAGGCCACGGCCCCCGTAGGGCTGTTAGCGTACACACCAGCTGCTGTTTGCTCCGTAGGGTGGGCTGCTTCACGTGGCTCTCACACTCTGCTTCAATGACTCTTGATGTCTGTGTTTGTTTTTGTTTATCCTCCGTGCTTTTCCCTCCCTCCATCTCCTCTCTCTCTCTGGCTGTCGGAGGCCGTCGGCAGCAGCGGGGACGTTCATTCTGCGTTTCGGCTTCAGCGTTGAAGCGACTCCATCAGCATCCAGGAAGTCCAGCAAACTGCCTTCAGATGCAGGAGTTCAAAGCAGGATTATAGTGGCTTTATCACTGACAGCATGCAGGGCTTTTAAGTTTCAGGTTCTTTATTTGTCACATGCACAAATAATTACTGACACAGTTGTTGGCAACGAGATGCTACTGAATGTTTACAGTGGTGTAAAATGTGAAAATCTCAAACTTTAAATCCAAAAAATACTCCAGTGAAGGAGAATCTAATTAAATATACTAAATGATGAGGTGTCCAGTGCAGTGAATCAATAAAGTTTCATGTATATGTTTGGGATACTGGTTTAATAGCATCAACAGGCTTGTCTATTAATCTGTTGATTAATTTCTTGATTTTTTTTCCATAAAATTGTCAGTTTACTGTCATCGAAGGTGAAAGAAACCAGGAAATATTCACACTGAAGAAGCTGCAATCAGAATTTTTCATAACCCCCCCCAAACAGATTAATCAATTATCACAATAGTTGGTGATTAATTTAATCGCTGAGGACTAATTGATTAATCGTCTCAGCGCCAAACCATTGTGTCTAACTACATCAGTGGTTTTACTTAATTGAAGACAGAGCAGAGCTTCAAACCGTTCATGGATCATCACCAAAAAAAGCAGCTTAACAGAAAATAAAAGGACAGAAAGAGATAACAAAATAAACATGAAAACAGACATTAAGGACCAGAAGGAGATCAGTCTGCCTCAAATCTGCTTCTTCCTTCGAGTGATTTGTTTTGAATGGTGATGCTCGGCTCTTTCAATCATGCTGAGCGGTTTGATAATCTGATTCGACACTTGAAGAGGGAGCGAAGGAGCCTCTCATCTGTGGGAATCAATAACAAACAAGGTGAAGAAAAATGCAGTGGAATCTGTAGAAACAAAAATACTACCCGACGTTACAGCTGTGCGATATTACCATACAGTGGTGTCATTAGACCTATTTTAAAACATCCTTAAGCCCCTCTAAATAATTAGGTGTTTTTTTTATTTATTTATTTGTAATTTTCTATCTTTTTTTTTTTTTTTTTTTTTTTAACAAAAAAGTGCCAACAAATTCTATGTAAAGTGGTCACAATCCTCCGTGGCCTGATAGTTGAAAAATGCTCCCTTTGGAGGCAAAAACACGCATTAAAGTGCTCCCATTTGGCAAAACACGCAAAACTGCCCTGTTGGCTGGTTAAACAGGATTAAGTGCCTTCTTGGGAGGCAAAAACGGGTGCTTAAGTGCCTTTTTGGGAGGATGCTTTGGCTGTATATATATGTATGTGTAGCCAAATTAGCCCCATTATTCCAGACATGTTTATGTACTTGTGTTTGTCAAAATCTTTTCATAAGAGTTAAATTAGAGTTTGTAGAGCTGGTCAGGAGTCACAGCTGAAGGAGAAACCAGCAGAGGTTCACTGGGTTATAACTGTATTTTCTATCTGGTGATCATTGTCTAATCTTTGGTTTCCTCAGGCAGCTCAGTTGCTCCTAACTTTACCTAAAACAACATGAAAAGCCTCTATGGTATCATTACAAACCCGTCCTTTAATTGATTGATCTCTTATTCTTCTTTGTCTTCGCTTTCACTTCCAACTCGTTTAATTACAAGTGTTTTTTGGTCTGAGTCCAAAGTTTTTAAGTCCAATATTTGCTCCATATGGGAGCTTTTTACCAGTCATTGCTCCCAGCAGTAACATTCAGATCTGCAGCTGATCCAAGTCATAATTTGGGATTTATTTATTTTTTTTATCTTTGTCCTTATCATAATATTCTGTGTGCGGCATATTTTAAATCAGACCAGATTTAGCAGATACCAGACAAAAATCCCTGAATATCAGTGACAAAGAGATCTATTAGTGTTTTGACCAAATGTGTTTAATTCTGAATAATTTTTGAAGATTCTTTACTGAACTGCTGCTGTACAATTTATTTTTTGTTTATTTTTACAAGTCAAACACATCCCAGCTTATTATTTAAACTCTTTTGGGAATCTTCCCATCGGTATCAGGGCTGAAAAGTTTTATCAGTATCAGCCTCTTTTCAGTCATGTGAAGACTCTGCAGAAACTCCACACATACTTTTTGGGGTTTATTTTAATTAATAAAGGCACATAAAGCGCCTTATCTGAAGTGAGAGCTTGTCATGGTTATCATCCTGTGAACACAGTTAATAGTTTAATTAGCAGCTAACACTGTTTCCTTACAGGATGTGTCTTTGAATGCACCGCCTGGTTTCCACCTACAGTCCTGAGACACGCAGGGACTACTGCAGTATTAGTACATCGCGTGTCTGCAATATTTTTACCCGATTACAAATACAAAAGGCCGACGGCTTTATTGTTTGAGTTAGCTGTTAGCTGGAGTCTTTTTAACTGAGCACAGCGGATGACACGAGGTGAAAATTGCTGTTTTTTTGCAGTTGCTTTTACCGTTTGAATAAACCTCTGCAAGCGTGAATAAATTCACAATGCAATTATCATCCAAAAAGATGGAACTTTTGAGTCGCTATAAGACAAGAATTGTTTTCAGACACTTATAATCTGACACTTTGGTCCGTCAGATTACTGATATGCTTACTTTGAGATATGCTAGAATAAAGTTTCTGGTACTGCAGTTTATTTATTTTGATCAATGATTAATTCTCTGCCTGTTTAATGTGAATATTTCCTAGTTTCTTTGAAACGCTGATCCACATTTTCCACCACAGTTTCTGACATTTTACAGAGCAAACAACGAACAATCTACACACTGACAAACAATGAGAAGAATCATCAGTCTTGTTTTTCACATGGTTGTGTGCTTTATTTGCTTTACTTAAAAAGCATTTTGCACTGAAGAGCCCCTCTTGCTTCCTGTGTGAATTTTTTTTTACTATTGGTTTTCTCTTCTTCCATCATCAGTGCCGTGATAAATTTTGATCAATGATCCACTCTTTCATCCTGTGCATTGTTTTAACTTAATGCTTCCTTAATATTCACACATTAACTATTGCAACAGTTTTCTTAATCAAGTCATGAGGCAAACAATACAAGTAAGAGAAGAGCTCAAACATGACGACTGAATTTACACCTCAGGTGACGATAAATTGATACTCATTCATTGTTAACAGCAGAATTTCTGACGTCCTGCAGCCCACATATTATCTTTAAGAAGCTGTGCAGCGCTCTCCATACTGTTATGCTAATCTGCTCTTCATCAGCACCTCGCACTGAGGTCATCAGATGGAAAGATTTGGTTAAGCAATCGAGACCTTGAGAAGAGTCTGAGTTCATGTCTGAAGTCTGAAGGTCTGGATGTATTGAGGTGTTCAGTGCTCAGTCCGGAGAGGCCGACAGGTCAGGGAGCTGCATGTCTGCAGGATCTCTGCTGCACATTTAATCTGCACATCTTCCTCAAGAAACTCCCCACAAGGACTTTCCAACACTTCACTCATTGAGTGCCAGCCCTTCCAGCATTTTTGTCCACTTTGAGTCATATTTAGTACTGTCTGTGAAAACAGTGAATAGCTCAAATGAAAGAAGAGACTTTCTATTTCATCATGAAAAAAATGTTTGTTTTTATCTTGTTCCATTCTTGTTTTATCAGAGGTAGAGTAGAGGACACTTTCACCAAATCACCACTTTTTGTCCAGATTCTGTTTGTTTTGCTGTTTGTTTTCGTCTCCACTTCCTGTTTTGATCTCTGTGGTGTATACCGTCTCTTTATGCTCTGACTACATCTCCCAGAAGCCCCAGCATTACTCACAGGCTGTGTGAGAGTGCGATCAGCGACCTGCTGCAGAAAAAACACTTTGACTTTCTATTATGTCAGTGGCACTCAAAGAGTTAAAACACGTTATTTGACATATTTTACTTTTATTCATGAATGCATCATGAACCAACTCTCAGTGACACATACTGTATCATCTCCAGATGATCTCAGTCATCTGTAATATCCGTAATATTCTCAGTTGTTCTAAAACACACATACACAGCTACTCAGATCAATAACCAATATCTGATGGATGCTAACACGAGTCATGCCGCCCACAGTAACCGTCTGCAGGACCCAGCATCTATGACGTTTATGGATCCTGCACGGTGAGGACATCCCAGTCCACATCAGGCTTAGTTCACCATCCAGTGATTCAAGCACACAGCTTCTGTCTGTGTGTGTGTCTGAAGAGCCTCATGATTAGTGCTCTCACTGACTGATGGGCTTGATTTGTCCGACAGTGCTGTGTGTCAGTCGGGCTTGGCGTCCACGCCGGAGAACATGAGTGAAGGAGCGGATAATTGATAGTGACAAGGCGCTCCCGGCCTTAATTGCTGCTGGTGAATTAGATTACCTTCTCAAAGTGCCTTCATTAGCAGAGGGAGAGCCATACCAACGGTCCCCTGATTGGCCTCATATTGTTTTGCTGTGAACCCACTCTGGCAGGGCACGCCCATGTTTGTGTGTGTTTGTTTGGGATTGAAATTGCTCACTAATTGTCATGTACAGCCGTAGTTTGACTTTGTGTACACGTGTGTACGTTATGCACATCCACAGTTGATAATGTCAAAGTGACAGGAAGTGTTTTTTTTATTTTACACTCAGCTGCAGAGTCAAGCCAAATACCTTTATTTGTCCATGTTTGGAGACATCCGCTGCTACGCTGATGCAGTTTTGCAGTAATAAAATGCTAAAAAATAAGATGAGGAACCTGCAGATGCTTCTGGTGAAGTTAACTCTCTGAGTGCCATTGACGTATTTTGACGTCAAAGTGGTTTTTCATCAGCGGGTTGCTGATCGCAGTCTCCCAGTCTCTTTCCTCTGGACCAATCTATTTGCCAACATGAGCTTTGACCTTAACGTCAGTAGTTGCTGCTGTTTGCGTCACAGCCTGAGTAATTTGGGGGCTTCTGGGATTTGTAGTTGGAGCATAAAGAGACGGTATACACCACAGAGATCAAAACAGGAAGTGGAGACGATCGAGATCAGAGAGTAAAACAAACAGAATCTGGAGAAAAAGTGGTGATTTTGGTGAAAGTGTCCTCTACTCTACCTCTGATAAAACAAGAATGGAACAAGGTAAAAACAAACATTTTTTTTCATGATGAAATAGAGAGTCTCTTCTTTCATTTGAGCTATTCACTGTTTTCAGAGTCATAGTGCTAAACATTCTGTGGGTCTAGAAATATGACTCAAAATGGACAAAAACACTGGAACAAGACACTTTCTGTTTCATAAAACAGCTGGCACTCAGTGAGTAAAAGGACAGGATGCAGAAAGACGGTGGCTCGGCAGGTGGGACGTGTCGTCCTCTAATCGTCTCATCCTGTCCTCGTCTTGCGCATTGTGTCGGTCGCTGCCGTCACTGTGAGCGAACGTCGTTATAAAGAGCTGTGAGTAAAAGCACCGTGTAATTGCTCTGCATTTACCGTCACTTAAAAAGCTTTATTATCTCAGCTCAACAAAAACTCTGCAGTCGGTGAAAGGGTTTAAATAAAGTGAACATGGATTTAAAAGTGATTCCTCAAGCTGATGTTTTCACTCCGTCAACTTCCATATCAATACAACCAATGTGTTTATTATTCATTCTGCAAATTCTGACTCTAAACTGACACAAATTAGACCATGGACCTACGTCTGATACTTGCACAGAATAGTTTACAGGAGGACGTCGTTCATCGATCTAGAGCCTTTTAACTTTGTTAACTTAAAACACATGAGATAGAGAAAACTGGATTAATTTCGTCATAAATAAAAAGAAATGAGCCAGATCTGATCTGGTTCAGAGCTTCACTGTAGATTTAGCTGCTAAAAGTGGACAAACAACAAACATTAGGTGTTAGGTCAAAATGAATTGTTTCTGTTTAATTATTTGCTTTGCTTTTAAAAACATATTGTCCTCTGTACTTTTAATTAAATGCAGCTGTTTAGAGCTGGTATCAGGACGTTAAACGACTCATAATTCCTGTAATATTTTATAACAAAGTGAAGATCATTGACGTTTCTCACCAAAAACAAGTATGCCAGCTGTTTTATAAAACAGGAAGTGCCTTGTGACAGCATCATATTTCTAGACCCACAGAATATTTAGTACTATGTCTCTGAAAACACTGAATAGCTCAAATCAAAGAAGAGACTCTCTATTTCATCATGTCTCTTTATGCTCCGACTGCATCTCCCAGAAGCCCTAAAATTACTCACAGGCTGCGGGAGATCGGGATCAGCGACCTGCTGCTGAAAAAACCCTTTGATGTCGAAATACATCAATGGCACTCAAAGAGTTAATCTTCACTAAAGGGGACTTGAACGCACCACGATGTAACTCAATGGACTCTGTCCGCTAACTGTTAGCTCTGGTATGATTTGTTTTGTTTTGCATTAATGCACATGAATATTGGCATATTGTTATGCCTAAATGGCTCCAAGTTGGAATCAGTATTTTTCCTGGACTGACATCAAGGTCAAAGGTCACTGCTGGTTTTATTAAGCCTTAAAACCTTCATTCTCCAGTCCAAGAGAAGTTTCTGTGAATCCTGCTTCCAGTTTAGAAAATAAACAACCCAAAAGCTGAAGGAAGACATGGAGGGGATTTCGCAGAGAGGAGTTATCACTCCATGCAGAGACGGTGACATGAGCAACCCAAACCCTAAATAAAGTCTGCCCTCCCTGCAGCACCAGCTCCAGCCATCCTCCCTCATCCCATTTCCATATCTGTCTCCAGTCACTGCTCCATCACCAGCCCCCCCCCAGCAACTCCCATCCATCCCAAAAACCCGGTGGCGTCCCCGGCCCTGTCACAGGCTTCATCCCCGCCCCAGCCGGCCTGCAGCTCCCTCCACCCCCCGCTGAGTTAAATGGAGTGTGCCGGCGTTGGGGGAGTCGCGTGAGCTTGGCTTGGCTCAGCTCGGCTCAGCTGGGCTGCCAGCGTTATAAACTTACTGTGTGATTATTGTCAGAGCGAGACTCCTCCACCCAGGAGGTCTGCGCTGATCGGTACTATGTCACCAGCCATGGAGGGAGGGATGAAAGCCGGGGTGAGAGAAGGACAAGGAGGAAGTAAAAAAAAAAAAAGATGGAGAAGAAAGCAAGGAGAGGCTGATGTATACCTGTGTGAGCAGACAAAGACAAGGGAAGACACCGCAGAGAGCGATATAACGACAGAATAATGTGCCGAAAGAGAAGAAAGAGAGGCAGCAGGGAAATCAGCAGAGGGGAGGGAAAGAAAAAAAGAAAGGCAAAGAGAGAAATTAGAGAGATTTTCCAGCAAGTGATGTGTGCTGTGATTGTTTTTCTCTCTCTCTCTCTGTCTCCATCTAAACGGTTGGGATGTGGCCTGTATCTGCCGGCGAGAAGGAACTCAATTTGGGACAATTTACTCTGCAGTCTCAGCCCTGATGCACCTCAGGGACAGAGAATAGAGCGAATGAATGTGAAGGGAGATAGCATCAGCAACACACACACACACACACACACACACACATATATAAAACGCTGCGCCCTGCACACAATTGCCGCCGAGTAGATTTCACTTAGTTAGTTCTAACTCTCCCAGGCGGTCAATACGATTTGAGTTTATAAGGCTTGGAAATGAAAAGCCCAGGATAAGGTTAGATAAACTGTGTGCTATTTGATTTGGGCCCACCTCTGCAGGAAAACCCACACAAGACAGATGGCCGGAGGGGATTCGCTGATATCATGTTGTGCACGGGGGGTCATAAGGTCGATTACGTCATGTGTTTTGACCCTCGCGCACAATATTTCAGTAATTCTTTAAATAAAGCAGACTTGTTTTGTGTTTCTACGCCGACAGGTTGGCAGCCTGGAAGGCTTGTACACGGTCAGAGACAGCAGGGGGCGCCGTGGCCGAGCCGCCTTCGAGAGCAGACTTTCCGCTGCAGAAGGAGTAAGTATTATAACCGCTGCACAGCTAAATAACATCCCCATCACACGTTAGGATGTGGAGAGGATTAATCTAAAAGTCGAAGAAGCTCTGAGGTTGTTTTATTTATTTTTTATTTTATTTTATTTTTTTTTTTTTTGGCCCGACTCGCTGTGTCTGTGTAACGCAGCGGGAAATGGATTTGTAACTACAGCAAATCAGAGCGTTCAGCTACTTAGACGTGACTGTTTGATGCATTTAACACGGCCCGCGTCAAGGTGAATTCACACCCTGGCATCGCTTCTGATTTTACACAGCATGTATATGCAAATGACGGTTCATTTGGCTGGCTTTGCTGTTTTAATCAGGGTGTAGCGTTGATTAGCGAGAAGGGAGAAAAAAAAAAGACAAAAGCAAAACAGAGCCATGTGGTGAGTAATGGCTGAAAGTTGTTTACCTTTGCTAGTGAGTGTTTCATCCTTTCATCATCCCACCTCTTCCTTCGCCACCTTCAACGAGCCGCTCTGCATCAATGCAGCCTCCTCACGAGGCTCTCGTTACCGGGGAAACGGTCACCCACGGAGACATCCCGTGACAGCACCGGGGCTTGGGAGGAGGGACGGACGGTGAGACGGGTTGGAGATGGCGGCTCTGGGCGCTGGACGTAATTCCACACACAGGAAGTGAAGAAGAAGAAGAAGAAGATTCCCAACTTTGTGATTCAGAGTTATCGTCTGAATCAGTGTGCGTGTGATTAATTGAAGTAATTTATTCACCGTCTCCAGCGACTCCATGTATGCTTCATGATTTCATTAAACTGTAACTTTAATTACTTTTCTACCGTCGTAACTTTAGGTGAAAATGAATTTGCACGCCCAAAAAATGTCCCACAGTCCGTAATGAGTCTTAAATTTAATGAATTGCACAAATAATGTTTTGGGAAGATGAACAATTGTGGAGTCAGACGCTGAATCTCCTCACCATCGTTGCACTGAAGCCTGTTCACCATCACTAACCCGAAACCCAAGAAGAAAATAATGTCTGTTTTTTTGATTTTCACTATATGCTCCTTTTAATTTTAATTCATATGGACGATCTGGCAGTTAGATAATTCACAAAGTTAGAAGTGGTCAAATGCTTCATCTACAGGGGGATTCATGCATTTAGAGCACCATAAACACACCTTTCCTGGTTTCCCTATCTGCAGTGTAAACACAGAAACATATTAATGCAACGCTAAGAGTTAAAGATGCAGATGATAAAGAAGGAAAGACCAGCAGAAACCAGCAGGCTCTAAGTTACCTTAGTCATGTAAGTTGTGTATTTTTTCTCATGTATTTTGCAGCCTTAGGTTTTTCCTTACTCTAAGTGCTTTTCTAATCTGAACATAATTTAACTACAAACTGTTTTTTGTGTGGCATGCAAACAATATGTGAAAAGTAGAGGTGTGACCAGATCTTGTGCCACAAGATCTTGCAATATTAAATTGTGATGATATTTATGATCCTGAGCACAGGGCAGAAAGAAACCTATCAGACTTTGAGATTTCCAAGCTTCCATTAGTGACCTGTTGGTGGCAGTAAAAGAAACTGAGAAGAAGAAGGAGAAGGAAAGTGACAACTGCAACATATCTGTAAATTTAGAAAGATATTGGCAGATTTGAACTTCCTGGATCAATCTCTTAAATCCAGTCTGATCTAAAGATGCAAACGATGCATTTCTGTGAGGCACATGATGAGCTACAACCATATTTTTACAGAAAAGAGACATCCCCGGAGGAGGCAGCTCAGGGACCGTCTACAAAGTGCAAAACCAGAACCAAAAAACAAAAAGCTTTCCCATTATTTATGCTGCAGCATTACCACATTCAGCTCAGACACATCTCACCTCCTGCTGCTGAAAATACAACACTGACTTTAACAAAAAGTGATTTTATGTATTTTTTATGAATTATTTCAGAGGTAGAGCTAAATAAACTCTGTTTCATAAAATAAATGTAGTTAAATGACTGTTTGTCAGTCATATTTCTGTCATTTTAGTTTACTTAAAAGTAATAAATATTGTCTCGTCTCGTTTTTTCGTGAATCCAGTATCATCACACCCTGAGTGAAAAGGCTAAAATGCTTCCTCTTGACCTGCTGAATGTCCATTTTGTGCTGTTAATGCACATTTGGTGGATGGAGCCCCTGCCATCATGGCTCATATACTTCCCATAAACATCAAATAATAACAAATGATGATAAAACACAGATGAATTGTCTCTGCAGCTCGTTGACCCTCCTCCTAACCGTCCTAACTCCTCTTCCTCCTACAGTTTCATTCTCGTCTCTGACTGAACTACACGCTGACCTTTTACAAAATGTCTCCGACACTAACCCCCCGCCAGCTCCTGACATACACTCACCGCTACCTGCTGGTGAAACACACACTTAACACACACATTCAGGAAACCACTGCGCCGACAAAGACTTTTCTTTTTCTTTGTCTTTATGTCTGTCTGGTTAGTCTGCAGCTGTTAGTGCCGCTGTATCATGATGTGAACTGAACAATTCAACCCAGACGTATGAGAAGAAGCTGGTTTCGAGCAGCAGATGAAGACGTAAACATCTCCCAGTTTTCAAATCTGAAACCAACATGGCGGCTCATTTCTCAGCCGGAAACTTTCCTGTCATACGTTACGAAAAATAGTTCAGTGAAATGTATTTCTGAGACTGTTCTACGCTGGAAATAAGAATACAGAATGCACGACGAGTTTAAAAGATTTTAGGAAGTTTCCAGAGTGGCAAATATTATATTTATCATAGATGAGTAAACAGTAGAGCAGCTTTTGTGCAGTGCTAACAGATCTATAGTCTCTGATCTAAAGTGTTGAATAGATTTGCTGTGTTTTAAATCTTGTTTGAGTTGATTCTGTGTCAGACTTGGTGTTTGAACACCTGCTCTTCGCTGTGTTCGATGGTTCGTCCCTCTGAGACTAAAATTACTCACTGATGGTTTATTGTTTTTATTTTGTCGTGGGCTATCTCGTGTTTTTTTTCCCTACACTTGGGTACTTACATGCTTTTAATTTTAAATGTGACATCCCTGCGTTTCATAAATCCACGCAGCTTCACAAACAAAACAGGTGGTGAGCCGCAGAGCGTCATAAAGCTAGTTTTACAGATCTAGAAAATACATTTGAATTCTCTCACTGCTGAAGCATTTGTGCGCTTTTTCCTCTCCTTATTTTTCATTCTTTGCTGTTTTTTTTTTTTTTTTTTTAAAGACTCCAGTCACATCCGCAATCCCGCAGCCCTATAAGGAGCTTTCACGCTTTTTGGTTTGCTTTAGATGTTTAATACCCCCTCTCTTTTGTGTCAGGGAGCCGGAGAGGCGTTAAGAAGCGCTGATAAACCCCACTTAGATCCCTTCCTGGCCCGTCACCCCGGCCTGCCGGGCCGCTTTAGCAGGGAACTGATCTGTGACGGCCTGCCACTCAAACTGAGCACTTCTGAAGGCTGACACAATGGAGTGAGCAGCACACCAGAGGGCCTGGGGGTGGATGGGAGGCGGAGGAGGGAGGTGGAGGAGGGAGTCGAGGCCAAGAGGTGCCCTGAAAGAAAGCCAGAGGAGGGGCCAGAGTGTATCTCCTGCTTATCTTCCTCCTCTCCTTCAATCTGTTGCCATTTCTCCCTACGTTTGCAGCTCGCCGCTCATTTTTTACCTCAGCATCGGTTTCACCATTCGTCTTTTTGTCGGCGGCGACAAATGCACGAAACCCCCCCCAATCCTGTCTTTTTTCTGCCTGTGGTGGAAGCTATGAGCTGCTGTAGAGATGAGATTGAATGAAGAGGCAGAGAGCGGTCATGTGGCATCACGGGTCCAGCCGGGGTCGACAAAGTCTCGGGAGTGATGGCGTAGTGATTGACAGGTGGAGGCATGGAGGGATGGATGGGGAGGGGAGGTGGAGGGGGCGATGTGGCCGCTGCCATCGCCATCCCTTTCCCAGGGGGCCGTGGGTGGGTAGCGAAGCCCAAAATGTCAGCGCTGATATCTGTGCCGCTCTGCTTGTATCACGGCGCTGCAGCTGCCTGCCGTCCGAAGCATCCACTCATTCATACGCACACACACACACACACACACACACACTTTCCTCCCTGTGTTTCCTCGATCATTCACTGCCGCTCTATGCAGCTATATCTGTGCACACAAACACGCACCAACACTCCCTCCATCTTACCCTCCTCCTCCTCCTCCTCCTCCTCATCACATCCACATTGTCTCCTCTGTCACTTCCACCTCAGCCGTTCAATCACGCTCCACCGTCGCTCTTTGCTTCCTCACTGCCGGAAATCCATTTTTACGAATCAGATTTATATTTTTATAGTCTGTCTCTTTGTGCAAACCTTGTTCTCTCTTTCCTCCATTCGGTCCCTTCAGTTATTTTTAGCGAGGAATGTCAGCAGCGATCCGTCTTTTTCGTATCATCTGATAACAGTGTTTAATCAATACGCTGTGACTGCATCGTTCTTTTATGCTTGAGGAAACGTTGTTTTGCTGCAAAACAAACTCTTAACAAATGCATAGTAAAACTGCAACAAAACAAGGGCTGGCAGAATTAACAAACGCAAAATATGGCTGTGAAAATTAGTGCGATAATCGTGATTACTCTACTTGGACAAACTGCCGAAATGCGTTACCAGAGATGTGCTAATTTTGACACGCTTACTAGCAGCTTCCTGCTATCATCAAACGCAAATATGCATCTTGTGTAAAATTAAAATATCAGGGAAGAACTTCCTATCTGAGCTAGCAGCTACGAGCTAAGCTAATGCTAGTGCAGCTAATCAGACGGATGCTAACAGCTAACAGGCTAAAGCTCCTATTTGTCAGTGATCAAGTGTCCACAGAGCCGAGACTGAAACTAAATGAGGAAGTTAACTCCAGCTGACTGCAGACCAGTCAACATGATGAAGACTCTGATTGGCTGGTTGTCACCTGACATCACTGATCAAACACTCACTGATCAGATGATCTGAAGAACTGATGGGAGAGTTTTAAACATACAATAAAAAAAAATAAAAAAAAGCATTTGACAGTCCTTTTCAAAACCTAAAGAGGAATTCAAATTCCAGTATATGATGTGTATAAACATAGAATTGAATCGAATAGATCTGCACATTACTAGTTATCAGATATCTGATCTAGTATCTCTATCGGTCATTCTGTGAAATGTGCTTTTTTTGTTCGGTGATGTCATTTTTCAGTGTACAGTGTGGTTTTATCTGTATGTTTTAATCTGTGTGTGTGTGTGTGTGCGTGTGTGTGTGTGTGTGTGTGTGTGTGTGTCAGCTGGATGATGAATGTGCTGACAGTGGAGGGGTCAGTGTCACAGACAGTGTGGTCAATTGGCCCTCGTCCCTTGAGTCTAACCTTGAACAACACTCCCTAAAGAGTCTCAATCTGCCATTAAGGCCCACACACACACACACACACACACACACACACACATTCCCCAGTGAGTGTGTGCCATTAGTAGCTGGCAGGGCCTGCTTTGACAGAGAGCGATTAGCTCCCTATCATGTGTATTGATCACTGTGTCCTGGCTGCTCCTCCAGAGGAGGAGGAGCTGCTTTACAAGCTAGTTCAGTCACCTCCCCGTCATCTGTGTTCACGTCTTTGTTTGTAAATTATAAAAGTTTTCAGTGGATTACAGCATCATACAGTGTGTTACATCATGATTTATATACAGAAGATTCAGGGCTGCGACTGATGTTTTGATAATTTTCTCAACTCTTTGAGTGCCAGACGTTTTTTTTTTAAAACAGAGAACAAGTACCTTCTTCCAGTGTTTTTGTCCATTTTGAGTCATATTTCTAGACCCACAGAATATTCTGTACTATGACTGTGAAAACAGTGAATAGCTCAAATGAAAGAAGAGACTCTCTATTTCATCATGAAAAAAATATTTGTTTTTACCTTGTTCCATTCTTGTTTTATCAGAGGTAGAGTAGAGGACACTTTCACCAAAATCACCACTTTTTGTCCAGATTCTGTTTTGCTCTCTAATCTCGATCGTCTCCACTTCCTGTTTTGATCTCTGTGGTGTATACATCTCTTTATGCTCTGACTACATCTCCCAGAAGCCCCAACATTACTCACAGGCTGTGGGAGACCACGATCGGTGACCCGCTGCTGAAAAACCACTTTGATATTGAAATATGTCAATGGCACTCAAAAAGTTAATCAGTTAGTTGTTTTGTTGATAAAATATTTCTGTCCTCAAAGCTCTCAAAGAATTTCCTGTCATAGAAGAGGAAATAAACCAGGAAATATTCACATTTAAGAAAAACTGTAGACTTTTCTTTCTTGAAAAACTCCTCAAACTGAATAATTATCAAAATAGTACAGATTACAGATTAATTATGAACTGATTAATTACTGCAACTCTGTAGATGTGTTTAATATTTGTACACAAAAGATTTTTAAATTATAATAAAATAAACTGACAGAATTGACAGGATAAACAGACCTGTAGGCTGTAGGCATCAGCTTCGAGGTGAAATAATTAATTACGTAACTGAATCAGAGCATGCACCTTTTAATATATTCAGTTTATACCTGCATGGAGAGCAACTGGGATCCAAACCCACCATGCAGGATGGAAGAAAGGAGGATCTTAATTAAAACAATCATAAAATAAAAGTCATTAGATGATGTGAAGTAACGTGGGATCATGGGAGTTAAGGCAGAAATTGTGTTCGTTGGCGAGGACAGAGAGATTGAATCTTTGACTGAAGGGTGTAAATTCATTTATTTGATATTAAAAATATATCTAACATAAGTTTTAGATTTGATATATGGTTTTCGTGCATATTTTATCTTTAACTAGCTCAGCTGCATCCTTTGCTTGAATTAAGCAAAAAAAAAAAAACTGCCAATGGACCAAGTGAAAATGTCTCAGTAAGATTTCTTGAAATAAGACATAATGTCTGAGAAACAAAGCCCTATTTAAATATAAATATTGTCTGGAATTAATAGACATAATTTGACTAGAAATAAGACAAATATTTACATTTTTTGCAGTGTATATCTTGGAGATTTGGCATTTGTCATATAAAAAAATGTGTACGCTGATCCAAATATTAGACTGAGCTCAGTATTTTTATTAATTCTGTGTATATGTGTGATTACATTACAGAACTGTGTCCACTTCCTGTTTGAGGTGTTAAATAGCACACAAGTAGCGTTGTTAGCGCTAGCATCCCACCACCATAGCTCTTGTTAATTGAGTCTAATTGAAGAAGATGAAGGGGGAATAAAGAGAGCAGGCTTTCAGGACTTAAAAGACGACCGCCGCCTCTCAGTAGTGTTTATTTTAAACTCTCTGGTTTAAGTGTAAGAGGACAATAGTGGACAGCAATGATCTGCTGTTTGATTCAGCAGGACCAGCCTCTGATCACATCAAAGCTGCAAATAAAAGTGTGTGTGTGTGTGTGTGTGTGTGTGTGTGTGTGGAGGACAGAGGTGGAAGTGTGGAGGTTTTTGTTTCTTTTAACACGGGACAATGGGACCACGATGGAGACGGCGAGCGAGGACTCTTTGAACTAATGAAGAGGAAACCATTTTCTCCGACTCTCCTTGTGCTTTGGATTTTCCCCTCTTTTTCAAAGTTGAGTGAAACTGAGCGTCATTTGCTTCTCACTGCTTTACTTTTATCATCATGAGACAAAAAAAGACAAAGTAAGACTTCAGAAATGTCTGAACGTTGCTGGAGTGTGGGAACTAAACTTAGTGAGAGGAAGTGAATGCAATGAAAGGTTAAAACTCCACACTTTATAATCTAATGTGTTATTGTTTGTTGGGGTCTCCAGGTTCAGCTGGTGCAGAGGCAATATGCTCACTATAGAGAAAAACGTGTTCCTGTGATGATGCCGGACCACAGCAGCACTCACCGTAAGTTTTAACTAATATTTTCACTGCATTTTGCTGACCTCCAGAAGGTTGAAGACCCTGAAAAACATGATCACAAATCTGCCATGTAGCGCTTTAGACATACGTTAGAAATAATATCAGTAATATCGTCATACATGTGCTATATTTAGAATATTTTCACCACTTTATCTTGCTGTCAGACAGACCTTTTCAATGGGGAACTGGAGCTGATACATATATCTATGCTTCCTTCAAAGCCACCAGACTCCATTGACAAAAACTGCAGTTTTACCTTTTAGTGCACAGAATTCACTTGTCTACCGCTTCATCGATTGTTTAGTTTGTTTATGTTATTGTGTCACTTTGGTGTTTTAAAGGGTTAGTTCATATTCATCAAAGTCACATAATAACATAAACTAACTAATATATTAAAGCAGCGGTAGACCAGCAACTGCAGTGTGTTAAAATTAAAATTCCAGGTTTTTTTACTGGAGTTTGGTGGCTTTCCCTGTTTGAAACAGTAGAACAGTAGTGTCTCTGGTATGGTGATATAGCTTATTTAATTACTGGCAATTGATTTAAGTCATTTATTAACAACTTGTAATTAAGCAAAAAGGCAGAATAAAGGGACGTGTTCTTTTGCAAAAAAAATAAAATGTTTGTTTTTATCTGATGAAACCAACTGCAGCTGACTAATGTTTATACCTGTAAGTCCACCTGTGTATTACTGTGTGTATTTTTACAGTGATGCAGTGCTTCTCTCTCTCTTATTGTGTTAAATCCTCACCATGTGGCTCAGTTTCAGCTCTTTTATACGATATAAAGGTGAGTTAGACTGAGTGGAAGATAACAAAGCAAAGACGTGGAGGAAAAAGAGCATTTTTGATGCTTCCTACTCGTATTTTTAGAATGACGCTGCCAGTGCTCAGTGTTGTGTGCCAGTATTAAATATCTCCAATATGGCCACTTTAGGGCTAAACACTGTTTCTGGCAGTGTGGAAAGAAATAATTGGAGTTCAAAGAGCAGTTTGGTACGTTTTCTCTATGTACACATTTTTAGTAACTCCTACAAATTATTGAGCTAAATAAACAAATGTCAGTTAGGCCTCGTCATATAAATTAACATATCAATGAACACATTATCTGTATGTATTGTGTTAATTAATTAGCTTGAGCGGTGAGAGAGGTGATGCTAGCTTTACCCTCAGAAGTTAGCCTTTTGCTAGCTTTACGGGATGCTAGCTATAGTAGATGCTAGCTTTAGAGGCTAAAACTAGCATCACCTTTAGCTGTTTCCTTCTGTTTCCACTCTTGATGCTAAGCTAAGATAAGCTAACACTGGTTTTGGCCCAAAATGTGGTTGTATTTGCTTTATTAGATGCTCTTGTAAATAATAGCCAGGCTAATTATGTTGTCTAGTGTCTCAGGTCAGTGTGTTAATATATCTAATACTCTTGAGTGGACTTGAACGCACGTCAGTGCCTGAGTTTCCTGTAGGTACGGTGTGTTTTTGTTGCTGTGAAAGCTCGTTAAAGTGCAGGAGGCTAATGTGTCGCTAACTACTCGGCAATGAAAGTTGCACACAGGATCAATACATGTCCCATAACACCCTCTAATTAATGCTAATGCCTGAAATATAGTCATGCATGTTTGTGCGCCGTGCTTTATAACAGTCATGTGCAGTATTAATTAATTTTGCACTATGTACAGCATGTTAGGAAACAAGCTGATTCATATCCATATGTGCAGAGCTGTGCAGGGGTGAAAATGTGAAGAAAGTGAGAGCGAGTGCCTGGAGAGAAAGGTGCAGATAGCACGCCGACAGACAGCGAGCCAAGCTGCGCCACCGCGCTGATGAGATGCTAATGAGATGCTAATGAGATGCTAATCCACCGGCGGTATTCCGCCTCGCTGGAGAGAAGGGGGGAGTCTGGGAGGCCTTTCACCATTGGTTGCAGAGACCAGGGACTTCCTGAAGTCAGAGTTCAAAAGAGGAAAATAACAAAAATAAAACATCCACACATGATGGGTCTGTGTGCTTCCAGGTTCCCAGAGGAGAGAGTCTGACAGGAGGCCTGGAGAGGATAAGAGTGACCAGCCCCTCACCTTCAATGACCCGCTGTGGCCCATGCAGTGGGAGCTGGTGGGTGTAATAGTGTGTTTGTGTGTTATGTGGACGCCTCCTCTTGTGGTGAAGGATGTTCCTCTGACAGACATAAGTCAGGCAGGCTTTCATGTGTGACTGGAGAGAGGCAGGAGAAGGAGGGAGGTGGGCAGATTAAGGAGAAGAAAAGAGAGAGAGGGAGGTGAAGGAGGTGTTGAGCTGAGACACATGTCAGGGATTGATGAGGATCCCTTCAGCGGCGTCTTGTTCACACGGTTTGACCGGCGAGAACAACAGCAATAAACAAATCAATATGAAAATTTATCACAGCAGCTGCATTTACAGACTTTATCAGGATTTTTTTCATGTAAAGATCACTTCCTGTTTATAAAATATTCATGTTCTCATTGAATTTAGTCAAAGATGTTCGCCTGGGCAGATGCTCCACTCCCTCCTTCATTCTTCTGTGCATTTTTCTGACTAATGTTATTCTCATAAATGTCTTTAAAATAAGACATAATCACTCATTTTGTGGATGTAAAACCTTGTACTTCACCTGGTGCATTGTTTTTTTTCATTTCTTATTTTTATTTCATGTAACGTAACAACTACACCAATAAATCCCCTTATATCCATATTCTGATCAAATCAAAACAAAAGCCTTTATTGTCGAAAACAAGCTAATATTTACAATGGTAATGTATTGCTACAAATAGGGTTATTGCACAGAATTTAAATTATATATTGGACATGTTCCTGTTATTGTACAGAGAGGGAGTATGTATTTGTAGTATATAATATATGACAATATAATGATATATATATATATAATAATATATGTATATAATATACATTCTATCACTCAATCTGCATGAAATTCTAATAAATGAACAGAAAACATATTAATCCCCAAAAAATTCCAACTGGAAACATGAAGTTTGTTCTCATGTTATTAAAACTAAGTACATGTTTTAGTTTTTGATTTTATGAGCAAACTTTTTTGTTTCATTACACTCATCATGACGATCAAAAACTGAAGCCAAATGTTGAATACTGTCATCCGTAATGATGCAAATCTTCAGCTTTCTGCTGCAAAAACATAAATATTCTCGCTGTTTTAGTTTTCATTTTAGATCGAATGAAACGGGATCATGCTGATGCTGATGTTCAGCATCATTCAGAAACAGTGTTTGTCCAATAGAGAGCGCTAACAAGTGCTTTTCGAACAAAAATGTCCCGCTTATTAGTCACAATTCTTCATAAACAAGCATATCCATACAAAAAAAACTTATAAGATGTGATATGCATGGAGTTTAGAGTGTATCTGATTCCAGCTTTTTTTTAATACCAAGAAAATATTACTTCTTATTCTTATTATTCACAAAAGCTTTGTGAACTTCAGTAAGTGGCAGATTAATAATCCTATATAATGTGTATTTCTAATATATTTCTGGTATCGTAGCGGGGCGGCAGCCAGTCGACTCAGCCGATGTTCTCGACTGACGTGTGATGGTGTAATCTGACAGAGGAGAGGAGGGGTCAGAGTCACCACGGCAACCGGCAACAGATTGATTGACGCCTCAGCTCTCGGGGCAAGATGGCGGGTTGAGAGTCAGGATGGAGGCGGAAAGAGATGAGGCTTTTTTAATGAAAGAAAAGATTGTTTATAAAACACGTTATGAGGCATGGAAACGATCAGAAGACGCCAAACAGGTGGAAGCGAACCCTGAATATATGGATATAAATATATGCAGTGATGATGCATGAAAGAAGGATAATAAATAAAGCAGGTGCTGAGATTTTAGGTCATGATGAGTTTAAACTTGACTTTCCACTTTTGCTGAGTCACCATTTGCAGATTCCCGACCCCTGATACTACCAGGCCTGCAAATAATTTCAAAATAACGGTCCTTTTTTAATTTTAGCCTGTGTTTTCTTCCTCTGAGAATAATAATAAATAGTTTTAAAAGTGTGTGGACTATTGACACATTGTGGTGTATTCATGCAGTGAGCCACTAAATCCATAGTAAAGGCCTTTGTTCAAAACCATATTGTTGATTATGCTTATTAAAATTGTCTGGATTTTTTTCTATGACTGTGCCGGTGCTTTGTATTATGAGATGAGTAGTTACACAGTTACACAGTCTTTTACCGAATCAAATATTTTACGTTTACGTTAATTATTTTGTATTTAATCTCACAGCTGGTTGTCAAACAGGTCGTCATATCTGGATTTTTCAGAAACAGTGATAAATTAGCTTCCTGATCTGGAGCTTCACCATTCATTACATAAAGTTAAAAATAATCAGTGTTAACGCAACAATCAAGACAAATGTGATGCATTTCTAAAGTCGAGTAGCTACACATCTCTCTCTCTTTTTCTCTCTCTTTCTGGAGCTCGCTCGCCCTCCTGCCTCGCTCTGGTTCTGTTGTGTTTAATCAGCCTCTGGTGGACGTTGGTATTGATCGAGGGTCAGTAATCTGCTCAGGGTTGGTAGCCTGCCAGGACCAGACCTGTAAGTGTGTGTGGGTGTGTATACACACCACGCTGACACACACACACACACACACACACACACACACACACACACACACTCTAAAGGCCGATGGAGTCCGTAGTGTCGTTGCTCAGACTCCTGGTCCTCTGGAGGAGCTGTGGATCTGCTGTAGATGATCTTCATGATGTTCATGTAGCTGAAGGCAGACGTCACACTGTCGGTGTTATTTATCTGAATACTCATGTACCAGGTTTTTAACCACAAACTGTTAACACCCTCATCACAGTTAGATTTTAGCAGCTTCCTGTTGCAGCAGAACGACAGCAATACGCTTCTGACTGGTTGGTTTTATTTTGAAAAACTCCCAGTGGAGTCATCAAACATAATATGCAGCTTGTGTAAAATTAAAATATCAGGGAACAACTTCCATCTTCACCTTTTTGAACAGGAGTGAGGAATTTAAACAGAATTCACCTTTTTAGACCCAAATTTGATCCAGAATTCACTGAGGAGTCAGAAATGAATCCTGAATAACAAACAACCACTAAAACACATTTTTCTGTTCAGGAATGAAATTTAAAATTCCTGGATAACAACAACAGTTATATTTTATTTGTTAAAAATATTAGTTTGATTATCTCTTTGAGTGCCAGCCATTTTATAAAACAGAAAGAGTCTTGTTCCAGCATTTTTTGCCCATTTTGAGTCATATTTCTAGACCCACAGAATATTTTGTACTATGTCTCTGAAAACAGTGAATAGCTCAAATGAAAGAAGAGACTCTCTATTTCATCATGAAAAAATTTTGTTGTTTTGTTGTTTGTTTGTTTTTACCTTGTTCCATTCTTGTTTTATCAGAGGTAGAGTAGAGGACACTTTCACCAAAGTCACCACTTTTTCTCCACATTCTGTTTGTTTTACTCTCTAATCTCAATCATCTCCACTTCCTGTTTTGATCTCTGTGGTGTATACTGTCTCTTTATGCTCTGACTACATCTCCCAGAAGCCCTGAAATTACTCTTAGGCTGTGTGAGAGCGCCGTCTTGTGCGTGCTGCTGAAAAAACACTTGAACGTCAAAATACGTCAGTGGCACTGAAAGAGTTAAGAAGCAATTACAGAAACATGAATAATATTTTGGTGGGACAATACATTTATTAAAAACTGTATGTATTATGGGTAGAGACAAAGGGTTAGTCATGTTGCAGAGCTTTACAGAGTGATTATGATTCTGTGTGTGTGTGTGTGTGTGTGTGTATGTACACTCTGGTGGACATTAGCTCGCTAGCTGCCTCCATTCATCTGTTTTATTCTCACAGACTACAAAGCAGCACTGCTCCCTGGATGTAGCACCAAACACAGTCTCTACACACACACACACACACACACACACACTTTCATGTTTACCAAAATGATGACGATACCCTAAATAGCACAATAAAATAACGACACCACCGTATAGAATCTAAAACACAAGAAAATAATCCAAATTAAAGAAAGCAAATGGGATGCAGTCATCTTCACTTTATGTGATTTCTTTGATGCTGAACTTTATATTTGCATCACTTATTAACCAGCATTTAGCTGCAGAGCAGTAACAGTTCAAGTGGAGAGTGGTACTGCATCACAGCAAGATGCTTCCATAACAAAAAAAAACAAAACACAAACGATAATGAATTCAGGTGAAATTCTGTGAGATTTTGATGCAAGAAAAGCAGCTGAAATCAAGAAGATACCACAGTAACTGTGGAAAGTGTGGACAGTTTCACAGAGACAAAAGTTAAAATAATGCTTTGACACATCTTTTTCTGCAGATTAAGTGTTAGCTGAATTACAGGACATGCTTGGACAGATTCAGAAAAGATGGTGAATCTGTATTTATCAGTATATTTGATCTGTATTTGAGCTGTGTTGTTATTTTCCTTGTTTTTTTTAATGGAGTTCTGCAGATACAGACCACCAGCTCAGAGAGAGCAGTTTATGACCTGCTTCAAGCTTCTTTCCAGCTTCATTTGTTCACTCCATCCATCTGGTTTTCACTTCACTTTATTTTTTTGACTGGAGTCATAACCACCTGCTTCCACAGGATCCAATTAAAACAGTTCTTAAAGTGTTGGTAATAATAAAATGAGCTGTTTCGGTGCAGATACAGTATCGGCATACCGTGAGACACTAACGCACAGACATACCTGCTGACGCTTACTCATCTTTACCTTTCTTTAACCAGCAAATCCATTCAGATAGCATGTCTTTTCTGACAATACATACTAGTAATGAGGACAAAACAGCAGTAACTCTCATCAGAACAACAAGCCTCACTTTGAACATCACATTACTTATGTGTGTGTGTATGCCTGTGTGTTTGTTCGCCGCCTTTTTAGGTGTCTCTTTATCTCCGTGTGCGTCCATTTCGGTTGTTTTTAAGTGGATTTTTAGTGTGGTTTGTGTACGTCTGTGTGGTTCCAGCGTTTGTGTGTTTTCCAGTGGATTTGTGGGGCCACCGAGGCTCATGGGAGTTGCAGCGATGCCTCACCGTGTTGTTTTTTTTCTGTGCATGTGTGTGTTTGAAGGGTGGGTGGATTCGTGGGTTTGAGGTGTGAGGATGAAAGATCCGTCTCAGTGACTTCCTCATGAACTCTCTGGGCTCTGAACACTCACACTGAGTCTCACCTGCAGATATTCTCTCACATAAACTAAGGAATCTAAGGAAATATGTTCCTTCATGCACACACAGATAAGTATTACATGGTTAATCTGTAGGGATGGGTATTGGTAAGGATGCGATACGTTTCTTAATACTTGAGTCACGATACTACACATTATTGCTAAATTGTGATATTGCGATATATTTTGATATTCTGCATAAATCACTGAGAAATTCAACATGCAGCTCAAAATACAAGTTGTGTTGTAAACTTACATACAAAACACGGAAAGCAGAATAATGCTTTTCATGTATATGTTGTTATTTCTTTCTTTTGGCATGCCAGAGTTTTCTATTGCAGAGCAGGCACAGTCAGTCAACCAATCAAATCAATCAAAAGGTTTTATTGTCATTGGATGACAGTGCATACACAACATGTAGTCAAAGTATAAGACATAAATAAAAATATAACGAGTGATATTTACAGTTTTCACAGTCAGGCAGTGAAATAAACAGTTGCTGCAAACTTACTAATCCTCTGAGTTTTTTCCTGATTTGATCATCAATTATTACTCTGTAAGTGTTCATCACACACTTTAATATTTCCATATTACGCTCCCTGTCATTCATTCATTCGACCATGATGTTGTAAAATAAATAAAGTACCAACAGCTGAGCTTTAGAGAGAGGCAGAGTCAACGGATGCTCAGGATGACTAACGGAAATAATTGACTTTAAAATTCCACCTTTTTGTAAATATTTTTTTGAATTAGCTTTTTTTTAACCTGGTTAGATAATATTGTGTTGACATGAAATAAGATAAGATAAAATAATTATTCATCCTGAAGGAAATGATTTCATAACAGTTGTCACACACAGTAGGAAAGGAGATTTAAGGCTTTTTAAAAAATATGTCCAGTGCAGGATAAAGCAAAAATGCAGCATATTGCAAAATCAACAATGTAAACAATACAAGAATATACAAAAATCTACAGATAGATAGATGTGCAAACATAGGTATGCAATAAAGGAAATAAAGGAGATGTTACAAACAGGAAGTGGATGAAGACAAGGATAAAAATATGAATACAAACATCATTCTGTGGTTCTGCTAAAGGTTTGTGTATTTTTTTTTTTGTGTTTCCTTGTTTAGTTCACGCAGGGCGAGTACGACTCCGGGGGATTTGACCTCAATGTGATGCCGGTTTGGAGAAACAACGTCACCGGAAACGGAGTCGTGGTCAGCATCATCGATGACGGTGAGTCACAGTCTGACTGCATCTCTTCAATAACTGGTAGACCGTCACATAAAGCCTGTTAAAGTAGATTTTCACTGAATACTGTGGCATATTTTGGAATACTTACAAACACAACATATGATGTATTTTTAATAATATAACGAGATATGAAAGAGCAGCAACAGTGGATCAAAGCCAATATTAAGAAAATATAGTAAAAATAATGTAAAAAAATAGACTAAAATAAAACAAGTGAGTCTTAAAGCACTCCTGTACACAAAAATATATAAGTCAAATATTTTGCTACAACAATGAATATTATTAATGCAATATTAAAATTCATTATTCGAAGACAGGACTCATGCATTATAGCATCATAATTCAGTGTAAATTGTTGTTGTTATTGCAGCATTAAACCATGTTGTGGTTAAATGCAATAATGCCACAACATCTGAAAATATGTGGAACATAAATTTCCAGGATTTTATTGATGAAGTTTTATTTTGTGCGATCGCTACCACGCACCATCCAAAAAGATTTCTGGACTGGACTCCAGTTTGGTGTGATTAAGCTGAACTGTGGTCCTTAGTGGAGAGGGTGGATGATTTATGTTCGCACCCCCCTCCACCAGCTCTTCCTCCTCCTCCACCAACATCGTCATCTTTGTCTCAGTCACGCCACAATGAGAATTCATTTCTGTCTGATTGCTGGGATATCTGGCAACAAGGGAAATGCGAGAGCGGCATCTTATGGGCTCATTCATCAAGAACTAATTGAAGCCTCACTAGTCTCAAGTGCTGATAGAGCTGCAGAGAGTGCTGCTCA
This sequence comes from Synanceia verrucosa, assembly GCA_029721515.1. Classification (NCBI taxonomy): domain Eukaryota; kingdom Metazoa; phylum Chordata; class Actinopteri; order Perciformes; family Synanceiidae; genus Synanceia; species Synanceia verrucosa. The sequence continues at coordinate 25,740,778 of CM056557.1, forward strand.
GTGTGTGTGTGTGTGTGTGTTTGTGTGTGTGTGTTTGTGTGTGTGCCTGTGTGCGTGAAGCTGTCCTATAAATGTGCCTTTATTCCAAGAAATTACACATCTGTGTGTGTGTGTTTTGCATGCACTCTCATGCATGTTGACTCTCACTCGACTGTTTTTTGATGCTACTGTTCGCAGTGGACAGACGTCAGGCTCTTTCCTGTGTGTGTGTTTGTGTGTGTGCATGTATTACTGACATTGTGGGGACATACCTGTGTTTACAGAGTCACTCTGTGAGGACTCCTCTTCCTTCTGGGGACAAAGTAATGGATGTCTCCATAATGTGATTTGTTTCATTTTAGGGTGAAGATTTATTGTTAGTGTAAGGTTCAATTTTGGTTAGGGTTAGGATTATGTAAGCACTGGTTATGGTTAGGGTCTAGGGAAATGTCTAGGAAATGAATGTAAGTCAATGTAAAGTCTGCATAAATTAAGTAATACAGAACTGTGTGTGTGTGTGTGTGTGCATGCATATGTGTGTGTGTTGGTGGCGAGGGGTTGCAGGGTCGATGCAGAACGAGTGAGAGGCAAAAGAGAAAGAAATTAAACAGAAGGAGGATGTAGAAGGAAATGTCAGACCGAGGCAAAAGGATTCAGAGTGTGTAAGTGTGTGTCGGAGTGTGTGTGTGTCAGAGAGTGTGTGTGTGTGTGTGTGTGTGTGTTAATGTATTTGTGTGTGTGTGTCTATATGTGTGTGTGTGTTAGAGTATTAGACTTGCACCACTGACTCTCTCCTCTCCTCTAAGGCTATTGTACTCTGCTCCACCTCTCTGTATTGATTCCACTGGTCTAGATCTCCCTCACTCTTCCTCTTCCTCTTCTTCTCCTCTGTCTCTTTCTTTCTTCCTCTCTCTCTTTTTTCCCTTTCTTTGTTAACGAGGAGGTGACTCTCCTTCCTCTCTGTTTTCTGTTTTTTTTTTCCCTCCCGTCTCTTCCTCTCACGGCTGAAGGATCGTTCACACGCTTACCTTTTGCCACCTTTCGATCGATGCCTATTGATTTTAATATCACAATGAAATAAATTATTTTTCTTTGAGTGAAAGCGCCCTCCTCCTCCACCTCCACCCTTCAGTCCAATCCCTCTGTTTTATCTGAAATGTAATCGACATCTACAATCGCCTTCACTTTGTATTCTTATTGTCTCTCAGATGGATTTGCATTAGATTTATTATCATCGCTTTACTTCATGGACATCAGCACAACACCAGCTCATAACCAGAGCCCTCATTTACTAAAGTGTGCATGAAAACTTGCTTATTTCTATGCATAAAATCTGATTTAATCTTATTAATGTGTTTACTTTAAAAGATGTGCCACTTAGTGGCGAGTTTGCAGATTGCAACCAACCGAATTCCCCCAACCCCACAATGCCACAAATGTGAGAATCTGTTGATTTTCTTGGTCTTACCTTCTAGTAAACCAAACATAGTTTCCTTCAGGACTAGGGGCGGGTATTAGCAAGGACTTCGCGATACGATACGTAACTTAAAATGCAGCTTAAAATACAAGTTTTATAACAGTATGTACATGTATATGTATGTATAACTGTACAAATATGTATATATGCTGTATATATACTCTGAACCGAGTTAAGATGGATTTTTTTCTCGATATACTGCCATATCAATATTTTGTTCCACCCCTAAGCTCTGTCTCATCAAGACAATCTGTTTTATCGTAGTTTTCTCATGTTTTATAGCTCAAACTCTTTCAGAGAGACGTGGTTGATCGTATGTGTCGAGCAGGTGATGCTTATCATCATGTAAATGCTCGCTTTGTTAGATGAGGCTGCAGCGTGCATCAACATAAGCAGCAGTCAAAGATCCATCAGTTAGATGACGTCCACCTCATCCCACGACGGTCCCGCAGCGTGGCCGTCACCCTGCTGTCAACGCCGGCCCAAAAGCACTCCATTATCGATCGGCGCTTACGCTATTGTCGTTACATGTCATTGGTACATGGAGAGACAAAGGACACAGGGACAGGATGGATGGAGAGTAGAAATCAAATGAAACAGCAGAAATGGTCATTTTTAGGACCTGCTGTCTTCTTTGCAGGGTGTCACAGGAGTATATACAAGTAAACATGCTGCTTCCTGTCTTCACTGAGCAGCAGCGAGGTGAAGCCTTGAAAAGAGTCCACCGGGGGGATGATATAGACGCAGAGCTGTGTTTACTGTATGTTGTCACAGCGTATGTGTTTATCTGTTGATGTAGGAGGTGTGATAAAACATTTTATGGCTGATTATGGAGGCTTACGTTGCTGCTGGAAGAGGTAGAGCTGTAATCTTTGGTACTCTACGGTCTCACTTGATTGACTTAATGAGGTGTGTCTGTACACTCAGTGTCCTGGAGAAAGCTTGCATTTCTAACCAGTCCATTTGGTTAATGAAATGTGTATTTTTAGAGCTTTTCCTGCTCTATTTTCTGATCTAAACCTCCCAAAAGTCTGGCTCTGCTGTACAGTGTAACTATTAATAATCTACAACTAACGAATGTTTTTAAAGTTAATAATCATGTTGATTATTTTCCTAGTTAATTGATCCTCAAATTTCTCAAAGATATTCCAGAAGAAAAAAAATCAAAATAAAGAAGCTGGAATTTTATTTATATGTTTAACCTTTATTTTACCAGGTAAGTCAATTTGAGAACTAATTCTCATTTACGGTGACGACCTGGGTGAAGTGGCAACACAGATGGTGAGATGATAAAAACATTTATGAGAATAAAAGGATTAAAACAAATAAATACAAAACAGACTACATACAGAGACCATGAGCAACAGTACAAGAATATGAGAAGAGTGAATCAGAGGATATTCACTGTAAAAAAAAAAATCCTCAAATTGATTAAACAATTATCAAAGTAGTTCTAGTTAGTTGATAACTAACCAACTCATGGATTAACTGTTCCAGCTCTTCATTATTCAAAAAAAGCTCACATCAGATGCTGTAGTTAAAGTAAATCTTTTATAATCTGTTTATTTTTATTTTGTGGTCATTAAATAGATTAAAGAATAATCCTCATACAGTATTTACATGACAGACAGATGTTCAGGTTTGAACATAATCATAATAATAATGATATCGTAAAACTGCGCTACTGTGGTATTATCAGAGATGGTTATCTTCCCATCGTCAGCGTATTATAATCCACAGTGTCATGATCTGCACCTGGGATCAAAATAAGAGTCAAAATCCACATTTACATATTTACTTATGTTTCCTCCTTCACACAACAATCAATTTTTTCGACACAAAGCTTTTTATTTCACTTCAGAAACACTAGGCTCTGTTTACACAAGAACGTGATAAAATACTTTATTTGAAGTGCCTTTTGTTTAGACGGTGACGCCGTTTTTGGGGCTTGAAAATGCAAAGAAATGAAACCACCCTCCAGAGTGGAAAACTTGAATATGCTCCGCCGTAGCGTTTCCGTCTACACTGCCCAAGACGCAAAACTCTGCTCAGATCTGTTTACGTCACGTACGCGTTTACATCACATACATGCACCAGCACAGGGAAATAAACAAGCGTGTCGGATTATTTGCATGCGTCGGACCTTCAAGCTGCTCTGGCAGCTCTAAATCTTTCCATCAAATGTACAGAGTCTGCACAGATAGTATTACTGAACAGAGGAGGATCTGTAATTACGTGCGGACATGGTGGTGTTGTGTGATAGTAAATCACAGCACCAACTAGCCACCTAGCATGCATACCCAGTTGAATTCCACACACTTTTTTGTCACTGTTTGCACGCAGAACGCTTGTCATCATGTAAACGTAGCCTGAATCAGCTGGTCCGGCACGTAGGCTAGTAATGTAGCGCACTGAATGCACTATCATATATATCAATAGTATTTGAGCGCACTCTGCATTTTCAGTGTCAACAAAACAGACCATAATTTCTCTAATCATTGCACATCATAAACGGCGGTGAGGTGGCACAAAATACGAGCATGATTATCGTGATTATAAAAGTCACTGACAGGTAGCAACAACAGAAACAACCGGTCACCCCGGCAACGCAGAAGCACCTGCATAAGTGTAGTCTTCAGTTTTTTTTTTTTATTGTGTTGCAGTTAATGTTGTGTGTTTCATCCTCACAGACACATATTTTTTACAGTGTGCTGCATGCATCCATGCATTAAGGCTCCTGGCTCCAGTCCACGTAGTGTCATAAGTGTGTGTGTGTGTGTGTGTGTGTGTGTGTGTGTGTGTGTGGAAATGACACTGGCCGGCTTTGTAAAAGTGTGTGTGACAGGAGGAGCGACAGAGTCAGCGTTTTTTTCTTTTTTTTATCCTCCCTCCTTGCCCCCTGCTGTTCAATCCATCCAGCTGCTGTCACCACAGGGGAGCAGACAATCTATCAAGGCATCGGGATGCATTCTCCTCACCTGCGCCGCGCCTTTAATGAACAGCCAACATGATCCCGGCTGACAAGCAGGAAATGGATGTAATAAAGATTGTTTCTGCATGCTCTTTGCATCCCTGATAAATCACCTCGCTGTGCAACAGATACGGGAGCCACATGGAAATTTGATTTCACACGGCAAGGGGGAGGAAGAGGAGAACAGTGGGGGGAAGAAAGAGAGCTGCTCGTGGCGAGGTCACTCTATTTCATTCCTCTTTTTTCTGTGTGGGAGTTGAATGGAGGCAACGGGTTTTTTTTCCTTTTCTTCCCCCCCTGATTTTTCCCACAGATGCTCTGTTAAACCAACAACACGTATTCATATGAGTGTCTGTCATCATATTTGGATATTAATGAGTGCAGGGCTGCATTTACTACGACCAGAATACACAGGAAACACTCAAAGAGCTGGTTTCACCACACGCAAAGAAGAAAATAGAAATACATTAGAAAAGAAACTTTTTAGTGTCTCTGGAGTTTGATGAATTTGTACAGGAGTCATCTGCAAGCTTCATTTCATCCTGTAACTTTAGCTCCTGTCTGATTTAGATAAGATAAGATAAGATTTTAGGCAAAATCTCTGTTCAAGTCATTTACTCCTTAAAAATATTATTATTATTATTATTAATAATAATAATAATAATCTCTCAGACATCCCTGATTGATTTTCGACATTCATTTAAAGAAAATCCTTGAAACCATGAAAAATCATGTCACCAAAAATAGAAGTATGGAAACAAAACAAAGCAAACCATCCGACACCTCATCCGACTGTTTTTACAGACATTTCTTGAGATGGATTCTGCATACAAATCATACAAATCATAGCCAAGTAAATTTTATTCACACTGGAACAAGGCACTTTCTGTTTTATAAAACAGCTGGCACTCAGGGAGTTAATATTTAGACTTATATGGAAAGATCAGCTTCCAGATGTTTCCACCTAAATCCTGAGGAACTTGAAGCTGAGCGTTAAAACAGCCTTGATGAGCTGAAAGAAAGCAGGACATCACATGTGACGACATGTTAACACGAAGGCTGATAGACTCTCTATTAAACCAGCCAGCTTTGACCCTCATGGCCTGCCGTCCAAACCCACTGTAGTCGTCCTCTGAACGTTGGTACTGTAGAGAAGAGCGAGGGAACGGAGGGAGGGAGGAGAATAATGATTAGAGCTGGGGAGAAATACTAGCAGGAATACATGGGGAATGGAATATGGGAGAATAAAGGCAGATTGAGATAGGGAGAGAGGGAGGAGTGAGATAGGCTGGTGGTGGTGGGGATGCAGATATGGGGGTGGGTGGGTAATTTATGATTTAATCTAATGCAGTCTGGACCTGCTGTAAGTCACACAGACCTCAGCTGGGAAAGCGAGGGAGGGAAAGATGGAGAGACATTAACCTTTCCTTGAAGCCAGTGTGGAGCTGTTTTATCTGACCGCCGCCCCCTTTTCTCCTCCACCTCCACCCAGACTCCACCAGGAGGCCAGCGCCTCCCAGATGTGTTATGTAATCATGATCGGCTCGGAGTTCTGATTGATGTGACGAAACGCAGGAAGTGATGCCCACGTTTCTGCCTCCGCTCCTGATGAGGTTTGGAGGGTGGAGGAAAAAGAAACTCCACCAGCTGAATAAAGCCCAAGGAGAGGAGCTGTCAGGAAGACGCCCACGCCGACAAACTTATCAGTGACGCCGAAGCGGCGATCAGTTCGGTTGAAGCCTGCGGCGAATCGGTGGGGTTTGTGCCCGACTTGATGCAAATTTGCGTTTGCACTTTTTAGATCAAAGATCTAAAAAGATGTGTCATTATAATATTTAACATTGTTTTTTTTAGCTTATTTCTCATGTTGCGTAATGCAGGTTTAATCTGTTAGCAAACAGGCTACATGGTGTGTGGTTTCTAATAACAATAAAGGTTATTTATATAAGATAAAACGTCATCCTGAAGGAATCCAATAGGAAGTGCTAACAGATATAGTGTTTAATAAAACAAAAGCAAAATTACAAAGAGCTTGACAAGGCTTTAAAAATACAGACACATTTCCACATATGTGATGACAAACTATCCGAACGTGATCTTTGAACTACTAGTAGCCTACAGACCGAACAGGAAGTGACTGTTTCTGTGACTTCCTGTTAAAGACTGGACCGCTTTTCATCATCACTTCCTGCTGTTTCCGGAATTCAAAGGTTTAACAACATAATAATGTATTTTAAATCTAAAAGAATAAAAATAAAAAACAAACACGAAATAATAAATAATAATATTAATCATATTAAAAAAATAATAGAAAATGTAGAAAATAAATATTGGAATAATAAAATAAAAAAAATTAAAAAAAAACAAAAGAGAATAATCCAAATTATAATACGGACATTTAACAGTTGTTCTTATTTTAGTGTGACTTTTAGCTTCTGTCAAAATAATAGTTGTGTTTCCAGCATAGCTCATAAAATGAATAAATACAAAGAAAACCAAGGGGAGCTACCCACTCAAATAAAGTCAGTCCTGACTGGCCTCATATACTCATATATACAGTTTTTATCCATCATTAATATTTATATCATGTACAACATGAAACCTCAGGTTCAAGGATTAATTTCACGCCAGCAGAACATTTTTATTCCTGCTCCCGAACGTCATGATGCGACAACAAACGGTCAATCTGTGACATCAGATATGATTTTGGTTTGATTTCTGTGACATCACGTACAGGATGCTTCACAAACAAAACTCTTTGGATCCTGAGGAGTTTTGTTTGTGTTGCTGCAGAGGCCAGAAAGCTCATCATCATCATTAATAATCAGCCGCCACCGGCATCGCTGCTGGCCTCCGAGACGCTTTCTTCAAAAATACATGAGCTCAGTTGTAATGCAGCTCATCTGTGGTGGAGTCGAGTAAACTGTGACGTACTTAGACCGTATTTTTACAAACGTATTTCAGTTATAGAGTGAAGAAGTGATGAAACTTCTGGTTCATCTTGTCTCATTAAGTTAAATATCTGTGTTTGTGTTCTTTTATTTGAGTTAGAAAAAAGACGCTCTTCATCTCAAATCTTTGAGTGCCATCAATGTTTTTCAACGTCAAAGTGGTTTTTCTGCAGTGCTCACCGATCGTGCTTTCCTGTAGCCTGTGAGTAATGCTGGGGCTTCTGGGAGATGTAGTCAGAGCATAAAGAGACAGTATACACCACAGAGATCAAAACAGGAAGTGGAGACGATCGAGATCAGAGAGTAAAACAAACAGAATCTGGAGAAGAAGTGTTGATTTTGGTGAAAGTGTCCTCTACTCTACCTCTGATAAAACAAGAATGGAACAAGGTAAAAACAAACATTTTTTTCATGATAAAATAGAGAGTCTCTTCTTTCATTTGAGATATTCACTGTTTTCAGAGACATAGTACTAAATATTCTGTGGGTCTAGAAATATGACTCAAAATGGACAAAAACACTGAAACAAAACACTTTCTGTTGTATGAAACAGCTGGAACTCAATGAGTTGAAAGAGTATTTATGAACAGTCATGAACTTAGGTTCTGACATCAGTGATGTCACATGACCCCAGAGGCCAGTGCTGTAAATCCAGACTCTTCTGGTGTTTCTTGGTCGTGGGCTGCAGCGTCGTTTTCTGTCTGCATCAGTAGTCTCCCTCCAGAGGACCATTTGCCTGGATAAATATTGGTTTTGTGGCCCCTGTAATGGCGCCCTGTGCAGGCTGTGGGGCCCGTAAGTGACGCTGTCCGTCACGCAGTCGGCAGGCCGGCGTGGGAGTCGTTGGCACATGGCGGCGTCTCTCTCTCTCTCTCTCTCTCTCTCTCTCTAACACTCATTTGAATTCACTCGTCCCCATCATGCCTCTACACTACACACTCACACTACTCCCACTACCTGTTTGGGCGCCGCCGCTCTCATTTGCATGAAATAAGATGGAAATGGAGCCCTTATTTATGCCAACAGAAATGGAGTGTGTTATTAAGGGCACTATTGTGCAAAAGAGACGGCGGCGGTAAGAATACATTACAGAGGCTATTTCTGGAGTGGCTCGAGTCACACGGAGGGTAATGCTTTACAGGTCCCTGATGACTCTACAGTCCATGTGCATTTCCTGTGTGAGTGTGTGTTTTTGTTTACGTCTGACTGTCGGCGTGCGTTTATCTACAGCGTACTCGCCTCACGCCTGGTGAATGTGATTCGAGGAGATGATCGTTCGCACGTTGCCTGGTGATGGATGGCTTTCCTGTGATTGACAGGTCTCCATTCAGACCGGCTTCATTGTGAGTCTGTTTGTGTTGTGTAGGCCGTCTCCGTCAGTCAGGCATTGATGTGGCGGTTCGAGGCGTTCACCGGGGTCATTTCTGTTTCTATAAGAAGCTAAAATGGGAGGAGGAAAAGAGTCTAAAGGGAGCTGTTGCTTATTGTTTGCTTCCTGCTTATTTGCACACAGAAATCTCGTGAAGTTTTTCAGATAATGTGCTTGTTTTTAGCCCGCATACCTTTATAATTCATGTGTTTTTGGTCAGTGTTGTGCACCTCATCACATTTTAACAGGGCTGAGATCCTGGTATTTCTCACCAAAATCTGCTTCAGTTTTCTCTGAAAAAATATTTGTGGAAACCCAGAGTTTCTGTATGTGGTCCGAATGAAGACGCCTTGTAAACTACATTTATGTCGCCAACTATCAGAGCTTTAAAATTGACAGATTTGCCATTTCTTGCATGTGTTTTGTTGTAAACACCAAATAAAATACACCTTCTAGAAATGCATTAATGCTGCCAACTGTCGTGTGTAATACGACCTTTAAATGATCAACTTTTTAATCTGCACTGCAGTTTTTCTTTTAATTGAGGACTGCTGTTAATCTGTGTTAAACCTGTATTAATTCGCAAAATTAGCATCCCAATTAATTTCACAGTTAGCGTGAATTAGCAAGTGCTGGTAGCTTAGCATCCCTGTTGGACTTAGCTTCTCCACCCTCTCATTCAAATATGGCCCCAAAAAACAAGATGGCAACGGCCAAAATGTCAAACTCAATGCTTCAAAATAGTAGTTGTCACGGCAACCGCGTTTATTTCTTTCATGCAGTTTTAAGGGGTGAACAAAGCTGTTGCCAAATAGGGAGGACAATGGTGCACTGGTTGATTATTTTTCTCTAAAATGTCAGAAAGTGGTGAAAAATGTGGATCACTGTTTCCCAAAAGCCCAAGAAGACGTTCTCTAATATCTAAATTTAGTTTACTGTCATAGAGGAGGAAAGAAACCAGGAAATAGTCACACAATTTTGACTTTTTTTAATCAAGAAATTCCTCTGACTTACTAATCGATTAGCAAAATAGGTGTCAATTAATTCAGGCATTGACGATTTATTGATTAATTGCTGCATCTCTAAATAAACGTATTAAAAACCAATACATGGCCTTAATTCTATATATTTCCTGAGACTTTTTGTTCTTCTACTACTTAAACCGAATCAAGTAATCCTCAGAAAAGTGTGATATTTTGCAGGAAATATTCTTTTTTAGTTTATTCTCTTTCTCACTACACCTACACTCCTCCCTCCATGGTCGTTTTTTACACTTTGGGAAAATAAAACCTAATTTTCCTGTCACCTCTTATTAACCCCAGTGGACAGCTAGCCCCTTTCTCTGACGTGACCTGACCCTCTGACCCTTTACATCCAGCTCAAACCTGAACCTGCTCCACCACTACCCCTTGATTGGCCCCCAGGTGACCCGTGACCTTTGACCTCACGGGTCCTCCGTTCCCAGGCTGCCTCTGAGGAATGAAACCATGGTGGCTGCAGAAAAAGCAGAGTAACAGTCATAAAAACAAAAAAAAACAATGTTTTCGCAGCATTGCAGGTCTGTTAGCATCTTGATTTAGCGTCTTATTTAGCAGCTGAAGTGATGAAGGACTTGTTTTTTGTTAGCTTTTACATGCCTTGTAATGGATTTTATTAGCAGCGGGTCTCATCTGTCCATCCTGAAGGGTGGCCATTTTGAACTGGATGTTAAAACAAGAGGAGAAACATTAACTGGAACTCCTCCTCCCTCTTTTCCAGGGCTAAATTGGTGTAAATAGTATTGTTCGCCCTCGCTGTCAAAGATATATGGGACGTCGTTTCGCTGATGGCTTCAGTAAACGCTCCAGCCAGGCAGGCGTAAAGATATAACAGATCTGCTCCAGCATTGCATCTAACCACTGGGCTGTGTAAGCGGCCCTGCACTGCATCTGTCATGTGATGTGTGTGTGTGTGTGTGTGTGTGTTAGTCTTTATATACGTGTGTGTGTGTGTGTGTGTGTGCACAAGCATTTAGGAGATGGAGACAAAGCAATTGAAGCAAGTATAGGAAAAGACAGGAGAACAAGGGGAAGGAGAGGATGGAGGGATGGCGAGCAGAGGGAAGAAACACATCAAATAAGCTAACGTCAAGGCCGCCGTGGCACCATAACTTCTCCATTCAACGAGAGGTCAAGCCGGGGTCAAGCTCTATTGATTTCTTTTTCCAGGCTTTGTGGCAGTATTTCTTTCTCTCTAATAGCAGGCAGGCCTTCACCAGCTCGCTTTCTCCTTTACATCTCAGCGTGAAGAAAGCAAACATCCTGACAGCAGAAGCACAGAGTTAAGGGTTATTGTTATTGTTGATTAATCTGTTGATTAATCGATCACTTGTTCTGTTTATTAAATGTCAGAAAAATGTGGATCAGTGTTTCTTAAAGCCCAACATGACGTCCTCATATAGCTTCTTTTGTCCACAACTCAGAGACATTCAGCTTACTTGATCTTAATATTCACTTCTAACTCTTTGAGTGCCGTTTTATAAAACAGAAACTGTCTTTTTGTCCATTTTGAGTCATATTTCTAGACCCACAGAATATTTTGTACTATATCTCTGAAAACACTGAATAGCTCAAATGAAAGAAGAGACTCTCTATTTCATCATGAAAAAAATGTTTGTTTTTACCTTGTTCCATTCTTGTTTTATCAGAGGTAGAGTAGAGGACACTTTCACCAAAATCACCACTTTTTCTCCAGATTCTGTTTGTTTTGCTCTCTGATCTCGATCGTCCCCACTTCCTGTTTTGATCTCTGTGGTGTATACCGTCTCTTTATGCTCTGACTACATTTCCCAGAAGACCCAACATTACTCACAGTCTGTGGGAGATCATGATCAGCGACCTGCTGCCCAAAAAAACACTTTGATGTCAAAATACGTCAGTGGCACTCAGTTAATATTCACTTTTAAGAGGCTGAATCAGAGACATTTACACTGTAAAAAATAGTTGGCTATTAATTCAATAATATGATTAACTGCTGGAGCTCTCCTGTTGGCTATACTCTTTATTAACTAATTAGCATTTAACCTCCATTAACATTTATCTGTCTCTTCAGTGCTATATAACCAGAATTTTATTATTTGGTCTGTAAAATGGTGAAAATATGGATCAGTGTTTCAAATGTCTTCAGTTGAAAATAGGAAATATTCACATTTAAGATGCTTACATAATAATTGATGATCAAAATAGTCTGCAATTAAGTTGGCTGATTTAATAATTGACAACTAATCGATCAGTTGCTGGTGTGTTTTCACTGGAGGTTTGATGGTTTTGCATCGTGTGTGTGTGTGCCTGTGTGTGTGTGTGTTAGCTTAAATATGGGTGTGTTTCTCGTGTTTGCCGGCGTGCAGTGATGGATCGCAGCAGTTCCCTGTTTACCTAGCCTCATGATTTCCTGTGCGTGCATGTAACAAGTGGAGTTTGGCAGGATTAATGAGCACACAGCTTGCTGAATGGGTGTTTGGCTGCACGAAGCACTCCATCATGGCCTGATGCTGCTACCATATCCCTCACACACACACACACACACACACACACACACACACTGCACTCTGCAGCTCACCACTTACCCCTGCTCTTAATTACACATGCTTAGCCAAGTCCCATTAAGCACCCCCACCCCCCCATGCTAAACAATGTTAAAGCATCCACATTTCTCATAGTGCAGCGTTTAAATATAGTCTCAGAGCTGCAGCGTGGAGGAGCTAAGAGATACCGATGTTTCAGTCCAGCAGCAATTAATCCATTTGTGTCACGTCGGTTTGCATGGAAGGATTTCACTTTAAATACCCTGAGTGTGGATTTAGGCTGTCAGGTGTCTCAACACGACATTAAAGATGCGTTGCTTTCCTCACTTCCTGTTTCTCTTCTCGTGTACCAAACGACCAGTCAGAGTGATTTCTCTGCTTAATAACGGCATCGATTCACGTTAATTTGGCCTGAAAAAAAAATCTGTGAACCAACCAATGGGACTGTCAGACATTCAGCAATAACTATGGAGTATCTAAGAGCCAAAAGTGTCCCAGCTTTAGGAACTAAAAGTCATTTTTATTATCAATTAATCAGTTCGTTATTTCCTCAGTCCATCGATTAGCCAGGGTGTACAGCTGTGCTGATGTACATTTATATTTAGACATGTATTTACGTAACGTGTTTTTCTACTTGTTTTCTGACGTCACTGCTTCTTATTTTTATATGGGTCCTTATTGTAATGTCGCCCTTTCAACTTTGAAATTCAGAATAAATGGGATGAATAAATGATCAAATACTGACTTTGCTGACAGTATAGAAAATTAATGTTGACCATTTTTATTTTTTTTTTGTCTCTGCAGTACTTTTTTAATTCATAAATCACTTTCTGGCTGGATTTGCACAGAATTGGTTTCTTTGTAAACTAGCCTCCTCGCTAATTAGCAAGCTAACGACACCAAAGCTCTTTATTTGGTTAAATGAGCCACTTTTTTTTTTTTTTAGTTTAGACTTACATCTCCGTAAAGATGGAATCACAGAAGATCATCTCTATGTCTTGTGTTTGCTGTGGCATTTTATCGGCCAGAGATCATGTCCGATTATCTGCGTCTGGACCCCTCTGTTACATGAATCTTCTCTAGGTGGTTCGCTTTATTATTTAAATCTTGCTGGATCCACAATAAACTGAACATATAAGAAGTAAATCCCCGTTTCCCTGGAGTGCATGCGTGACAGGAAGTAACTGAAATGAAGTGTGTGCATTTCTATGTTGTATGTTCCGCTGCATGGCGTCTTATTCTGTTCGAGTGTGTGTGGTAGAAAAGAGGACAGGAGGGTAGAGAAGAAATCAAATCACTTAATTGCTGCATTTTTCATCTCCATCTTTTGTTTTATGGCGGCAGAGGGCCGGCGAGCGGCTCTTCGCTGTGATTCATGGACGTTGGTGAGGCCCGTGAGCAGCGCCATCCCTCATCGGCCCGCGTGCCCAAAGCGCCCACGCAATTACCGTGATGAATATGACTTGTTTTTGTTTTGTTTTTTTTTCCTTTCTTCCCTCGTTCCTTTACTTCGCTACCTTCATCTGGTCTGAACAGGAGCAGGGTGGTGCTTAATGCAGCCGCCGAGCTGTCAGGAATAAACTATTTACCATTTGAGGTTCGCGCCTCCCTCGGCTTCCTCCCCGAGTCCACCGAGACCGAAGAGAGAGCAGATAGAGACAGATAGGAGAGCATGGGGAGAAGGAGAGGGAGATCCAGATAAGGAAGAGATAAATATAGGGAGTGGAGACGAGGGATGTGTTCATAGATGCTGCAGGGAGATGCAGCGAGTGGAGGATATCAAAATGGAGAGAAGGAGCAGAGATGTTGTGAAAGAGGAAGGAACAGAAAGGTACAGGAAGTAAGAAGGGAGATACGAGGAGATACTGCATGTTTGAGAGAGAGAGGAGTAAAGATAAGATAAAAAGAGAGAGAGAGGAGTGCTTCATGATGGATGTGTGACATGTCAATACTGTTTGATTCTCACTGAGCTTTAAAACGAAGCAACTGTCAAACAGGATTTCTTTACAATAATATGATGACGATCCAGAGCAGAAGAAATAAACAGGAACACTAACTCTCATAGCAACTGTGACAAGAAAATACTACAAAAAATAAGGCTGAACAACTAACTAACTAACCAACGACTGTTTTAATTAGCTTTTTAATTAGTTTTAGTTAGCTTATAAAAATAACATCGATCAGTTGAAGATATTCATCTTTCTGTCACAGAGGAGGAAAGAAACCAGGAACTATTCACAATGAAGAACCTGCAATCACAATTTAGACGTTCATTTTTCTGATAAAATTGCTTAAACTGATTAAATGATTAAAATCAGAATCAGCACATCTTGTTGTTTCAAGTTAGTCCTGAAATATGGTTTGATGTAAGGGGAGTAATGGACAGACACCAGATAATTTCAAAGTAAATCTTCTTATCATAATAAAAAGGAAGACAGACACCAGATAATTTCAAAATAAAGCTCCTTACTGTAATAAAAGGAGGACAGACATCAGATAATTTCAAAGTAAAGCTCCTTACTGTAATAAAAGGAGGACAGACACCAGATAATTTCAAAATAAAGCTCCTTACTGTAATAAAAGGAGGACAGACATCAGATAATTTCAAAGTAAAGCTCCTTACTGTAATAAAAGGAGGACAGACACCAGATAATTTCAAAGTAAAGCTCCTTACTGGAATAAAAAGAGGACAGACAGCAGATAATTTCAAAGTAAAGCTCCTTACTGTAATAAAAGGAGGGCAGACACCAGATAATTTCAAAGTAAAGCTCCTTACTGTAATAAAAGGAGGACAGACACCAGATAATTTCAAAGTAAAGCTCCTTACTGTAATAAAAGGAGGACAGACAGCAGATCTCTCTTTTCTGCTCTTTAACATCTCAAAGCTGACAGGAAGTAGTGAGCATCAGCCCTTCACAGTAAAAGTCTTCTTACTTCTTCTCATTCTGGTTCCTTTAGATCAACAAATCCCAACATGTTTTTTGATGAGTAACTGTGATGTGATTACTAAGTTTGTAACAGTAACGTGTGACATTACTGCATCACACATGGATGTAATCTGATTACTAATCTGATTAACACAGGTTACACAGGTGTTTGAGTATTGATTTCGGTATTTGAATATTAAAAACCTTGAGTCTTGAGTGTTCAAGGTCGTCTCCCCGTCGTCTGCTGTTGAACACAGCGCTGAACTCTGAGCACCAGACAAGAGGAAGGAGATGAAACAAAAGCGTCATGTCCGCTTCTCACGTTTGTTTGTTTGTTTGTTTGCGTCCCTCTCAGCGGTGATCATCTGCTGCTGAGTGGAGGAAAGAGCAGTGAGCAGGGCTTAGCTGGAGGTTTCAGTTCATTAGCTTTATTGAGTGAGAGCTGTTGGAAACACAATATCATCATCATATTTAGTGAGATAAACTCTGATTTATGACCATTTTTTTTAACAGCTGCAAATGACGCAACATGTTTTATCTCATAAGATAGAGTTTTAAATGTCTTTTATATGAAATCCATCAAAATAAAGTTCCGGTAGGTGAAAGTTTACTCATATCAGAGTTCATTCATCTACTGCATCTTGAGGTTAAATGACCTTAATAATTAATATGGCTGTGACAGTTTGTTATTCAGTATTTTCTTATTCAGGTGTTACCATTAGATAGTCTGTGAAAACTTCTGAAAGACAGAAAGGAGATTTTTAGTTTACAAAATAAAAGTTTGTTGACAAGCATAATATCAAAATATTTTTGATTTTACAGAAGTGAAAAAGTAGCGATGAATCAAAGAGCCATTTTATTTTCTGTTGTCGTGTTTTATATTAATAAATGATGGAAATATGTAGAAACCTGTTTCCTTTAGTCCAAAACCAAAGAGATCCTGTTTTATCCTGAAAACTTGATCCAGACTCGATTCAAAGGAAGCCGCTCTGCATAATAGAGCAGTTTGCTAGTTTTCTCTGGTCGTTTAAGTCCAATATTGTTTGAATCTGACCTTTTGCTGCGTGGCGTCTTTGTCGAATAAAGGCAGAAAAATTACCAAAATAATCCTGATAATTAGTGCATAATAAAGAACATATTAACCTCAATAAGCATAGTTCTCATGTGTCTAAAAAATAGCATATTTAACAGTAAATAAGAGCTTCGTCAACAGCTAATAAATGCACAATAAAGTGTTTTGTTGTTTTTTTTTAGGTAAGTTAGTCTTTAAATATGTTTGGTGTGAGGTGAGTATTATGACACATTTAAGGTCATTTACTAAGGCATAGGCGTGTGATTTCTAGAGTTTGTTAAACCCAAATAATGTGTGTTAAAACAGATTTTCACATCTCAAACAGCAGCAGAAAAATTCAGCAAAGAAATAAACCAAACGACACGAGGCGCAAAATCCAACGAAGGAAAGATAAAAATGACTCAACTCTCATTTCAAAAATATTTTTTTTGTTGTTTTTGTTTTCTTGTTCCTTTCATGAGTCACACATCCATGAAACAGTCAAAATATGTTATTGATTATTTAAAAAAAAAACAAAAAACAGTTAAATAATAAAAGTTCAAGCTAGACGTCGAGAGGGTTAAATATTCAGTTTTTTGTGTGGTTAGCGGCACCTCTATTCATATTATCACACAAATCTCCCAATCAGTTCATTTTTTAATTCGTTGATGTGTATAAACACATTCAGATGGACAAAAAAAAGCAAAAATAAATCAGCACTTTCCTTCATGTCATCCTCATCTGTACAGTATATAATCAGCCTCTGCTTTATACAGTATTTATAGGTACCAGAGTCAGAGCAGTCGGTTAATGAGGTAGACTTCAGTGCTCTGCTGGCCGCGGGGCGCTCAGCCAACACTGAGTGTGTGGACTGTAGCCGGCTTTTAAATATTAATCTCAAGGTCAAAGGGAGGCAGCTTTTTGATATTCATGCAGAGTGCTGCAGCCTGTTCGAGGTGCTGGAGCCTCGCTCAGCGGCTCATCGGGTCATTATGTCTGCTCGCCTTTCTCTGAAGCGCCACGACGTCAACATATGCAGCCGTTTAAAGTGGCGGTATGTGCTGAAGGAAACACTGGAGCAACTTGTTCTACATTTTGGTTTGTGACTGGAGGATTTTTTCTTAATTTAAAGGACACATATTGTAAAAAATGAGTGTTATAAACAACAGTTATATAATTATATATTATAACAGTTTTCAGTGCTGTATAAACACGCCAAACGTTTTCTAAATATATTGATTCATGCATCATTTCCACTCACCCCACCATGTTGCAAACATTAAGTTGAGCACCTGTTTATTTATCTCTTATTTTGTTATTTCTTTGCCGTCTCTTTCTTTTCTATTTTATCTTATACCAGGGGCGTCAATAGGTTTTAAGTACGGGGGGCTTAGCCCCCAGGTGGGGCTAATTTGGCTATATATACAAAGTAGCCTCTGAAAAGGGCACTTAAGAGTTTTTTAAGGCACTTAATCCTGTTTTAACCAGCGAACAGGGTAGTAGCGTTTTTTGCCTAACGGGAGCACGTTAATGCAGGTTTTTGCCTCCCAAGAGGACACTTAAGTGCGCATTTTTCAACAATCAGGCCACGGAGGGGGAGTTTTGAGAATTATTTGTTCAGACTCATATTTTGACTATTTTATATTGAATTTTTTTGTAGAAACTAAATAAATAAAAATTAAAAATTAATAAAACGACACCAAACCCCCCTGAAATGGGCCTAATGACGCCCCTGTGTTATACAAAGAGAGAGTGCTGTAATTCCTCGCACATAGCTGGATGATAAAACTGATTCTGATTCGTAAAGCATCTTAATAAGACATTTCTGTCCACCTGTGACGTCACTGATCTACAACATTTAGTCAATATCTCAGTTTTAAACACTCTGTGTCCCAGTGTATTTCCTGTTAGCAGCTGACAGGAAGTAAGCATGGAGCCAAGCTGTTGCCTAGCAACGCTTCTGTTGAGAACTGATTGTTTCAGACAGACGGTGATGTATTTTTTTAAACAGTGCAGCATGTGAACATGTTCTAGAAAAACACAAAGTATGAGAAGAGCTGCGACGATTAAACGATTAATCGTCAACTACTAAATTAATCATCATTAATCGATTGAAGAAATATTAAATATGAATGTTTATTTCTTCCTCTATGAGCCACATTTTTTCACCATATTCCTCACAACTAATCGATTAATCAAGGCTGAGATAATCATTAGTTTCAGACCTGAATTCATGTCGTATCCCACTTTAATCAGAAAGAGGAAACAAATGGATGAACATTGACCTCCATGTTGTTTCTAACAGAAGTTGCAGGTTCCACCCATCAATCAATATCTGAATCAATACTAAGCCTTATCAATAGATCGGTCAGAACAACAGTCATGACTATTTTCATTTCCTTTCACTACTTTCATAAAAAAAAAATAGTTCTTTATGAGAAAAGACAGACTGCCTTATACACTGTATAAATAAAGTTTCAGTTGGATAAAGTTATGAAAATGTAAGAAATACTTTAGGAATATATTAATATATTGATACCACTGGATCATTTTCTAACTCCTGACAGAATATTACATTAAATTATAAACCAGTGCTCGTGATTTTGTTTTGTGTTTTTTAATATTTCAGTTTGTGTTGATTCTGCTTTTGTTTGTCATCCAGTCCTCCTGAATATTAAATATATCTCCTGCTGCTCTCAGAAAATACATCTGGCATAATCAATAGCAAATTTAGACGTGATATTTTTATGCTCGCAGTAAATAAGCTGCTCGATGATAGCGGACACGGAGGTAAATGTTTGTTTGTACGGAGGCTGATTGCTCTCAGTGGAGAGTTTCTGGATAAAGTTCACTTAAACTGTGATTAACTCGTCTTAATAAATCAGCTTTATTACCATAAAAGTCTGTATGCTGCCCTCTCTGAGTCCTTTAGCCGGCTTATCACTCACTTTGGTCTCAGTCAAATATCTTGCTTTGTCTTCATGCTAAATTATTTCCTAGAAACTTCTGGTAAACATTTGCAGATGGCTCTGATTAAAGACAGGGTATTGTTGAGAAACCAGCCAGAGCACATTGTTATTGTATTTTAAAAGTGATCCAACAAGAAAAAAATCGAACAAAAATAAACAAGACTTTACCTCCAAAAGTCCATAAATCTGGAGAGACCCTATGGGATCAGGATTTTAGTATTTATTTTTTAATATTCCCGTTCACCGTTCATGTTAATGATAATTTTGGGGAAGCCTGAAGCGATAGACTGTCAGTTTGTAGTAGGTAGGTTCATAACTGCACTGTGGAAAACCACACAAACAAAAATAATAATAATCATAAATTTGAAGATTTCAACATCATGTATGAATGTATACCATATATTATATATACATCTTTCTGTTGTTATATATGTTGTATATTATAAACACATATTATCTTTCTGTAGTGCAATATTCCATTTCTGAAAATGTGCTATAACTATTTTATTGTGTTAAAACTGCGTCTTACTACTGTTACACAACTTTATTTATGTCTGTTTTATTTTTAAGCTATTTTTTTACATTTTTGACTGAGCACCATGTGGAGCAGCACTCCTAATTTTCATATTGTCAGATAATGACAATAAAGGCTTTTTCATTTGATTTAATGTCGTCACAATGCTGCAGACAACAATACAGGAAGAGTGTGACTGCGCTCGATGAGAACTTAATACACAAATAAAACAAAATATACACAGTATGTGGGAGGAAAAAGTCTGAAATAAATACTGTTAAAAGATAAAAAAACAGCTTGTCAAGAAAGGAAAACAATATTTTCACATTCAGCATCAATAATGTAAAAATATAAATGACACTGGACAAAGTTAGATAATCAGGATCGAGTCATGAGCGAGAAATAAATAACTAGCGGGAGGATTATTTAGAGCAAACATGAACATGTTATAAAACTTTCATTCAGGTTTTTTTTCATTTCATTTATTGTTGTCAGGATTATTTCTATAAAATATAATGAATCCTACCTTTAAATCATAGTGTTTTAGTGTGCATTGTTTTCTACAGGAGTGTCCCCACTGGAAAATATCCTGAGCTGAACGTTTATTGTTATGTTTTACTGAAGAGGAGATGAAACGTGACTCTTACTTTTTAAAAATGTCTCCAACATACAGCTGATAGGAGGTTTGTTTTCCATGATGCTCCATCAGATCATCCAGTGTCACACTCAAAATAGTCATTTGTTGGGTGAACATTAAAAAAAATTGTGGAAAATATTTCCACCCAATTATGATACGCCCATTTAGCAAGGGATGCAAATGCTAAGTAGCTAACCATAGCTAACGCTGCTATGGTTAGCTGCTAACGCTGCTATGGTTCGCTGCTAATGCTGCTATGATTAGTGAGCAAACTACAAAAACTTTTGATGATGAAATTAATTGTTAAAAATTACAGAGCGGACAATAACAAGTTCTGTGGTTTATTTTTAAGTTAAAGTTATTTTAAGTTAAGTAAATGACTTATCTTAGCGTCTTCATTGCCGACTCTCAGCATGTGTTTTGAACTGAACTTCAGGAAGTAAAGTTTCTAAAACTCCCGGCTCGCTCACTACTGCCACCTTCTGCTCTGGAGTTGTACACGCAATTTACTATCCTACCCAAAATGCATTAGGTTCTGTCAATATAAATTAATTTAGACAATGTGAGGTTATTGCACATCATGCTAAAATAACATTACTTAGAAGCTACATGTAGCAGATACCCAGTTTGTTTGTTTTTTTAGTGTAGTTGAATATGTATTTCTTTAGTCCCAGACAGACCTAGTTTACAGTGTCGTGTTCTACATTTTAAGCAGCGGTTGTTTCCACACTAACAGTTAATTCTAGCTTAACTCTGTGACGTATTAACTTTGTGTTGCTGAGCAAAGCGGCTCATCTCACTGTTTATTACAGTATTTCATGCAGCTCTTTGATTCCTCTTGTACTGTGTGATCGTGCACGTAGCGCTCGGCTAATGCATGATGTTACGATTAGATTGTGAGCTCGTGGTAATCACATATCTATCCAGATCTCCATCGCAGCGGCGCTGCACTGTAGTTAAGTTTGGTCGCTCCTGGGACTCCTCATTATTTAAGCCATTTATCAAACCAGCCCGTCCCTGGTGGTAGAATAGCAGCACATACATACTGTATATATAGATATATCTATATATATATATATATATATATGTGTGTGTGCGTACTTAAATCAGTGAAGGGTGTTACACAAAGAACAGGACTTGGTCAAGTGTGAACATTAAAGCTGCAGCAGACAGAACAAAGAGCAGGAAATGAATCCCTTCAGTGTGGAGCGGCTGTACACTCGTGTTGTGTCATGTCCAGGTTGATAAGGTTCAGCGTGAACATGGCAGACGGCGGCCTTAATGAGCTGCACGCCTGTTTCTTCAGGAGAGAAACTGCTGATACATGCAGAAACACCATCATCTCTGCTTCATGTTCCTGGGAAGCTGCTGCTACATCTACGCTCACTTTGGATTTTACACTTTGCAGGAATCTCCTCCTTTGTTTGTGACTTCATAATGTTCCTAAATTAGATTTGACGATTTTTTTTTTTTTTAGTTGAGGCTAAATGTTGTTTTTCACGTAATAGTCAATTTCAGATTTCTTAGCTATTTTTTTTTTGCTTCTATAACACGTCTTCGTTCAGATTCAGTGCAGAGAAAACACACAAAATACTCTTTTCTGTTTTGTCTATTTATGCCTGTAGATTAGCTTGACTCATATGCAAACACTTAAATAATACTTTAATACACTTTACAACACCTCACTCAGTTCTCGCTAATCCACACACATCCAACAACACAACAGACATGTGCAATAAATAAATAAATAGGCTTGTTTATTAATATTCTTAGACATTAATAGTCAGATTCAGTAACATAATAATATAATATATATTATATATATATTATATAATAATATACATAAGGTACATGAGCAATACCTACATATATACCTTTCATTTATTCATCTGTGCCATTCAGTCAGTCCACTGTGTTCACTTATAAGATGTCTTAATTATTCACTTATGTTGTATATAAGATATCTTAATTATTCACTTATCTTAACTCACTGAGTGCTAGCCCTTTTTAACGAAAGTGTCTTGTTCCAGCGTTTTTTTGCCCATTTTGAGTCATATTTCTAGACCCACAGAATATTTTGTACTATGACTCTGAAAACACGGAATAGCTCAAATGAAAGAAGAGAAAAAAATGTTTGTTTTTACCTTGTTCCATTCTTGTTTTATCGGAGGTAGAGTAGAGGACACTTTCACCAAAATCACCACTTTATGTCCAGATTCTGTTTGTTTTGCTCTCTAATCTCGATCGGTTAAAATATTTGTGTGTCTGGATGCTCAGATGAGATGAAGGTAAAAAATTAGAAGAGTCTTAGTCATTTGATTGTTTTTGTTTTGGGACGCACTGACCCAGCGTCACGGTGACATAACTGCTACTGCGTTGCCTCCTGTCGCCTTCGTCTTCGTCAAAAAACATGCACTTGAACGCACCACAAAGACTCTAACTAGCATGTATGTTCTTGCTGCTGATGTAATAACTCCAGAAGACCTTCTTCTTCATCGTCAATGACCCTCTGTCTCCAGTTTAAGAGTGAAAACTGATATATATTCCGGCTCCAGTGGCAGACTTCCTCCTGCCTTTCTGTATGCAGACGAACAGATCCTGTCAGTCCACGGAGCTCTGAAATCTCCACCAGACTTGGTGTAATCTCCTCTTTTAGACGTTTATACAACATATTTGTGCTTTGGATGACAGAGGCGGCGTCACCTTTGTGTCTTTTCTCTGCTTCCTCTCAGTCCAAATATTTGGTCTGTCTGTCAGTCCATGTAGCTGTCACAGCGTTTTAACAGACTAACTCCTGGCTTCCCCCGTCATCGTCACGGTAACCCCCCGGCTCTGATCCGAAGCCTCGCTCAGGTGTGTAACTGACTGCTCTGTTTCCCCATAATTACATTGTGAGTGTGTGCTTATCTGTGTGTCTTTTCACCCCGGGCGGAAACATGTCATCTCCGTGCTCCTGTCCTTCTGCGAGACAGATTCAATATTAAGAGCCACAAATCTGAGTGTAAGTTGAGAGGAGACGAGGTGGTTGGTGGGATGACACTAATAATAGCATGAAGACAATAGTCAGGGAAGGAGACAGCGATTGAGTGCAGTCGTACAAGTCGTGTCAAAAGACGGGATGTGCAGACAAAAGGGATATCTGACGTAAATCTAGGTTTGAGACGAGACGAGCTGTTTGTCACGTCTTATCTCAGTCACAGCGTGAATTCTCCTGTCTGTTTTTTTATTCTTTTACTGCATGCTCAGTTATCTTCCACACATCTTTGCTTCTCACTGTACATGTGTTTAATCCCTTCACACTGTTTAATGTTCGCACAGATCCGTGTGCAGCACTCGACTTCAGCAGACTGCAGGTCTGCAGGAGAAGACGACCCTTTGGACCGTGAGCGTCCAGAGATTCATTCACCTCCACTTTAAGAGGAGATTTACAACTTGTTCTATCTATCTATCTATCTATCTATCTGTCTGTCTATCTATCTATCTGTCTACCTATCTATCTATCGATCTATCTATCTATCGATCTGTCTGTCTATCTATTTATACATCTATCTATACATCTGTCTATCATCTATTATCTATATATCTATCTATCTATCTATCTATCTGTCTATCCATACATCTATCTATCTAAACATTTATACATCTGTCTATCTATCTATCATTTATCTATATATCTAAACATCTATCTATCGATCTATACATCTATCTATCTATCTATATATCTAAACATTTATCTATCTATCGATCTATACATCTATCTATCTATCTATATATCTAAACATTTATCTATCTATCGATCTATACATCTATCTATCTATCTATATATCTAAACATTTATCTATCTATCGATCTATACATCTGTCTACTATCTATACATCTATGTATACATCTATACATCTATCTTCTATCTATCTATCTATCTATCTATCTGTCTATACATCTATCTATCTATCTGTCTATCTATACATCTATCTAACATTTATACATCTATCTATCTATCTATCTATGTCTAAACATTTATCTATTCATCCATCGTCCATCTATCTATCTATCTATACATCTATCTGTCTGTCTAACTATCTATGATGTGTTGACCTGACCTCACAGATTTGTTAAAAACTGGTCTGATATTTAAAGAGCACCCCCCGACCCCCCGGGGCCTGGGGCCCCCCAGCACAGCCAGCTTCCTGTTCCATAGGTCACATCAGTCGGCTGGCACACTTGAGCCCTGTTGACAGCTTGTTGTTTACAGTATGTGCAGCCAGCGTGGGGCAGCCGCCACTGATCGGAGCCCAGCAGGAGGCAGATACACCACTGTGTGTGTGTGTGTGTGTGTAGGTAGGCAGTGGTGGCAGAGGTGTGGTGGCGTTGGGGGTGGTTGATGTCAGCAGGGGGTCCGGGGGGAGGTTGCTTAGCAGGGAGCCTCTGGCGCGAGGCCCGGCGGTCTTTGATGCTCTCCTGTTCTGAGAGAGGAGAGGAAAGAGGGAGATGAGGAATGAAAGAGGAAAAAGGTTACCTGTGGATCAGCCAACCTGCAGCGCAGAAGGCGGGGGGTGGAGGTAGAGGTGTGGGGGTTGGGGGTGGAGGGGAAGTGGACGACTTTGAAGTGAGTCCAGGTTGGTGGAGAGCATTGATCGCAGAGGGAGGTGAAGGGATGGTGTGGATGCAGACGAGTCCAGGATGGATGGATGGATGGAGCTCGACCTCCAACTTTTTTTTTCTTTTTAATCCGGAGGAGATGTTGTAGCTGTGCATGTTTAGAGGATGCTGGGAGTCGCTGGGATGAAGCTTGAGAGCTCCATCTCTTCAGCTGCGAACGTGAAGTCTTTCATGTTTCCCCCGACGACAGACTCCCAGTTTGAGAAGCCGGTGTGTGTTTATGGCTGAACTCTCAGTGTGTATTCAGAGCCAACAAAGGCAGGATCCTGCTGTGTGTGTGTGTGTGTGTGTGTGTGTGTGTGTGTGTGTGTGTGCATCCCGTCAGGACAACACACACCCCACTGGGCCTCCCACAATGTACCCCAGCTCCCACAATGCATCGGTATTTCAAAGCTAAACATCCCAGGAGGCTTTGCTCTGATGCTCTCCTACCAGGAAGTGACACGCCCCCCTGCTGGGACACAATCCCACAATGCACCTGGGTGGCCAACATAGAGATGTGCACAATGTGTTTGCTCCTGTTGGAGGCCGCCGCCGTCGGCCTCATCTGCTGTTTCCTCTCATGACTCACTTCACTCGTCCTGACCGCTGCGTTAACAGAGTGGTTTCATTTCCTGAACCGGTGGTTCGGGGTCGCTGAGGCAAGAATTCATCCAGCATTCTTAAAATGTTTTATAACAGCTAGTAGTAACTGAAGGCGATTTGTCTCCGTCTGATTCTCCGGTCAGTTTAAACTCTGTCACCGATCGAGGAAACGTATCTTTCATCAAATTTAGAATAGAATAGAAAACTAGAAAACATTTGCTTTTTTTAAATTTGTCAGGACAGGTTTGAAAGCACCTGGACGATCTGCGGTCAAACTGGACCGAACTGGTCCGACTTATCCAGTCATCAATCCCACCCCTGAAAAGTAATTTTCCTGCAAGATAGTGAGACTTTCTTTCAGCAGATATGTCAGCAGAGACGTGTTAACATCATTTAAAAAGTGAAACTTTATAATTAGTTTACAATGAGAGCTGACACTAAAAATTATGACAAAAAGTGGGTCTTTTGGTGTGAAAGAAGGTGTAAATTAATGTGGTGCTTTTCTACCAGACTGTAGTAGAAACAATTTAATAAAACATTCAACTTTCCTGACAAACCTGATTATGATTAATATGTTTATTTCACTGGTGGAGGTGACAGTAGAGACCAGGTGTCATGTTGGGAATAAGATGTGATCATCATTATGATATAAACAAACTGTGTGCAGACAGAAACAGCAGGACTTTCTGGAAATAAAAGACGCTTCGCATCAAAAATGTATCCGAAATTTTTGTGCCATGTTTTGCTTATAAATATATTTTCTTTAAATGTCTAAGCGACAACAATAAACATGTCATGAACACATGGAAAGGTCACAGATGCCATCTAAATATGAGTTGACAATGATATATGTTAATAATTTGGTTGTTTCTGCATATCTGCAGCCTTTCTCTCCATACTTTTTCTTAAAAAAAATGTATATTTTATTTTATTAAATATATTTTAGTATATCAAAGCTCTTGTAAAAGACTTTCTCTTATACCTATTTTGGTCATGGGTTGCAGACACTCTCCCTAATAAAACATCTAAAACGTGGTTTAATTAGGGTCAGTTTTATAATTTTAATGTGAGGTTGGACTGGTTTTTTTTGTGATAAAGTTTATTAACCGATGCCTCACTCCTGTCAGCTGACGACAGGAAACTATTATCTCATCAAGTTCAGGTTCTATCGTCGTGTTCCTGTTTTATTTTGAAGTCTCACCTTCTTGTGTCCAGTCTGCTTCCTGTCTTTGATCGTTTTTTTTGACCATCCGTTCAGTACTTTTTTATTCTGATTAAATTTCTCTTCAGCTTAATTATTCACAGGTATACTTACCTGCTTGTTCTTTAAAATATTTATTTCCCTCCTTTATGGGGACTTTTCTTGCC
Organism: Synanceia verrucosa; assembly: GCA_029721515.1. NCBI lineage: Eukaryota > Metazoa > Chordata > Actinopteri > Perciformes > Synanceiidae > Synanceia > Synanceia verrucosa. The sequence continues at coordinate 25,767,797 of CM056557.1, forward strand.
TGTTTACGTCTTTTTTCAGTAAAGTCAGTGTTTCTCGTCAGGGTTTTTCTATTACCGTCCTTGTTTTGCACCTTTTGTTAAAATAAATACTTGTATTTGATCACTTTGAAAATGTGAGGGATATTTCCAGAAGCAACAGAATGTCCAACCTGTTACAGGAAGGTGTTCCTAATGAAGTGGCCGCTATGTGATTGGTATACCTAATATACTCCTGAATGTGGTCGCCTCGTCCAGGGTCAGCTTGTTTCTTCTACACGACTTTAGCTGTACTCCTCAAAGCGTAATTGATTTGTTATTGAGGAGCTGCCAAGAAAATCAGAAAATTGCATTGAGAAGCTGAGCTAGTCGCTGTTTCAGAGTGTTTAAGATGTTTTCAGTGATGGTGCCTTGGCAGAGCTTTCCGCCCTGGAGTGGTTCGTATATAATGGACTGCCATGAAATCATAATTGCGTGTTTATGAACAAACCAGCTGGTTGAGGCAGAGGGTAATTATTTTCTCGGCGTTCTCCTTTACGCTCACCGCACATTTGCGTCCGATAACGGTGGAAAGTAAACAGTGGGGAGAAGAAGAGGAGTAGACGTGGAGGGAAGGGAGGCAGCGGGGATCAAATCACCGAGCTTCTCCACATTTTCCTTCTCTTCGTGTTGATTTGTGCCGTCAGAATCACTGAAGCTGTTTTAATAACCTTTTAGTTTTTGTGTTCATACCATCCTAACATGATATATCAAGAACAACTGAAGGGAATTTGGCACAAAAATCCTCTTAGACTCAAAGATGAACTCAACAGATTTTGCTTTTCAAAGGTCAAAGGTCACTCTAACCACAACCAGCCCATCCTTGAGATATCTCAGGAACAACCTGAGTGAATTTATTCAAAAAACAAACTTCTAATAGAAATGGATTTTGATGGTCAAAGGTCACTGTCATGTGCTTACTTTGATAGAAAAAGATAAAATGCTGATGCTTTGGACAGTTAGGGATGTAAACTGAATCTTGTCAAACACCTGCCAGGTGTTAATTGTAGTCGTTAGCCTGTCACTGTGTTGAATCACCTGTCATGTGACCTTTATGACTTAAGCTGAGTCATACTTCATTTATCTACATCCCATAATATAAATAGTCTCTCATGAGTTTTGGTGAGCTGCCTGTGACATCACCTCTGTTCAGTGTGCTGATTGGTCCAGCTGATTTCTAAGCTGAGCTAACAGCTCCTGACTGGTTGGTTTTATTTTGAAAATCTCCCAGACGGCTCAGTGGAGACATTAAATATCTTAACATGCATCTTCTGTGAAAACAGAATTAAAATATCAGAGAAGTACTTCCAATCTGAGCTAGTAGCTACGAGCTAAGCTAATGCTAGTGCAGCTAATCAGATGGATGCTAACGGCGAAAGCTGCCATTTAGCAGTGATCAAGTGTCCACAGACCTGAGGATGGAGAAGTGAACTCCAGCTGGCTGATTAATTTATGTGCATTCAGAACATAAATCCAAACATCAGCTCTGGCTGCACCTGTTTTGGTGGAAAAGCCCTCTGCAGGCAGCTACTGATGCCGGGCAGGTGCAGGAAAGTGGATCAGAACATTTAGGAGCTTGACCTGCAGCTGGTTTGGCTTCTGGAGACTCCATCATGGTTCAAATGTCCTCTGGAAACATCTCACAAGTCTGTCCTGTTCAAACAATCTGCCCTTCAGCGTCCCCATCTGCAGTAATTACTGTCAAGTCCAAGGTTTTTGTGCTGCACAAGCTGAACATTGTGCCTCATTAATGATCAATGAGGTTTTACTTTTTTTAGATAATGCAGGGTCACTGTAGGAAAGCCTCATTTTTTCACAGAAGTGATGAAAACAAACAAAGAAAATTCAATTTCATGACCAAAAGGCGCGATGCTGCAGAAAGAAATAGACCCTGTGTGTATGGATTAAGAGTCGCTGCTGTGATGGAGCTAAAGCTCAGCATCCAGCGGACGTTTGGGGCTGAAGTGTTGACTTTTTGCTTTTCCTGTTCATGCTGAAGTGTCTTTTAAAGCAGCTGATGGACTGTCATGATGAAAAATTGGACACCGCCCTCCTGGTTGCACCTCGGGGAAGGATCTTTGCTCTGAACGGCGCTTTAGTTTGCAGCATAAAGCAGCTTTTCAGCCCTGCTTCTCAAACCTCCAGGCTGCCTCCATGTTTGAGTGTGAGGCAGAGATAAGAGCAGTTTATTGGTCAGCTGCACCAAACTGAGGAATGTGGAAGCAGGATATTATCCTGGAGGCCAGGGAGCGCTGACCCGCTCACTGTTATCCTGTCTCATTACCAAAGCCGCTGCTCTTACATTTAGCCTCGTTAGCCGCTCTAAACGAACACCCAGCAGCCCGCTGAGGATTCGAGGGTTAATTGTGGCTCGTGTCAGAACTTGGACCTGGCCGGCTCAATAATGGGCTGCAGTTATTGGCTTTGTGTGAGCGTGTGCTGCCTGTCTTCAGGTATCGGCGTTGGTGTTGGCCTGCCTCCACCGCCTCCTCCTGCTGTCTCTATCGACAGACGCTGGACTCCAGGGAGGAGTCCGAGGTCCTGAGGCCTCCGTCCACTGGAGACGCCTCGTCCACACCTCCACACACCGAAATAACGCACATCGTTTACAGCTGTGCATTAAAACGGAGCGACCCTCCATCACCATCAGGGGTCATCCACCTTCCCTCTGTCCATCTATCGACTGATAAATTGACCTTCTGACCTCTGTGGGCGTCCATGACAGCCCGACACCCCCCTCCATGTCGTCTTCTAGCTGGTCATGACCTGCTGCTGTCTCACTATTTGGCAGCATCAGTGGACATTCAGTATGATGCTGATATGTGTCGAATACATACAGTATTCATTCATTTGTTTATGCTGCATCAGCAGCTAATAATGGGTGCTCGGAAAAATAATAACTTATTTTATTTCTATATTCCAGGCACTCATTTTTGACATGTAAAAACACTTAAAAAGACACTATCTATTTAATATCTGTCTGTTTTCCAGTGTGGAAGTGAACATGTGTTTGGTGTTTTCATCTGTTTACAAGTTAAGATAAAACTTTATTTATCCTGAGGAAAAAATTGTTGTGCATACGAAGTAGGAAATCTAATAATGGACATGACATGAAGTGCAAAATGCAAAGCGATAAATCGTGTAGTAAGGTGCTAAGTTAACAGTCACACAGTGCTTTGTTACCACAGATGTCAGGATTGTTACGCTAATATTTCCCATGATTACATCTGGTCGCCAGTCACACCAGGAAGTGACGCAAAATGAACCTGAACAGACGTGGTGAGGATGGAGATTTTAGGATCCTTGGCTTAAGAAGATTCCTAAGTGAGCGAAATGACCCAGAAGCGTTTCTGCGTTCGGAAGTCGGAGCTGAGAATTTGGTCGGAACGAAACAAAAACAACGAATTAAAATGTTTGCCTTCCCAACAAACGAATAGCTGAATATTTTTTTAAGTGAAACATGGTGAAATGTGTTAAATACATTGATGCGATGATGAAGTTTTCTTGTCGGTGTTTGTGGAGGTGAAAGCCTTCTCCAGCAGGTCCTGCTCCTCTGGATCTTCACCATGTTCTCCTCCACTGAACCTTTCACAGTGAACTTGGTAACGGACCAAATGAATATCTGCCATCCTAAATTTACTACAATGTCCAACTAACTTGAACCTGTTAACCCAGATTATTTCCATAGCTCAATAAGGACCCACACCTAAAACTACATGGTGGTGTCTTGATGTCATCTACTGTTAGCTCCACTCCAGATTACACATAAAGAAAAGTTTACCGAATGATGTCTATTATTTCTCTGTATATTCTATAAAAATATAAGTCACATAGAGCACAAGTAGAAAAATAGAAGACATACTGGACATGATTTTGGCTTCATAAAATATACAAAGTCCAGTGTTCATGTGGAAATCTTCCCTGTTGGTTAAAGTCAGTACAGTAGAGGTCTGAAGACAACCAGACTTCCTGATCTGAAGGTCAGGTAAGTTCAGTGTCGCTCAGCGTTTCTATGAACAATAGTCTGTATTTACAACTCTGCTGTCGCCTTAAAGCAGCTTAAAACACTCAGCAGCGTTTTACCCTAACACTGGACTGCGGTGTGTTCGTATACATATTTATATATACAGTACATGGATATATGAAGCGATGAGCGTCGTGTTTGGTCACTGTTAACGTCTGGCTTCAGACTGTGAGTCTGATTGGACCTGCGTAGGTGTAAAAACCATTGTGCATTTCTTTTCTCACTTCCTCCCAATATGTTTTCTCAGAATGATCTCTTTTTCTTATCCCACATTACCACCCACACACACACACACACACACACACACTCAGAGTCACACCAGCACCGTCTCTGTTGACAGGCTAAATTGTATGAAAAGCTTTTAAGGCAATTAGTGGATTGAGCTGGAGCCTTTCTTCCCATTCGCACTGTTCATTAGCAGCTCCTCCAGTCTCTTATATTACCGTCACTCCAAGCTGGCATCAACACCAGTGTGTGTGTGTGTGTGTGTGTGTGTGTGTGTGTGTGCGCAGATGTGTTTCCTCTCTGTCTGTGTGTGTTTTACACATCTCCTCGCTGGATTTCAAAGCACACAATTGTCAGAAAATAGATTCTCGCCACCCTGCCGTTCCGACTATTTTAATCCATTTCAATAAAAGTTCAAAAGAGGAAAATCCAATGAGACCCCCCCCCCCCAAAAAAAAAAAAAAACCCTGTATTATCCCCATCATTGCATTTCTGGTTTGACTATTTCTGTAGTCGTCATTTATTCCTCCTGAATCATGATCGTCTCTCTTCACTTTCTCCCTGGAAAGCTGCAAATCGCAGACAGAGCGTCCAGAGTGGAGCTCGTGATGTCATCACATGTTGTTGTTGTTGTTCTGTCAACTGTAAACAAGTGGCTCTCTGCGCGTATAAATAAACTTGATTAGATGACCTGTAAAAGTGACAGATTAGAGCTGTCAGCGACGCTCGTCTCTCCGCTTCGAGTCGTTTCTGTAAAAGGAAGAAAAACGACGTCTTGCTTGTTTTTTGTGATTATTTCTGACTCTTTGTTTGTGTTTTCATATCATTATGTCACACTCCTTTTTCTCTGCATTTCATGACACCTGTAGGATGGAACATGGATAGAAACTGCTCAAAACACACATGCATTTTCATTTTAAGGCGCCTTTTTCCAGACAGAACAAGTTAAACATGATGAACAGTCAGACTTATATAACAGCACAATGAGAATATTTTACTTGTGTTTGGAAAAACAGATTTAAAGTGTCCAAACTACGATGGAGTATGAGGGCCACACAGAGATTTTTTTTCTACAGACACTGAGAATAAAAAAAGAATACAGTTGGAAATTTACCAGATTGAAGTCATTATTTAAGAGATTAAAGTCTTTATTTTCAAGAAAAAAGTCAGATTAAAGTCATTATGTAAGTGATTAAAGTCATTATTTACAAAATAAAGTTGTAAATTTATGAGGTTAAAGTAAATATTTATGAGAATAAAGTCGGAAATTTACCAAATCTAAGTAATAATTTACAAGAATAAAGGTTTAAATTTATGAGATTAAAGTCATTATTTAAGTGATTAAAGTCATTATTTACAAAAATAAATTCGTAAATTTATGAGGTTAAAGTAAATATTTATGAGAATAAAGTCGGAAATTTACCAAATTTAAGTAATAATTTACAAGAATAAAGGTTTAAATTTATGAGATTAAAGTCATTATTTATGAGATTAAAGTCATTATTTATGAGAATAAAGTCATTTAGGAAAATAAAGTCATTATTTACGAGAAGTTGTAATTCTATGATTGTTATATTCTAACATGTCGTTATAGAGGAGGAGATGGTAAAGTCTTCGCTAAAGTGGCAGATTTCAACTTCCTGGATCAAACCAGTAAATTTTTCACCGGAACAATGAGTCCCCGGTGCTCCACAGAAAACATTTCCCATTCATGTGTTTGGAAAAAACGAACTCAGACCATCAGCGCTGCTCCTCTTCAGGATGTAATGACAGCAGAGACCTGTCAATCACACTGTAGCCACGCCCCAAAGCTTTATGTGTTATTTTCACCATTTATTAGAGCATAATTCAATGAATGAACATCCTGGTGTATAAAAAGATTATTTAAATGATCCACTGAGACCAAAAACTCCTATTTATAGTGTTTACAGAGGTAATAGAGCAGGAGGGAAAATGATCATTTCCCCATAGACTTCAATACAAACAGAATTCTTTTTGAAACCACCAGTATCGCCCCCTGCTGGCTGGTGGAGAGAATGCAAGTTTAGTTACTTCTGTATTGGCTTCGCTGAACAGACCCTGGTGTTGCCCACTGATGAAATAGAGTCTCTTCTTTCATTTGAGCTATTCAGTGTTTTCAGAGACATAGTACTAAATACTCTGTGGGTCTAGAAATATGACTCAAAATGGACAAAAACACTGGAACAAGACACTTTCTGTTTTATGAAACTGATGGCACTCAAAGAGTTAAAAAACAGAAAAGTATTACTATTTACACTTCAGCTATAAGACAGAAGAGCAGCACTTAAAAAGTAAAAAAAATGTATATGCAGATAAATAATTATGACTCGTGGTGATAATCGTAGTTTAAATAAACAGTAAGGTGCAGTGAAGTAAAGATGAACAGTGTGATATGATACAACATCAGGTGGTATAATGCTGTTTGTGTGTGAGAATACTTTGAATTTTCTGAATCTGAGCTCATTTCGGTGTATTTGTGTGTTGGAGAGAGTTAATTATGTGGAACAGTGGAGCGTCACCGCTTTGAAGAGAGCTCTACATTATTGATGAGTGACACATATGCTCATACGCTGACACATAAATAGTGTATATAGTTATATATATGTATGTTTGGCAGCGATCCTCCCTGCAGCCTCACAGTGTTTAACAGCGCTTGCTGACATACTTGCACTACCTGCTGTACGTCGAGCTCGCAGCGTCTCTCCTGACTGTCGTTTCCTACATTATTTAGCAGACAGAGTTTTTGATCCCACAGCTAGAGCTGATCCCAGTCCATCATTAATGCTGCATTTGGCTGCCGTTTCTGCATCAAGACGCATGCACACACACACACACACACACATTAATTATGATCTTGTACGTGAGAGCGTGTGAATTAATTATAAGGTGTTTATTTCCTCAGACTAACTGTGCTGGTTTAGTTGTGGCAGCAGAAATGATTTTTCCTCTCCAGCGAATCTTCGCTAATTCAGAGCAGAGCTTAAGTTTCTGCAGGAAGAACGACGAGAATAAAAGAAAGTGACTGTTTTCAGTCAAGATCTGGTTTGAACCAGATCTTTAAGTTCATGAGTTTAAGTGAAAATTTAAAGGACCCATGTTGTCAAAAGCGATGTTAAGGGTTTTGATCTTCAGTAATCATATTCCAATCATTTTTTTTAAAATAACTAATACTTTGTAATCTACTGCTTTTTTATTTAGTAAATACCCCAAAACTGGTCAGGAGTGAGATTATGAGTCTATTTTAGTCTTAAACTGAGCATCCTGTCCATCTGTGACGTCACTAATCTACAATATTTAGATCGTTTCTCACTTGTAAATGCTCTAAATGTTCCCATTTTATTTCCTGTTAGCAGCTGACAGGAAGTAAACCTGGACCCTTCCAACCAGCTGAAATGCACTAAATGCATGCATATTTTTGCACATTTCTACCTTCTGTACAGTTTTTCTCTCCGTTTATCTGCCATGTTGCACTGATTCTGTGTCTGTTTTTACCATGTAATCAGTGTTTTTCCACCCCGTATTCCTGGTCACTTTATTATCTTTTTGTCCTTATCTCTGCACTGTTCATATGTTTATAAGTCATGCACCAACATATCAATTTAAATTCCTAGTTTGTGCTAACTTACTTGGCTTCTGATTCTGATTTGAACGTTCTAGTAGAAACAAACTACAGCTAGAGCTGTGCGATATTACCACATATATATACTAAGAGGCATTAAAAACGCAACAAAGTCAATGTAAAATAACATTGGATACAACTACTTTGTATACAAAAGAATGTTTTGTTTACTACCACTCGTGACTATTGAAACTATGGAGCCACATTTTTCAGCTCAAACAATAAATTAACGTGGCAGACGGTACCAATGTGTGATTCGTTAGGACATTGTTTGAAAGCTTTCAATGAGTTCTTTTGGTGATTTGAGCTCAACTGGTCAAGGCTTTAAAAACCCGGAGGAAAAATACAAGCTGTCACAGACGGTCACCATGCCACGCTTAGCAGCAAACATGAGGGAGCAGGCCATTGGTATGCTGAGATCCAGAATGACCGAAGTGAGGGTAGCCAGGCATTTTGGCGTCCACAGATGCACTATCTCACGCCTGCAGGCACGTTATGCACAGACATAATGTGCAGGTTATGGACTGGCCGCCTTATTCCCCGGATATGAATCCGATTGAACACCTTTGGGACAATCTGGATCATCGTGTACGGCGTCATATTCCACTGCCGGTGACGGTTGCTGATCTCCGTACTGCACTCTTGGAAGAGTGGGAAGCGATTCCAGTGGAAATCACCGCGTTCATCATGTCTACGCCACGACGATCACACAAGATACTGACATTTGTAATCCATGTCCATTCATTTTTCTATTGTTGCTTTTGTTCATTGATGTTCAGTATCATACCAAGTGAAGTCGCCCAATAAATTATGAAAATTCAAATTAATATTGAAAAAAATACAATGTTGCGTTTTTAATGCCACTTAGTGTACACACACACACACACATATACACACATGTTATATATATCTAAAACATAAAAATGTTATATATAGTAGTGCGATATAAAAACTGCAGGATATAACCCTCTGTTGTTTTAATGTTGGCTACTTAGTTAGCTCTGTTGCACGGTTTAGATACGCCGTGTAAAGAACTCAACGTCAAAATGACATAAAAAATAATATTACCAGTAACGTTACATCAGGAAAACAACATGATATTGTATGTATGTTGTTATTGGGATATAAAAAAGCTTTATAAAGATGTACAGTTTTGTCCGAATCGCACAGCTTTAAGTAAAACCACGAACCTGAAAAAAAGGAGCTTTAACAGTGAGATTAAACTCATCCAGAACAATCTCTGATATGACAAATCCCTCACAGATTCGTCCTTGAAACAGGAAGTGAAATGAGCTCTGACTCTTTGTCATGTTTTACTTTTCTTCTCCAGACCAGGGACACGCTGTTGTTGTTGTTTTTATGGAGACATATTATTGTTTTATTGGGGTCAAAGGTCAAGTGCCTACACTCTGAGCTCTGGCTGCAGATCAATACTGCATAGAAGCAGCACAGATATTGATTAAGGAATATGCGTAAATCTCTCTCTATATGAACGTAATCACACATGTTTGTATCCACATGCAGCTCTGCTGAGACACAAACACATAAAGTATGTAGTTTTATGTGTTTGTGTTTACGGATCATTTCCTGATTCATGTTCGGACACTCAAGGATCTTTTTGTTTGACCTTTTTACCTCCTCACCACAAACTTCTGCTCTGTTTATCATTTATTCATGGAGAACTGTTATTCAATCAACATTTTGAGTTTTTCACTTAATGACCATCTTATTCTTACCTGAAATATAATGAATTATGTTCACTTATTATTAGTGATCCTACAATTCATGTTACTTTAGCAGTTTATAACATTGTGTGCTATATTTTTGTTAATGATTCCAAAATGAAATTAACTTTTAGTTTACGACCCAGATATTAACTATTATTAAACACAATCTGCAAACATTAGTTCTATTATTATACACTCTGCTGATGGTTAATATGTGTTTGTTAACTATCTAAAATATTATATGGATGTTATTATTTATAATGACCTGTTAAATGGTTAATATACACTTCATAAAGCATCTATTAATAATATTTAGCTAGTTAATAGTTTGTTAGTAGTTAATAACAGGATAATAAACATCTATTAACAATATTTAGCCAGTTAATAGTTTGTTAGTAGTTAATAACAGGTTAATAAACATCTATTAACAATATTTAGCCAGTTAATAGTTTGTTAATAGTTAATAACAGGATAATAAACATCTATTAACAATATTTAGCCAGTTAATAGTTTGTTAGTAGTTAATAACAGGATAATAAACATCTATTAACAATATTTTTCCAGTTAATAGTTTGTTAGTAGTTAATAACAGGTTAATAAACATCTAGAAAAATATTTAGCTAGTTAATAGTTTGTTAATAGTTAATAATTGGTTAAACCATGTAGAAAAATATTTAGATATTAGTGAGTAGTTTATTCATGGTTAATAATTGTATCTCTGAAATGTTTAGAGATGTAATGTCTTAAATGTTAACAAATCATTTCACTGACAAATACTTAATATTGTGTATAAAATGTTATGATTAAACTGTTAATAATTATTTTACTAATATTTTATTTTACTAAATCATAATATAGTTGTTATTGTCTCAATATAGACTAAATAAACTAATTATATTTCACAACCTGCTGATAAAATCAATCATTTTCAGTCATCAGTGAGTAGTTCCATCATTCCTTTACTAACAGTGGTGTAAATATTAAATATGTCTATGAGTGATGGTGACTGTAAACTCGCTCACCCTCGGCCTCTTTCTGCCTCCTAAAGCAGCAACACTTTAACGCGTCTCGTTGTTTTATTTATCTGTTAATTCATTTCTCTGATGGATCAGCGTCAGCCGCTAATAAGCTCGTCCCTCCGTTATGTAACGTCCACTGGAAACACAAACAGAGGATGATTTAAAGGTGCTGCGTGTCCCATCTTTAAACATCATTACACCATTAATAGTGATTCCCCGCTGCAATTACGGTAAACAAACGAGGCCACGGGCTCTGTGATTGGTCGTCTGTATCTGGCTTCATCTTTCAGGGAAAAACACATAACAGTCGCTCATGTTAGCATTTATTTTCCCCACAGGGACGAAAGTTCAGACAGCAGCTTTTCAGCGTGATGCAGCGGCGTTGTTGTCGCTGTTAATATTTCTCAAGATGGAGTGGAAGGTGAAGTCATAAAAAAAATATCTGACTATTAAACACTGTGATCAACAGGCAGAGGAAGACTGGTGATATTTTTATCCACGTTAAAAATATGAAAAACAGGTGACTACAAACACTCTTTGTGATGATTTTGTTTGTTTCAAAGACTTCTTGATATTAAAGGTAGCTAAATCAAGTCAAATTTTATTTCTAAAGCACAAAGCAAAAACAGTCATGGAACGAAATGACGACAATATTAAAAGACAAAAAAAAAAAAAATAAAAATATGTAAAAATTCAAACAATAAAAGAAGAGAAAAAGAGAAGGGAGGGAATAAAAGATAAAAACCAAGCTGACTCGTCTAGCTGGGACTGAATGCTAAAGAAAAAAGATGGGTATGGGTGTGTTTGTGTTACGTAACGTTAAAATAAGCTCTTCGTGTCCTGAGCGTCCTGCTAAAATCGCCTGTTCACATCCCTTACCTCCCGTTACCGTCAGTAACAACCACAGTGACCATCCTGGTTTTATTGCGTTGTTATGAAATTACATTGTTATTTGAAGCGCAAACATGATGATTTCCTGACCTTAACCATGTAGTTTGTTGCCTAAACCTAAGCAATGTCTCAGGAAGCTTCCAGCGTCTCTCTGGATTACAGAGAGACATTTTGGACGTCCTGAGGGGTCAAAAGTAAATTAACAGCAGGAGACAAAGAGAAACTCACTGAGGCCGATATGATCCTTTAATCCTTCACCCTCGGCTGCAACCTTCCCTCCCCTCAGTAACGACAAAAATCTCTGCCTTCCCACTTCCTGTCATGTGATTACCCAACCACTCATTGAAAACTGACTGCTGATCGTCTGGAGTCGTTTTCTTTTCTTTCAGAAACAGACTGAGCGTCATGGAGGCGATTTAAAAACCCCTCGCTCTCCATCTTTTGTCTTTTTGCTCTTTTTTTTTTTTTTTTTTTTTTAATCATCACCCGGCTCACTAAAACCGGGGTGACATGACCGGTTCTGGGTTGCTATGGTGACAATCCCACTGGTATGGTGGTGATTGCAGCGTTCAACTAGTGCGTGTGTGCGTGTGCGTGCGTGTGTGTGCGCGTGCGTGCGTGTGTGTGTGTGTGTGTGTGTGTGTGTGTGTGTGTGCGTGTGTGTGTGTGTATGTGTTTGGCCTCCTGCAGATGTTCTCTGGCCGTGGCGCCTCCTGCCAGCTGCTCCGCCCCCAGAACGAACACACAAACACACACTCGTCTTAATTAAGAGCCCTGTGCCACGGTGGGTGACTCTACGGGGGAATGGTGGCACTAAACACACACTCACCAAAGCGACACAGTGTGTGTGTGTGTGTGTGTGTGTGTGTGTGTGTGTGTGTTTGTGTGTGTGTGTGTGTGTGAGCGAGCTGATGATCTGCTGGTGTTGTCCTTGAAGTCCTGTGGTCCTGATGCTGCTGGTTGCTAAACAAGCAGCTAATCCACACAATCCACCAGACACCACAGGTAGAGCTACTGACACCAGCTTCTGGTCAGCGGGTTGGGAGAAGGAGGAGGAGGAGAAGGAGGAGGAGGAGGAGGAGGAGGAGGCAGCACTCATGTCTTCATCTACAGATATTAATAAATGTATTATCCTCCACCCAGTCTAAGTTGTTTACCACCACTGTCCTAAATTAACATTATTTCTGATTACCAAAATATTTTTTAATGTTTCTCTAATGCTCTTTAATCAAAATTACATCTTTAACCTCCTAAGAACCAAGCTCTTGTTTAATATGCATTTTTAATTTATCTTTGCCATTTGGGTTGATTGGGACCTGAGTAGTATAAAAACTAAACATCATCTTTTTTTTAATGAATATCCAGGATCTCACATTTGACACACCCTCGACATTTTATCACCATTTTCTGACATTTTTTTAAACCAAACAACTATCCAAAAATAATCAACACTGTGAAAATAACTGATGGTGATGATACATTTGCCACCTCGCAGACAGTACGTAGGTATAGATTTAATTAAAAACACGTATCACACAAATGTTGGAAGTCTTTATTTCTTTCCTGATTTGCTTCATCCCTGCTGATGGAAACCCGTGATTCCTTGTTGTTTAGATGTTTTGCATCTAAAAAAGGAGGATAAAGCATCAGAAAGGTTAAAGAAGAAGTTAAATATTTGCTCCTCCATCTTCTTCCTTCATGTTTGTTTGAGTCTAAATCAGATTGACTCTTTCTGCTCATCTTTTCCTTCTGGTCTCTTTTTAACCTCCTCTCTCTCTCCATCCTCCTCTTCTCTGTCATCTCCTCTCCTCTTCTCCTCTAACTCTCCTGGACTCGACAGAACACCACTGATAGTTAATAATTCTCTAATTTCCGCTCTTCACGGTGCGTAGAAGGTGTCGCAGATAACCTGATTTATCAGACGGCTATTAGAATGTGAATCAGGGGTATTAAAGCGACGGACATGAACGTGCACATTGTTTAAACAACGCCACAGGACTAATGGATTTCAAAATGAATTTGTCAACACCGGCCTCCCTGAATATAATTAGTCAAATGAGAGCAGAGCAGTTTAAAGGAAGTGGTGGGAGCAGGGAGCTAATAGATGGAGACCCCAGCACTGATGGAGATGGATGGATCACCAGTGGATCCGTCAAGCACCGAGAGAAAATCACCTCCTTTCCCCCTGAAGCTGCTTCGTTTTATGAAAAATTAACAACTTATTAGACGTGTTGAATGATGCCAACTGTACATCACCGCTCAGTATCGTCGCCTGTACTCTTCATTTTTCAAGCTTTTCAGCATCCAGTCGAATGGATGATGTTTGAGTCAGGACGTTTATCTGTGGATAAACACCAGATCACAGATTAGAAGTAAAGAAATGACAAGACTTCCTCTGTTAGTTTGCTAAGTCTTACTGTATTTTTATTAGACAACAACAGTGAGTTTATTGATTTAAATTTCAAAACAATTCAATATACAGAATAGACAATGTTATATAATCTGCCCCTTTTAACCCCAGAAATCAATCTACTTCAATTAAAAACAACAGCAAAATAATAATAATGATAAATAAAATAGCTAAATAACTCACATATTTCATGATATTTCTTAGCTTTGTTCTTCTAAATGTAAATTTTGATTCTTTGGTTTCTGTGTTCAGATTGTTATAAAATAAACTTATTTCTGATTATTATAAACTGATCATCCTCCTGAAGTTCTGTCTGTGAAGCCTGAGATCTTTTACTGTTGCCCTGATCGACATGATTATTGATGATCAATATTTCTGCTGTTGCATGCACTCACTTTTTTCTCTGTTTACTCCTGTTTGAGTGAGGTTTGATAACGTTTCAGTTCATCTCTTCCAGAACTTCCATGGCATTTTTTATTCCATCAGTTCTTCAGATCATCTGATCAATTTCTGATCAATGATATCAGGAGACAAACAGCCAATCAGAGTCTATTTCTAACCAGAGTCTTCATTTGAGTCATTTGACAGATCGGTCATAAAGGAGCTGTAAGATCTGGTGACATCTAGTGGTGAAGCTGCAGATTGCAACTGACTATAACAGTAAACAAACGTTCTCTGGTTCTTAAATGTGAATGTTTCCTTGTTTTTATAAACCAAAGAACCGCTCAATTAACCGAGAAATTATTCAACAGATTAATCTATAAAGAAAATCATCAGTTTCTGCAGATTCATTTGTCTGTTTAGATACTCCTCTCTGGTATAAATTTAACATATTCAACACATTAAATATTCTATAACATGGATGGTGTGTAACACAAATGTTTGAGGAGTTATTTCAGGAGTTCAGATAAGAATAAAGTGCCCGAGGGTTTAAAGAAGTTTGTTTTTTCCATGTTTGTCTTCATCTCATCAGATTTTCTGACATTTCAGTTAATCAAAAAAACTAGTAAATTACTATTAAACTCATATCTGCCAGCATCCCTTACAGATATTCTCTTGTGCTGAGTAAGAATTTGAAAATACTGACCGTCAGAAACTCTCAGGTGATGTTGTATTTATGAATTTCAGAGGTAATAACAGTAATACAGTCGCTGAAACCCACACACAAAAAAAAACCCAAAAGCTGTTTCTCTAAAGTGGAGATCTCCATTGAAGGAAGCGTTTCAATGAACTCCACTCCCACTGCTCTCTCTCCTCCTCCGCCACCTCCAGCTTCGTGTCTGGTCCGCCACGGGAGGAGTGCCGGTCACCGGGCCGACGGGGCGGCATGGTGTGGTGAGGGGGCGGCGAACGCCTGCCGCTTGAATACTAATGTCCCACTTTAGGAGTCAACCTCCACTCCATCCCTGTTTCTCCCCTCGCTGCATCTTTTCCATGCCTTTTTATTTCTCTTCTCCACCTCCTCCAGTGCTCCAAACACTTATTTTGTCCAACTTCGTCCTCCTCTTGCCAGGCTCTCCATCACCCACATCCTCCTCGACGTCTCTCCTCACTTTTTAAACCCACACAAACACACATCCTCGACAAAGCTAAAGCTCGGCTAATTACAGGCGAGTGTTCGCTGCAGCCCTTCTTAAATACTGAGCTGATTAATGAGACGGAGGTGTAGGGCCAGGAAGTCTCACCCTCGACGGGTGGTGATGCATGCCCCGACACCTACACACCTTTCCTTTTCTTTTTCACACTTGCAAACACAAATTATAGGCTGTGTGTATCAGATTTTAATGGCCTGCGTCCTCCCTGGTGTCTCAGCACTTCAGGTTTTTTTTTATTGTACAGTAGCTCCCACTGAGGAGAGGTAATCGGGGGGGGGGGCAGGTGTGGTGGGGCCTCCTCTGAAGTGATGTCAGCTCATTGTCTCGGCGGCGGCTCAGGCACGACACACCATCGGCTCAAAATGGCCTCCGACACGTCTCCTCGGCTGATTTGTGAGTGTGTTTGACCCTGAGGACCGGCGTGGATGCAGCGGGAGCGAGGAGATAGAGTGCAGCCACTGCTGAACGCTGACACACATGCAGAACAGCGAACGCTCCCGTGCACACACCCTCACAATCACAATCTAGACTGGGTCAGCCAGGTTCAAAGCATTTGTATTCATGGACGGTTTTTGCATGAGCTCCACCACCAACAGTGTTTCATCTGACTGTGGGACGTGACTTTCTGCTTCCACCCTCTGAAGACCTTGGGCTGTGCTGGAGTGTGCGTATAGGTGTGTTTATGGAGCTACCTGGATGAATGCACTCAGATCATCCTTGTAAATACTTGAAGGTTCAGTGTTCTGATGCTCGAACTGACCCTCATGACACCCCATGAGGTGAGCAGAGATGTCCAGGAGGAATTCAGCCTTCATGGGGAAAAGAATTGGCACAACTGTCACCTTTATTAGCTTAAACACTGATTTAACACACTTTCAAACTACATTTTGGTCCTGAAGCAGCTTCTCATTAACTCGCTGAGTTCCAGCCATTTTATAAAAACATTTGTCCATGTCCATTTTGAGTCATATTTCTAGACCCACAGAATATTTTGTACTATGTCTCTGAAAACACTGAATAGCTCAAATGAAAGAAGAGACTCTCTATTTCATCATGAAAAAAATGTTTGTTTTTACCTTGTTCCATTCTTGTTTTATCAGAGGTAGAGTAGAGGACACTTTCACCAAAATCACCACTTTTTCTCCACATTCTGTTTGTTTTGCTCTCTAATCTCGATCGTCTCCACTTCCTGTTTTGATCTCTGTGGTGTATACCGTCTCTTTATGCTCTGACTACATCTCCCAGAAGCCCCAGTGTTGCTCACAGGCTGTGTGAGAGCGCTCTCTTGTGCCTGCTGCTGAAAAACACGTTGACGTATAAATACATCTTTGCCATTCAAAGAGTTTGGCTCCTAAATGACTAAATGACACCATTTTTTTTTACACTGAGGTGTTTGTCCAACATGCGTGAACGTATGCCAAGGCGTCTTTTTTGTTTTTTGTAATTGACTTGAAACAAAGACGGCCTCTTAATAAAACACAGTTTTTTGTAGAGCTGCATTTATGTCTTTGAAGTCCTTTCTAAGAGGAGGTATTTGTCTCATATTCAGGTTTTTACCTTTGCTTTAAATGCTTGAAAGTTTCTATATTAAATAAGAGTCAACAATGTGACATGAAGCTTCAGGATTCTGACCTGAAAAAGACAAATACTGGAGCGAAAGAGATGGAAGATATGAGCGAGTCTCCTGGTTTCACTGACGATAAAGTTGGAAGATTATAAAGGAAAAGGGATCAGCAGGGAGGAGGGGATTTGGAAAAGATATCTGACATTTCATAACTCTTTAATGAGTCACTTGAATTCCATATGAAGACATCATGTTGGCCCTGAGTGCACTATCACTCCACTTGAATTCAAAAGTATGCAGAAACATGCTCAGCGTCAAACTCTAGCTTAGCTCAGGCATTCATGGAGCTCACATGAGAATAAGAAGTGAATTATCTATAAAAGCGCTCAGATTCAACCAGTGGTTCATTTTTCTTCCACTAAAACCACAGTTACTGTGAACACAACATGCAGTTTGGCAAAATAATCTAAATTCTTAACTGCATGTCAAAGAATGGAGGTACTTATATTTTTTTCCTTTCTTTACTCTTTTCTAAACTCTCTTCAAAGCCACCAGACTCCATTAATAAAAACAGTCATTTTAAATCACAGAACGCAGGAGTCACAGAATTTGTCGCTTTGTTTTTGTCGCAGTGTGACTTGAAAATGATTCTGAATTGACCATTTAAAACACCAAAGTCACACGATAACACAAAAAAACAAGAAATCGAGGCAGTGGTACACCGGCGACTCCTTTGGTACGTGTCGTAAAATTACTGTTTTTATGAATGGAGTCTGGTGGCTTTGAGGAAAGCATAGCTGGAAAATAAATAGAAATACATTGTAGACTTGTACTGATAAATTTAGGAGGATAAAATATCCCGTACTGTTTCTCCTCATACTTCATACAGCTCCACTTGAACTGCCATTTTTTTGACATGTCTGTCTTGTTTAATATGTCTGTATTTCTGTCTTGTGAATACTGATCAGTTGTATTGTGTATACAAAGTGTGTTTCAGTCTCTCGTTGTGTGGGGACACGTTTCTGTTTATTAACTCCTTTAAAGGAGTGGCAGAAATTTGTCTTATTGTTGGTATGTCATGCGTGTGTAATTATTCCATACGTGTTTGATCGTGTTTGTACATGTGTGCCTGAAGAATTAAGGAGTAGGGGTGGGAAAAATATGGCGATATATCGTGATACTTTTTCTTCTGATATAATATAGATTTTTAATTTCTTAATATTGAATTTTTTTCCCTTGAAAAAGTCGTTTTGGGCTTGTTTCCGACTTCCGCCCGTTGAAATAAGAAGTTAAATAAAAATAATCCACATTAATATGGTAAATTTGACAGACCTAATATACAGGGGTTGGAGGTTTCATGGCTGAATGTGACCAGCCTGGTGGCCAAACTTCATCGATTGTACATTTCACCAGTAAGAGCAGAGTGTGAAGGTTCAGTTAGCAGAGTAATAGCACAGTTTTGCTTCAAATATTGCAATGCACAAAACATTATGGGTGACATATCAGAGTTCAAAAGAGCACAAATTGTTGGTGCATGTCTTGCTGGCGCATCTATGACCAAGACAGCAAGTCTTTGTGATTTATCAAAAGCCACGGTATCCAGGGTGATATCAGCATACCATCAAGAAGGACGAACCACATCCAACAGGAGGAACTGTGGACGCAAGAGGAAGCTGTCTGAAAGGGATGTATCCAAAAAACATAAAACCACAGCTGCCCAACTCACTGCAGAATTAAATGTGCACCTCAACTCTCCTGTTTGCACCAAAACTGTCCGTCTGGAGCTCCACAGGGTCAATATCCATAGCCATAAACCTTTGGTCACTCCTGACAATGCCAAACGTCGGTTTCAGTGGTGCCAGCAGTGAAAATCTTGGGCTGTGGACAATGTGAAACATGTACTGTTCTCTGATGAGTCCACCTTTACTGTCTTTCCCACATTCAGGAGAGTTACAGTGTGGAGAAGCCCCAAAGAAGCGTACCACCCAGACTGTTGCATGCCTAGAGTGAAGCATGGGGGTGGATCGGTGATGGTTTAGGATTCCCTAGACCCAATACTTGTGCTAGATGGACACTTCACTGCCAAGGACTACCGAACCATTCTGGAGGACCATGTGCACGCAATGCTTCAAACATTGCGTGCACATGTTAATTGATGCTGTATTGGCCGCAAAAGGACTACACCATACTAATGAATTACTGTGGACTAAAACCAGGCGTTTCAGTATCATTGTCCAACCCCTGTACATGTACAGTATGTATATATAAATATGCATTTTAAATTTCAGTGATCTATGTAGAATAGCGCAATATGTTGCAATATACCAATAATGTATCATAACGTGACTCAAGTATCGCAATATGTATTGTATTGTGAAGACCTTGCCAATACCCACCCCTAGTGGGGAGTCACACCTACATGAAAAAGTCTGTACTATCCCTTTAATACTCATAAACTCCCAGGAAATAAAAAGACTTTAATTCTTAGCATCGGGGTAAAATTACAGAATTAAAAAAACATGCAAAAAGTCCAGAACAAAACTAGGAGGACGATCCAGAGTGGTGGACGATGGAGAGAGTAAAGCAGCGGTGGAGGTTAGGGTCACAACACAATCAGGCCTCAACGGCAAAAAGAAAAAAAAGAAAACTGCAGGTTTCCATGGCAACCTGGAGGCACTGCCTGCATGGGACAAAGGATGGCAGGTCCCAGTGTGTGTGATTGGGAGAGGGAGAGAGTGAGTGATGTCTGGCAGAGCGAGCTCGGCCCTCCTGGGGCCCTCATTCGTTTGTCTCTCACCGAGACCACAGGAGCCCAGAGATGGAGGAGGAGGAGGAGGAGGTGGAGGAGGTGAGGGGGGAGGAGGACGGCGAGGGGGCAACTGATGTGGAAAGAGAGGATGATGAAGAGGTGCAGGAAAAGAGATGCATGGAGACGGAAATGAAAAGGAACAAAATGAAATTTGAGGGACGAGAGTTCGTTTTGCGATCACTCGTCCGTCAGTCGTCCTTTTGAAAAATAAGCTTTCACCGTTACATTTTGGCAAATTAATTACACCAATTAGTGGGGTACTCAGAATTTAAAAGTTTTAATTACCTGACTAAAACAGCTCCTACATGGCTCCACGGAAAATAAGGAAAGAAATGAGAGTGCGTAGGCACGATCTGACTGCAAAAAGTCTTCCCAAAGAAGTGACTCATTCATGACTTTTTGTTTTCGGTGTCATTTCCAGGTGTTGATCACACAAACAAGGACCTGCAGAGAAACTTTGTGAGTAAACTTAAAATGTGATCTCATGCACAGCTGATGGGTACACAATCTAATCCTGCTTATATCGTTCCATACTTTCATTAGACTGAAATCTGTGTATTGACTTTCTCTCAAACATCTTCTATTACTTAAAAAGCTGAGACAATAAAGAGTGATAAAGCTGCTTTATTCTGTTAGGCTGGTGTTACGCCGGCCAGCCGTAGAGCATATGCGGAGTGGCGGCGTTGTTTGCTCCTGTCTTGTCATTTATAATCCTATAGGCGGATCGAAGCAGGCAGGCCAACTTGTACTTTGTCAGAGCAGATTGTCTGGCATGGATAAGCCTGGCTGGAGAGAGATGCATAATTGCTCTTGTACTCTTTGCTGCCAAGACATCCTCCTCTCGTTATGCCTATATACTCTGGCAAACAAGTCAGACATGTTCACTTTTATGAGGTGGTGTAAACCACAGAAACACGGCGAAAGCGAGTGTCCATCAGTCAGACGTTGACAGACTAATTCAGAGTTTTGTCCTTCATTTCCTGTCATGTCGCTCTTGTTGTGACACCGTTTGTTTCCTGTCTGGATTTCAGGAGGCCTTCGCCAGTTTTGACCTACGAGAGTCACATGGTCTATCCCACGATCCCATGCCCGTCAGAGACGAGGAGAACAGGTAACAGCCGACGTCCTACCTTTGTTTCCTTGGGAGAGTCGATGAATTGAGCCTGGTGAAAGTTGAGAGAAAGAACAGTGACTTAATCTTGATTTATTCCCTCAGTAAACATTGTAAATATGAGTTTATGGTCTCAGTCTCTAGTTTCAAGTCCTCTTCAACACATCATGATATTCATTTAATAAATTATGGTCCAATTTAGAGTCGAACAGACCATAAAGCAGAGGATGATTTAGGGCAGGGCTACCTGCTGATTGACATGCCGTTACCATGGCAACGCCTGTCCGAACGTCGTCCATGAGCTTTAACTCTTTCACAGTGAATATGAAAGTTAATTTTAACATTTTTGTTCATCTAAAAATGTTTTATTCAGTGTTCAGTTGCTCTCAGATCCACCCCCCCCCCCCCCCAAAGAAAACAAGATGGCGACAACCATAATGGAGAAGTCAAGGCTTCAAAAAGGCAGTACGCAAACTGATGGGTAACGTCAGGATGACGACATCCCTCTCCTATATACAGGCTGTGTTCTTACCCAAGATTATTTTTGCCAAATATTCATTTTCATCTCCAAATGACTATTTTTAGGCTGGAGAAACACAGATTATTGACGTGAAACTGCTTTATTCACTGTTATTTGCTGTTTTAATAACAATGAACACAGAAGGAATCCATCAGAAAATGACATATTGTCCTTTCATGGTTTTAAAACATTAAAAAGTCAGCCAGAGACTATAACACTATAATAACAGTAAAGAATAAAGGCTGCTTTTGTCTTAAATCAGGGATAATAGTGATCATTTTCAGTGGTAAATCTGCCCAAAAATACAAAAGAAGTGCAAATTATAAATGAAAATGTATTAAATACAAACACGCATAAAAAAATCTGTATTTCAGTGGTGTTTATGAGCAGGAAAGCAGCTAAAATGCTCTCCTTGGTCTCCAGTATCTCAGTGGTTGTCTGTGCAGCTCTTAAAATCAGATGTAATTGTCTGTCCAGACATAATTTGGGTTTTGCTCGGCTCAACACGTCCAAAGTCTCTCACATCATCTCTGCATATTCAGCCTCTGCTGACGTCGCCCCCCCTCTGTTTCAGCCATGGTACCCGGTGTGCAGGGGAAGTTGCCATGGAGGCCAACAACTCCTACTGCGGCGTGGGCATCGCCTTCAACGCCAGAATAGGAGGTGAGGAAAACAGAACCGGCTTATGATGGTGGGAGGCAGTGCATTGTGGGTGGACTGCAGTCGTCAAGATGACACTGGGTTTAAAAAAAACAAAACAAAAAAAAAAACAATAATTTTTCATAAAGTAGTCACAATTATATGATAATAAAAAAAAATTGAAAAATCACTTACTGTATTTCCATTTGGAGTAAAGCAGCTCCAGTGTGGAGGACAAATGCTCAACATGAACATCTTCAATAATAACAAGGTGGATTAGTTTGAATGGTTTTCTGCAATGACGCCAAATTATCTTTAAAATAAAGATGCACAATTTATTTCTTACCTTTCAGGAAATTAAATGAGAAAATACATTTTATTCATCTAATAATTGTGTTTAATTAACAGTTTGTTTGCAGTTAACTGTATTATTATTACTTACTCTGTTATGCCTTTTTTTTTTACTGTAATTTGTTTATGCTGCTGTGGTGGGTGAATTCCCCCTATTATATAAGGTAAGATGAGATAAGGTAAGATAAGATAAGATAAAACTCGTCCTATGAAAATTGCAAACA
Source organism: Synanceia verrucosa (assembly GCA_029721515.1). Classification (NCBI taxonomy): domain Eukaryota; kingdom Metazoa; phylum Chordata; class Actinopteri; order Perciformes; family Synanceiidae; genus Synanceia; species Synanceia verrucosa. The sequence continues at coordinate 25,790,561 of CM056557.1, forward strand.
GCTGCAAAGTAGGAGGTTTAAACAGATTCAGTGCAGAATAATGCAAGAAGTAATACTATTTCAAAAGAAACAATATAAAAAAACATTATAATCTGCCAGTTTAGAGGAATATTTGGTTTGGATGGAAATTAGCTAATATTTGTTGTTTATGTGTTTATTTGTGGTGTCAGCTTAAAATAACCTGAACTGTGTCATTGTCCATTTGCAAACATTTCAGACCAAGTTTTGGTTTTCACTGATCCTAAATGCTTCATCCTGAAGAGTGTGTGATTTATTTCATGGCTTTGGGTTCGTGTGGCGGCGACAGACGACACGCTGACTGGCTGCTATCGAGCCGTTGCTGACCCTATTTAACAGCTCATTTTTTAGCGGGTAATGGCTTTTTTAGTGTGGGTTGTAACTTTGGCAAGGGATGAATGGAGCGGACGTGTGAGATCGCTCGTTTTCTGTTGTGAAATCAAAGTTTTTTTATAGGATCCTCTGAGAGGGCTATAAAACACAAGTTAATGAGGAGCGATATGATATGTTTGAGTAAGAAAACACATCGGAGCGAATGGAGGACTGAACTGTGACCTCTGTGATCTTTGACCTTTGACCCTCCATCATTTGTCTTTTGCAGGAGAGGAAAGAAAAAAAACTGTGAGGCAAGACTAGGAATCTCTTCCCACAGTTAAGTCTTAATTTCACCTCGCTGAGTCTGTTTTATCCCGACTGATAAACAGAGTGAGGTGAAGGTGAAAGATGCATGTCCACTGCAAAGTGAATGAATCAACAGAAAGAAAGAATATGATTTGATGCTTTGCAAGAACATTAAGACAATTATAGGAAGGAAAAGAAACAAGAACGTCCTTCACTGGAAATTCAAGCTCAATTCAGTGTCTTTTCTTCAGAAAAAGGACATGATGCACACATGAAAAAGCACTTAAAGTGTCTATAATCGTATTTATATTTATATCAAAGGGAGCCTCTCATTACTAACCCACAGCAAATAAAATAAATCACACTTTTGTACAGTTGTGGTCAGTTACCTGTTAATTAATTAAGTTGAACAACAGTCTTTATTTACTTTTCTCTAGTTATCATCATAATATCGACTCATTTTCGTTCGGTGGAGCTGAACTACCATTGAATGATAATATGAGCAACTGTTTGCTCGCAAGTTCACCACATCAACATAAAAGGTGATTTAATAATTCAGTGTTGTGTTTACAGCCAGTAGTTTAATCACTGCAATCAATTTCTTGTTATAGTTGGCGTTGTAAAAGAATATTAATTAAGTTCCCTGTGGCCCTTTTCAGATCACTTTCTTTTCGCTCTGGTTATTGAGGCTGTCCTCAAACACTGTTCACAGCTTTAACAATGAAAACTAAATGCACTGTCATTCGTGTACATCCCAAAAATCAATCCACGTAGCTCTGAAACAGGAAGAATAAAGAGCAGCATAAAATAAACGACAAACATAAACAGCGTAGGGAGGAGGTCAAGTCCCCTTGACCAAAAATATGTCGCTTCTGGTGTTATTTTATCCCAAACCTCCATCTTTTACGTTACTAAACAGCTTTGTTTGCTTTATTTTGAAAAGACTGGAGAGGAAATGGACAGTGGTCATTCATTGTGAGAAATCATACTAACAAATATAAATAAAAAATATATGAGGAGCAGACAGAAAACAGAGATCAGACACAGAAACTGGAGTGTATCTGAAATAAGAGGAGACAGAAACAGATAATATAGACCTGAGCTCCTGGGTGACATTTCCCATCCGTTCAGGTATACGATTGTTGGGCGGCTCGGTCACCGACACCATGGAGGCCACAGCTCTGACCTTCAACTTCCACCTCATCGACATCTATGTCTGCAGCTGGGGCCCGAAGGACGACGGCGCCAAGATGGACGGTCCTCATGTCCTGACCGAGCGAGCCCTTCGGTTGGCAACCCAAGAGGTGTGACTTCCTGTCTGTCAGGTGGAGCTGAGAGACGGGCCAAACGTTGAAATGTTATAGATGGATTTAAAGACACCTATATCTTCAATATTTTACAAAATATTACAAAAATAATGCCATTTTGACAAGGATTTTTACGAGTTCAAGAAGCACCTGAGCAGTTGTCAGCTAACGTTAGCTTAGCAGCACCTTAGGAGCTAGTTGGATCCCCCACAAGGAGGGGTATGAGCTCCCATAAAGGCAGTAAAATCCTACATCTTTGGGGTTTTTCCAGACCAACATTCATTGATTTAATCACAAATACATTTCTCTGACTAAAACATACATGGTTTCCAAAAGAACTAGTAACAGTAAGTTTATTTGTTGAGGAAACATTTCTCAATTTCCCCCGTTAACGTAAAATGGTTCAGTCCACCTGGTTCGCAGCCTGCAGAGCGTAACAGACAGATAGCGACTTAACCAGTGGAGGAGGAGACGGCAAGATGTTTAAAAAGTCAGAGAGTAAAAAAAAAGAAAGTAAAAAAAGTTCAGACAGGAGAAAGAAGTGAAGGGTCGACAGTTTGTCACCAGTTCTTTCATAGGTAAGGTGGGTCTGTTAGTGGTTTATGTGATGGAAAGTTCTGGAACATTAGCTTGTTAGCTATTCCTAGCTTTGTCCAGAGTTTATAAGCTAGCTCACTTTTCTCCACATATTAGCTCACATTTCTGAATGAAACTCTGGATTTATTCATTCAGTGCTTCCTCTACCAAGTAACTGTCATGTTGTTCTTTAGAATTTTAGATATCCCTCACAAAGCAGGGTGAAACAAGTGACGTTAGCCTCTGCTAACTAACTAGCTAACGTGTGCTGAACATCATGATAAACTCACTTTTTCCAGTGCTGCTCTTCACACATCTGAGGATCTGGAGCTCCACTGTGAAATAAGATGAGCCAGAAATTATGAGACAGACGACAATGACTGCAGACATAGTCAGACAGACGTTATGAGAAAAATAATGTGTTTTTTTAACGTTAAAGCATGTAAACATGTTTTAGTAGAAAACCATAATACATGTCTGAACCTGGAAATTAGCATGATGTGTTCCTTTTGTATTAAGTAATGATGAAAAGTATGTTTAAAGTCTCTCTTTAGATTTTATTTGTGGATTTGTTTCTTCACTAATCTACTTTTCCCCTGTAACTGAGCCCTAGTGTACATATTAGGCTATACAGAGCTAAACTAATGTATTATCACACCACCCAGTGTCAGGTGTTTACCATCACTGCCCTAAATTAACAGTATTACTGATTACCGAAATATTTTAATGTTTGTGTAATGGTTAATCCACCAGTATGTACAAGCTCTTTAATCAAAATTATATCTTTAATGATAAAATATAAAAATATCAAAGCACATTATTATATTTTGACTGAGACTGAGTTATTTCCTGTCATTCCTGAACAGAAAAAATGTGTTTTAGTGGTTGTTTGTTATTCTGGATTCATTTCTGACTTCTCGGTGAATCCAGTGTTGTGGATCAAATTTGGGTCTGAAAAGGTGAATTCAGTTTAAATTCCTCACTCCTGTTCAAAATGGTGAACGAAAGTAGTGATCTCAGTGAGGAAGAAAGAGTCCAGTTAAAGTGAATTAAATGATACTGGTGGATCTTTAAGGCTCTAAAACATCTGTTAACTATGGATATTTTCATATAAGAATGGAAACATCCTCTCTGTTTATGCTCTCAGGGCCGAGGTGGGAAGGGCAGCATCTTTGTGTGGGCGTCAGGTAACGGTGGGATGCAGCTTGACCACTGTGGCGCTGATGGATACGTTAACTCCATCTACAGCGTCGCCATCGGCGCCGTCTCTCAAACGGGGAAGCCCGCCCACTTTGGTGAGGCTTGCCCCGGCGTGATGGCCGTCACTCTGACAGGGGCCGGCGTGGGAGGCCAGTTACCTCTGGTTAGTGTGCCTGCAACCCCTAACACTTCTAACAACAGTGTTTATCATTAATCAGTGGATATAGATATATAAGTGTGTGTGCTGGCAGCCCTGCTCTCTGGCTCCTGTGATGCTGTGAGAAGCCTGTTAAAGAGCAGCGACTGGTGTGATATTTATAGAGGCCTGCCAAGTGACCTGGGTGACTGCTGGGCACACACACACACACACACACACACACACACACACACACACACACACACAGGGACGCAAACAAGTGTTAATTGGAGGTAAAGCAGTGCTGCAGTGGCTGAGGAGGAAGCGGAGGTGTTGATGGCGGAGGTAACAGTGAAAAGCCAGGAAGAGACGGTTTCATCAGCATGGTATCACCTCCGTCTGCCCTCTTTCACCTCACATTAGGGGGTGGTCGGACTAAGACACAAGCTTTTTTTTTTCTTTTTAATTAGCAGCACTGTAAAACCGTTGACATGTTCTAACGACTGATCCAGTAGATGGAAATCCCACAGAAATTCAGATTCAGAGTTAGACGTCCACACAGCTGTTTAATATGATGCATCACTGTTGTTAACTTAAGTAATCACAATACATTTACTGTCTGCATGATGGGAGGACAGAAAAGCGAATCAAACATCAATTTTTTATCGTTCACCCTTCACTCTCCAGCATCTTTCTTTTCTACTAGTCCTACATGTCTTCTGTCTCCTTTAACATGTCCTTTCTGGTGTCTGTCCTCCGTTTGTCACAATATTGAGCTTTACTTTGAAATGACCTGATGTCTTTCCTCCTTTTATTACAACAAAGACCTTTACTTTGAAATGATCTGGCATCTCACGTGATGTAACAGAGTAATCAAAAGTAATGGTACTAATAGTGTATATAATTACTGCACCTTGCTGCAGTGAGTAACTAGTGATGAGTAATCCATTACTTTTTGGACTAACTACCCCTTCACTGTCTGCAGATCACCTTGACCACCGTCGATGATGGCTGCATCACAAACTTCCCAGGAACGTCCAGCGCTGCTCCGATCGCTGCAGGGATTCTGGCTCTGACTCTGGAGGTGAAGTGAGTGTCTCTGGGTTGTCTTATTGATTCCTTTAGTGTTGCTCAAGGACACTTCAGCGGTGCGTGTGCGTGTGTGTGTGTGTGTGTTAGCACCTTGTCTTTTCTGAAGCAGCTTTGTTGGACCTTCAGTGCTTTTCTGCTTTTAACATGTTGCTAGACTGAAACTGAAATCTCCAGCTCTGCTTGTTCCAAGAGTCAATCAGCAGATTGAATATTTTAATTCTCAGTTAATCTGTTGATTAACATTTATTTGTTTTGTGTATAAAATGCTTGCCAAGGCCCCAGGAGACATCTTCAAATTAATTATAGCATCCAAAACCTAAAAAGAAAGATTTGTTGGGCCTCTTTTAGGAACAGCTTGGTATTTTTGTCTGAAGAAATTTCATACCGTGGGCAGATTCATCCATCACTTCTGTTTTAAAATGATTAATAAATAAATGAATAAATGACAAAACGTGATTAACGTCACCTGGGTGTAATTGCAGACCCCTCAAATCAGCCTTATTTCATTTCCTGTTGACTTTGTTATTTACAGAGACAAATTAACCTTCAATTAGTTCACAATTTAAGTAATTTTGCAATTTGACATGTTCGTATTTGTAATGCAGTCAAACAATAGCATAAATAACCAATTTTAATTCATGATGATGATGTCATTAGGATAAGTGAAGACATTCTCAAACTCAACATTCCTTCGAAGATATAATTAGTGAAAAACTTTGTGACTATCGTAAATTGTGTTTGTGTCGAAGAGAAAAATGAAAATACAAATAAAATTGAAGTTCTCCTAAAATCACTCTTAGTCAAGTTTATTTTTCTGTCAACAGAAATAGAAATATTTATTCGAAATGAGAAAATTATGACATTAAAATTTGTTAAATGCTTGTATTTTTCTATTTTTTTTTTTTAAACTATAGTTGACCTTTCCATATCTCTGTATATTTATCTGTCTCTTCGCTGCTGTGATGCTATAAATTTCCTTGCTGTGGAATTAATAACGATTTATCTTAAATTGTTTTCTCATATGAGTGTACACTCAAAAAAAAGCCAAACTGAGTGTCTATTACATTAATCTAAGTGTAACTTGTAGCTTCTACCATATATAGTCATGTTTAGTGGTTGAACATCATTAAGTAATGTTATTTGAGCATGATGTGCAATAACTTAACATTGTGTAAATTAATTCATGCATAAGCTCAAGTCCTTTACTTGACTTAAAATATCTTTGACTTCAAAATAAACCACTGCACAGAAATGTCACGTAACTTATTATATGCGAAATTAATCATTCAAAATAATAGAATGGATCTGTATAATTTTGAGTGATTAATTTCGTCACCAAGTGTTTTCATAGTGTGCTCACTAATCATAGCAGCATTATTGCTATGGTTAGCTACTTAGCATTTGCGTCTCTTGCTAAATGAGTGTATTATGATTGGGTAGAAATCATTTCCATCATTTTTTTATGTTCACCCAACCAATGACTATTTTGAGTGTGCCGTTCCTTGAGATTTTCTGCTGTTTTCGGCGTCGACTCTCAGTGACAGAACCTTCTGGATCTCGTTGTCTCATGAAAACTTCATCAACTCCTCGCTGTGACTTCAAAACAATAATAATCTTTTCACATATGGACATTCTTTCAGCGTCTGCAGCTCCAGCGACATTTAGATGAGTTCAGGGTCGTAGCGAAGATCATCTTTAGCTTTCTTTCTAAATCTGCAAATATATCTCCTCTCCCTCCCTTTGTCTCGTCTGCCACTTCCTACCATTTCCCAAGCCCCCTTTCTTCTTCTTTTTTTATTTTCTTCATCCCTCTTAACTCGCCAGCTGTCGGTGTGGCCTCAGGCCTGGTGTTTTGTGGCGGCGTCAGCGGCGTCTACGCCTCCTTCACGTTATGGATGGTGCTAGAGGCCGGCTTTACTGCTCCAGCTGTCGTGCCGCGGCGTCTCGGTCTCGGTCGCTTGGCTGTAAAATGGAGCGCTGGTCCCCTGGGCGAGGCGACTCCCAGGACATTACTGTTAAAGGCTTTGTCGTGACCCGCCGCCACTGACTAAACTATATATCACCTCTGGCGCTCAGATCGGCAGCATTCAGCTCACGTCTTTATGGAGCCGGCTTCTCTCTCTGTCTGTGTTTTCTCACACTTGCTCATTCTGTGTCTCACTCTTTCTCCCCACATTTCACACTAACACACTTTATTCTGCTGTAGTCACTCATGCAAACCTCCTTTCTTTTCTCTGAAACAACCTGAACCAGATTTAAAGGTGTAATAATATGTGGCATCTTTGCATTGAAATATCTAAAAAATACTATGATATATACAATTAACGTTTCACCATTTTGAACAGGAGTGAGGAATTTAAACTGAATTCACCTTGTTAGACCCAAATTTGAGCCAGAACACTGGCAATATGTAGTGCAGTGATGGTAAACACACTGGGTGGAGGGATAATACCTTTATTAAGCATTGTATATATTTTTAAAAAGTGTACTTACTATCCCACTTGTTCAAACTAGAGAAATACTCAAGTTTATTATAGGTAAAAATCCTTATCATTGGTCGTCTATCAGTGGCATCATATCCGCTTTGAACATGAAAACAAAGAAAACGTTAGCGGCATAATTGGCTTTTTATCCAGTTTTAAACCACATTTTTATGTTATGATTTGGTAGATTTTTATCTAGATAGATGAAGGATTTTTAGTCATCAGATGTCTGGATGTGAAGTTATCAGATAAACTAGCAGAGCAAACGTTAGCGGCAGCACCTGTGTCTGCTGAACTCCATTGGAAAAATACTGATTTTAAACGTGAAACTGCTTTAGTCAGTGTTCTTAATGGTTTTAGTCAGCAGGTTGTGTTTTTTTTTGAGAAATAAACATCTCTGTGGATAATTCAGCTGTTGGTAAAATTATTCTGAACATCTGGCTGTGAAGTTATCAGAGAAGTAAGCTGAGACTCCAACTCCCATGATTCTATGCTGCTTCCACATCACCAAAACTCCTTCTGTTGAAAAATTCCATATCATGTGTTTAATATATAATACATTTAATCCCCATCATTCACTTTATCATCTCCACTGACATTTTCTCTTCATGCAAAATGCTCAAACTTTTCTTTCAATCTTTTGTTTTATCTTTTGTTAATTTATCAAAAACAGTGCGAGCAGAATGGGGGTGGGGGGCACTTACTAGATGTTAATGAAATTGCACAGACTTGAAAACGAATCCTATTTGTCACCCCTGATATGATTTGAAGTTCCTCTGCTGGGAATAGCAGATATCGTAGCAGAGAGCCTGAATGGGCGTTCGGCTTGTTGTCGTTATCAGGAAAACCCCCTCGGCTTGTTGCTACGGTGACCGTGTCACCGTCTATCTGTCTCCCTGACACCATGTTGGCCTGTCTGTCTGTGTTTCCATCTGTCTCGACGCCTGTCCAACAAACCATCAGGGTAGATCAATTCTTCGCTCATCTTCCTGTCTGCGACTGTCGTTTTGTTCACTTTATCACCGCCTCAACTTCGCCTCATCCGTTCATTCATCCTTTTGCTTTTGCTGCGATTCCACCTCCATGTTTTTATTTGCTTATTTGGGCTGGATTGGATTGTCTTGGTTTTTAACCCCTCTCAACCTCTGCTGTGATCACCTGAACTCCGTCCTCTCTTACAGTCTCAACACAGCAGCAAAACATGTTTAAATAAACTTTACACCAGCAGATATCAAAGTGCTCCATGATAAGTCCATGTAGAGTAACTGCATTTTCCAAAGAAGAAGAATTTGTCTTTGTTGATACATGTATAAATAAATATAAATATGAATAATAGGACAAATTAACTCCTGTGTACCGTATATTAGTTATGCACCTTCTTGATTATCTTCTCAATTAATCAATTAGTTGTTTAGATTGTAGAATCCTCAATATAATATATATTAATATGGATATTCAAGGAAACCAGAAACACATTTATGAATCTGCAATCAGAGAATTTGAATAAACTCAAACTAATTAATTGATTAATTGATTATTTAGTTGACTAATCGATCGATCAATTCGATTCTATGTGCTCTGGAGGAATAAGGGAAATGATGTATAAAAGGTTCTCTGTGGGGAGTTGAGGAGTAATCAGCCGGTGATCTCAGTGGGGGGGTGAGCATGGATGAGTGAATTCACTTCCTCTAATTGGTCTTAACTCAAACACTGATGCACACATACACCCTCCTGCTGCGTGATGCTTTTCATTTGAAATGCATTGAAGGTCACACTGGTGTGCATGACCTCCCACAGCTCCATGACTGAAATGTGATGATCCTGTTATTAACATTATGTGAAACTCCTTGACATTCTCTGACATGCCTTTTCATCTGTTAGCATCAACAGGTTTTTTGCTCCATCAGTCCTCTAAGTATTACACATTTAGAGCAGCTTTAACCAGGCTCTCGAGGGCTACTTGGTAGCTATAAGCTATATCTACAATCTATAAATCGATAAACTATAAAACCAGGAAAATATCTGCTCACTTTTACACTTGGCAGGTTTATTTGCATCATGAGCTGTCGAAGTTGGTACAATTTGGATTTGTACCACGTTTAATATTAATAAACTTTGATGTCTACAGCATGCAAAAATGTTTTGGTTCAATTGTACTCTATATTTTGAATAGTTTTGGCCAGTTAACTTGTGCTGAGACAGCTGTAAACGGAGACATTTCCAAGGTGGAACTGAAGCCGTTAATCAATCAATCAATCAAAAAATGGAAATGTACCTCGCAGAACATGGGGGTTGCTTGTCTTCTGCTGTCTCGTTCGTTTGGTTAGTTTGTGTTTTTCTTGTGATTTCGGTTAGTCAAAATTCACCAACGTCACACAATAACACTAACAAACTAAAATATTGAGGCAGCGGTAAACAGGTGACTCCTCTGGTCTGTGAGATAAAATTACAGTTTGTTTCAATGGAGTCTGGTAAAGAACTAAAGGAGAGCTAAATACAGTTAACGCTGAAACTGATATGTTTTTTAGGTGGTTAAAATAAGTAAAAATAAGCAGTGCATTGCTTTCATTGACTTCTGGTTGTTCTAAATTGGAGATACACTGACCTCCACTAATACACATTTATGGATAAGTACCTCACACAACCCCACTGAAAACAGCCAGACTACCCCTTTAAGCAGCCACCCTACCAACAGAAATAATCACACACATAAATACAGATCTAAATTGACCATCATACAAACACACACAGACATGAGTGCTTGTGTACTCATTAACCACAGGAAATCAGGGCTACGCTGGTGGAGTGTATTTAAAGGAGATTGCAGGCATGCAGTTATTGGACTTGGCCTAATTGATAAACCCATTAGTAACACTTGTTCAGATAACATGGGAGGAATCTTCGGCCTGCTCACAGTCGCTCCAAATGGCTTCACTTAGGCTTAGAGTGCAGCACATTAAGAGAAGATTACAGAGCGTCTGCAGCCAAAGCCTTGCTGCTTTCAGGGTAAAAGAGAGGAAGGACGGCAATGGGGGGAAAACATTGGACTCTGACCCTCCATGGGGAGGGGTGGCGTTTGTGTGTGCGGTTATGACGCAGTGGGTGATATGCCATGTTTCTGTACATGTGTGGGTGTTTCTTTTACCCACCAGTGCCTTTCAACTAAAACTCGACGAGGGAGAACGCAAAGTGTCCAAGCAGAGGATGCACTTCCTGGGATGGTGGGGTTTGAGCTGCCTGCTTGTTTGTTACCAACACATTACACCCTGCTGACTAACAAGCTTGACTGTTAGTGAGATCTCCCTCAGTTTGTGTTGAAATAAAAAAAGAGGAGATGAACATGGAGATGGGACCCGCTGAGCCTCGGTAGAGCTGGCATTAGGGTGAATATAAATGCATCAGTCTGTTCTGGCTGCTCCCATGAGACTTAACGAGCTGAAGACTATCACTGATGTTTGAGTTAAAGCTGATGGTGGATCATATTTCATAGTAGTCCTCATGTTTAAAATGGACCTTTTCAAGGCACAAAATTACAAATATTCAGGGATGAACTGATCTTTCTCCCCTGGTATATCACTGATCAAAATCTGTAAATCATAATCATAACTAAAATAATAAAAATAGAAGTAGATTGGCTGGATATCTGATGTTCACAAGGCAATTACTGACTCACCTTACTGCTTACATCATTTGCAAACATGCAGAATATTATAACCAAACATATTATGTGGCTCCCTGCAGAATTTACTAGAATAAAATCCAGTGTGATGTTTCTAAGTGATCAGGTGCTGTCAGTGTTTTGCCTCTCTCTTTCTTCACCCCTTCATTGCCCATCTTTTGCCTTCCCTCCCCTGGGCTGGACACTTTGTCCTTGCATTCCTTGCCTCCTCCTCCTCCTCCTCTTCTCTGCCTGAACCCAGTGTGAGTGATAAATTATTCGTGGGCATGCTCTGAGGGCCCAGGGCTGCTCATTCCTGCACACAGAGGACTCGCATTGATCCGGCCTGTGGTTCAACTTAATTGGAAACCCAGTTACACCAGAAACACACATAGTAACACTGCAACACACACACACACACACACACACACACACACATACAGATGCATGCACTTCCAGACACGCCATCTACTGTAAAGCTGCATTAACACACACACACATGCACACATATGTGCCATTGTACAGTAATACACCCGTGTATAGGTGTGTGGATATTACAAATGTCAACATAATTATACAACACAGGCAACCCCCACATGCATTCATGCATTAAAGTTTTACAGAATTAACATCTGCCTAAGTATCAGCTACAGTCTGTGTGTGTTAACGTACACACACTGCAGGGCATGATGCAGTACTGCGCACACACACACACTTCCTGTGCAGGGATACACAACGTTAGAAACACTCAATGTGGCACACAAGGACAAGTGGATGGCCACAAACCTCACACTTTATAGTCACTACGGCGGCATCCTAAGCAGCACTAAAGAGGAGTAACAGTCCACAGTGGAGCAATATGGAGGCCCAGGGTTATCGATTGGACCGAGACACTGACTATCATACGGCTAATAGATTACATCAGACACATCGGAGCGGCCCAGTCAATGAGGCCTGATCCTATTAACTGGGGATTTGTAAACAGTTGTGTGCTCACTGTGACGGCTGCTGTGCTGCTTTGTGAGGCTTGGCGAGGGGCTGGAGTCGCTGCCGCCGCTGCCGCCGCCGCCCGTCATTATATTGTGTTTATAACAGTTCATTCTGATGCTGCCTGTCCCCTCAGGTGTTTGAGGTTTGGCTGTAGTGCAGTGAGTTTGTCAACGTTGCACTGCTGATGGACATTGAGGGACAGTGTGCAGCATTTAGAGGCACGACTGGAAGATAATGTTAACATAGCAGTTCTTCTGTGCTGCTCACAAGGGGGAATAGTAGTTGGTTGCAATCTGCAGCCTCACCACCAGATGCCACCAGATCGTTCACGCTGCACCTTTAATGTTGGACAGAGGAGATCCTTAAAAAGGACACCTCCTGCACAATATTTATTTTAGTCATACAGTTTGTGTGTGGGTGTTAATGCGTTAATTTGTTAATGCATAACGTTTTGACACACCCTCGCTTCCTGCTGCAGTCATAATGGATCAGTATGTTCCCGGCTAGCTAGCTAGTTGACCCGTTGGCTAACATTATTTTAAAAATAATTAAAAAAGGTTTCTATTGAGTGTAATCACACATATATAAATATTAGGGCTGTGGAAATTATCATGTTTAAGTGATTAATTGGGTTAACGTGTTAACTTCTGCAGTGGTAACTCTACTGGGTCAAAGGGTTAGGTCTGGCAGGTCATGAAGCAGAACTCCATTCAAAAAATCAAGGAAACTAACAACACAATCATAACTAAAGATCAAACATGCTAATAAAATTAGATTAACTGTTTTTTCTGACTCTGTCCAAACTTCTCCTGTAATTCAGCAAACAAATAATGCACCAAAGTATTGATTTGTGACATGAAATGGACAAAAATTCAAAGTGAAGGAGGCTGTCTTTTCCAGCAATTTATCCAAGTAGAGTTACCGTCGTGCAAATTAGCTAATTTGTGCAACTTTAACAGCCTTAATAAATATTGTATTTAAAATTCTGTAAATAGTAGATTTATGCCTTCTTGCAGTTAAACCAAACCCAACAGGAGGAGGAAACACATCCAGCGTTGAACCGAAGAGGGAAAAAGTGGCGCCTCACAAGTTAACAGCTCAGTTCATCTTAAGTCCATTACAGCATAAGCAATACTTCTGTTTAACCAGTGCCGTGGTGGATGATCAGTCGTGGGCTTTTCAGATTAATTTCGTGGCCTAAACCTATTCACACGTCCCTTCAGGGTCTGTGCAGCAAAGAGGAGTGAACTGATAGCAGTAAACTGGGTCCTCAGCCAGCGCTGTGTTTTCAACAGCAAAACGACTTTTCCAAAATAAATAGATCTGTGTCGCGGACTGCTAGGAGAGAGAAAAGCCCTCGGTTCAATAATTAATTCCCGAGTCGAGGGTTTTGGAGAGACGCTGATTGGGCTGATTCTTTTTTTTATATATATTATTCTGTTATGATACAAAGGAGGCCGTTTGAAGTAATTTGTCCCAGAGAGAGCTGCTTGGAATACCATACATGCTTTGATTTAGCAAAGCAAATTTAATTTTGTTTGCTTTATGCAAACCAGCCAGGGCCGCGGGGGTTTCTCTGATTCCACCAGAGGGGTGTTGGTGGTGGTGCTGATGATGGAGGTGGTGGGGGGGTGCACATAACAGAATCACACTGCTGCCGCTAATATATAATACACAACAACACACACAGCATGCAGTGTGCCGCAACAGTTCAAAAGTACAAAGCCTACTCCCCCACACGTACATACTCCAATCCCTTTGAAATCAAAGCTTAAAATAATTGTTTGTGCATTTTGTTTTGTTTCATTCTATCCATCTATTATTAGTGTTACTGGTATTATTCCTATCATGTTGTTTTAGCTGCCTGCTCTCGCTGCTTGCCAGGGTTTTTTTTTTCAGTTTTGTTACTAATGAAAGCTTTTTCTCCTCGCTTTTGTTCTGCTTTTCTTCCAATACGTGGATAGAATACACGTGTTTGTATCTGCAGCCGATATTTCCTGAGATGTCTGACACAATAATGAAGAGGCAACTCGCGATTTAGCCTTTAGGGTTTTTTCTTCAAGACCATAAAGATATAATATAGGCGTTCATGATGTATTGCAGTTATGCTGTTAATGATGAGGAGAAATTAACCGTGTGCAGCACCTTTAATTACCTTCGGTCTTCTGTGCTGTCCGTGTACAGATGTTATGCAAACAGTGAAGGCATTTCTTCTCAGAAAGAGGAAAAGGCCATTCAGAATGGGTGGCCAAGCGTTTTTCTTATACTCCATTCAACTCATTTTCTTAGGGAACAATAATGAGTGGATAAAGCAGAAAAACCCAATTTCCTTTATGCTTTTTATATCCCGAAAAAGCCCTCGTTGACGGCCCTTTGGTCTTTTGTTATAGAAAACTGAGCTAATATCCTCCAGCTCTCTGCGCAGTTTAAAGGTCTTAATTGGATTCCATTAGTATATTGCTTGACATGACACTTGAGTCCGCTCTATTAGAATTCCCCTGCCTGGGATTAAAAAGAAGACTTTTTCTGCATCCGAGTCTCTCGGCTCCTTTGTTAAAGTCTCAAATATTCTTTGTTGGATTCACAGCTTTTTTTTATTATTTTCTTTGGTCACACCATTGTTAAAACTTGACTTAAACAGGTGCTTTTATGTGGAGAGGTATGATCGTGTCTCATTGCATCAGTTTTTGTATCACTAAACCGTAGTGTTAATACAGTGTAAGCCTGATAAAATGAGCTGTAAGCCCCGTAAAACAGCCTGCACACCAGACCAGATCTCACGTCGAGCTCTCGGCAGGTGTCTTTTCAGATCACGCAGAGTTGAAGTGTTTCCTCTGTGGTTTCAGTCGTTGTTGAACACAGGCCGAAGGAAAAGGCCCGTTTGATGATATTCTGTTTCATGTCTCTCGCCCCAGTCCTGAGCTGACCTGGAGGGATGTGCAGCATCTGATCGCCAAGACGGCAAAGATCCCCGACCCCGAAGAACCCGGCTGGCGCATCAACGCAGCGGGATACCACGTTCACCATAGGTACTGTGATGCATCCATGCAAACACTCACTGGAGTTACATTTAAAGCCAAAACTTTCCAGACGTTCTGTTTAAAGTTGGTTTGTAAACTTCCTGATAAGGAAATAAGGAAAAGGGTCGTAGATTTCTGAGTGATGCTGTCACTCCACAAAGAACTGAAGCAGTTCAGGGGCTCCAACCAGTACTAGCAAGATGTTCCTAATGAAGTTGCCGGTGAGTATACATTGTATACTCCAAAAAGCCGAACTGGGTGTCTGCTACATTAATATGTAATATTAATATAAATGCATGGGCATTAGGTTAATTGGTGACTGTAGGTTGTCTGTCTCTATGTCCTAAGACAGCTGGGATAGGCTATTTTTAGGAGTAAAAATGACCAATTGTGGTTTTTATGGGTATTTATGTGCCACACTATTTCTCTGTAACTTCCTGACCGCCATGAGGTTGCCAGGCAACCAGGAAAGGCTTCAGGACTTCTTGTTGCCAAGAAATAATCTGGCACATAACCCTGAGTAAAACCATAATCTGCCAGACGAGCTGCTTCACCCTTTTTCAAGTCTTTTTTCTTTCATTTTTGCTAAGATAAGCACATCTTTTAATGCTTCTCAGACAGTCAAACCTTCTGGATTACACAAACAGATAAATATTGATGATTTCAAATCAAATTTCAAATCAACAATCTCTAAAAATCTCACTAGGAACACATTGTGATAGGAGGAGATTCTGTGATATGAATGATGATATACCAGGACTGTATGGTGCATAGCATAGTGTAATTGTTTATATGTTTGTTTACCAGCTTGTTTATCTGTCTGTGTGACATGTCATCAACCCCCCTAAAGATAATTCCTCAAAAAGAAAGCTATATGATTGATTTACAGTGTGGTTATGAAATATATGATTACAAAAAACTGATTAAAACCTAAAAACACTAAATGAATAAAACAGCTTCAGGTTAAAAGTCAATGTTTCTACAACACTGTTTGTCGCATTGCATGCCGCTAATTTTAGCTCAGCTTTCTTCTCAGATAACTTCACGTCCAGATGTTCATTAGAATTTCACCAGGAGCTGAATTATCCACAGAGATGTTTTTTTTTTTTATCCAAAACAAACCAACCTGCTGATTAAAACCATTAAAAACACTGAATAAAGCAGTTTCACGTTTAAAATCTGTGTTTTTCCAATGCAGTTCTGCGATACAGGTGCTGCCGCTAACGTTTGCCCTGCTAGTTTCTCTGATAACTTCAGATCCAGACATCTGATGACTAAAAAATCCTTCATCTATCTAGATAAAAATCTACCAAATCATAACACATAAAGTCAATTATGCAGCTAACGTTTGCTTAGCATGTTCAAAGCGGATATGATGCCACTGACAGACGACCGATGATACGGATTGTTCCCTTTGATAAAATTGAGGATTTCTCTTATTGAGCAACTGGGATAAACTACTGAGGTCTCCTCCTCTCCACAACAAACTGATTAAAATCTAAAAACACTGATTGAAGCAGCTTCTTGTTAAAAATATGTGGTTCTCCATCTCTATTTGGCAGACACAGGACGCTAACGTTAGCTCAGCTTGTTTTACTGATAACTTCAGATTCAGCTGAATTATCCACAGAACTCACCTTTTCCACATAACAAATGAACCAGGTTATTAAAAACAGCAAAAACAAAATAAAGCAATTTCACTTTAATAATGTGTTTTTTCAATGCAGTTCAGCACACTAAGGTGAAGCCGCTAATGTTAGCTCAGCTCGATTCTCTGATCACTTCACATTCAGATGTCTGATGATAGTCTGAATGTGTATAGTTCGATGTTTAAAAAGTACTCAGAAAAATGTGGCTTGTAAATAAATAAAATTTATCATTATTATTATTATTATTATTTTTAATGCTCAAAGAGGATATACCAAATGAAACGTGCCGTTACCTCAGTTAAAATTACGTTTTTGTCAGGTTTGAGAATTGGTGGAAACATTTGGGATAAATTTAGTACACAACTCAAGAAAATGTGATAAGTTATGGCTTTAACATGAAGACTCTTGTTTGGTGTGCATTTTTCATTTGCTATTTGGGATTTTTGATGACCTGATAAGTATTAAAAAAAAGCTTCATCTTTTCACTTGATGGAGTTTTCTTTTGCAGAATCAGATGTTGTATAGAAAAAACAAAATGTGATGAGATGCCAGGTGTTAGGAGGATAAAGTTTTCTTTTTTGTGTTGTGTATTAAACTCAGGTCTGGCTGTCGGTGACGTCTTCAGTCACGTGCACGCTCTCCTGGTGTAAAGTGCTTAAAAAGCAGCTGTTTTATGACAGGTGAGACAGGTGATCTTGTCTGAGGAGGAGTGTCATTGTGGTCCTCTAATGTTATTATCACACCCAGTGTCCTACCTGCTCTGATTTATATAGACGGCTGCTGGAGGAAATGGAGCTTCTGCTTGTGACTGAAGCATGAATCTGGGAGGGAGAGCCCAGAGCTCCTCCAGACATCCTATAAACGCTTTTACAATGCTTTTACAATGTCAGCCAGGCGATGACATATCGGTAATCAGTCATAGCGTTTGTGATGTTGCACCTTAACGTTTCCTCTTCCTCCTCTTCCTGTTCCTCTCCTCCATCGCCTCTTTCGCAGCACGCTGCGTCGTAAAATAGATTGTAATTACTGTGTTGCTGTGAGAAGAATGGATTAATTAAAATATAATGATGCTGATCACACCAGCGGGCGTCTGTTGAAATCTGTCCATTTAGGGGCTGTGGCTGAGGACTTGTAATGCCCAGATCATACTGCGGCGGCCACTCTAATTATGAAAAATGGTTTATTGCATGGAGAAGGACGGATGGACTCGGCGGTGCAATGAGCGCTGGGTCACTTACCATCAATGAGCTTGTTAGAAAACATCAGAGATTAGATGTGATATCTGTAATGAGGGGATCCATGTTTAAGGAAATTGCAGAAAACACTGAGTGCTTGTTGGTTTTCTTTGGCGTATTCTTGTTCTCTACACCTCAGTTTACTGTCAAAAGAGCCATTTTTCCTCCTTTTCCCCCAAATAACAAAAACACAGCTTCTAAAGTTTTATGTAAAGCCACACGTACAAAAACCTTTGTTGATTAACGGCGATAAAGAAAACTTTCTACTATTAACTGTTATAACCAGTAACTCTCATGAAGAGGAGAAAAAATTGAAACACAGTACTACACAGGCTTATTTAGGTTTTCCTCATATTAGTGGAAAATTAGTGAAATACATTGAAGGCCAATGAATCTGAATTAAACTCCATTTTCTTTTTTTTTGATTTATCCAAGAATTTACTTTGGGATGAATAAAGTTCTAACTTATCTTATTTGATCTTATCTTAATATGTAAAAGTGTCAGTATTTACAGAGAGTGCATAATGTGCATTTTGATTGTACAGCAGTGTAATTAGCACTAACAGACTGAAATGTGCATTCATAAGAGAGAGACTGTGTCATTTCTGCTTTAAAAACTTATAAGAGAAATAAATGGAGACGTTGAGTGTAACATCTCTTAAAAAGTGCCGTGGGGATTGAGGACAGATGGTTGCAGTGAAAGAAGCGTGGCTTTGTAAAAGCTGAAGGAAAAATAGCTGCCTTATAGATGTCAGGCGAGTTGGTATTGATGTGTGTGAATGTATGTTTGTGTGTGTGTGTGTGTGTGTGTGTGTGTTTGGGGATTTGAAGGGGGGGTGGAAAGGGGTCGCCCACATCCCAGAGTTCCCATCTGTTTGACCTCCATATAGACTGGGAGCTTTAGAAACTCTGATGTTGGGGACGACACCCCCCACCACCACCCCCTGCTACACCCTCAGCTCCCACCGCCGTGGCGACAATAAACATGTCAGCCGCCACACGCCAGAGCAATCTGCAATCAGATTTACTGTGCATGAAATATGGTAGTGCTTTTATTGGTCCAGAGGCTTGTCACTCATAATTTATAGGCTGTTGCCAGGCCGGCTGTGATGTCAGCGCCCTCCGGAGAATCAGACGGGGAGTGAAAGTGATGAAGGGGTGAGGGGTGGAGGTGGTGTGGTATTGGGGGGGTTTGGAGATAGAAGAGAACGGGAATAAGGGTGGAAAGAGGAGAAAAAATACACGCATCCATCCTTTTTTCCTCGCTGTGGTGAGTTTATCAGGTTGAAGGAGCGAAATTCTGTTTTTTTTTTGTACAAATGGATCCTCTCCTCCCTGACTGCGATGCTTGCTATCCTTTGAACGCTGACAAGCGTATTGATCACATGGTTGACGGAGTACGAGGGGTGGGGGTGGGTGGGGGGAGCTTGTGGAAGGAAAAGAAAAAATTAATTCACGATTCACATCTCCACCTGAAGCCACTCTGACCCAGAAATAGAAAGTGTGGTGTTACACCGCAGGGTTGAAGAAGCAGGATGTCCAAACAGGCTTAATTTCATTTAATCTCTTCTGATAGCAAAGGTGCAACTACAGTAATTATCCTGTGGGAGATTCAGATGGAAAATAACAGCGGCGAAGTAGATCAAAGCAACGCTGCCCTCTCTGCAAAGACAAAGTGAATATCAAGGAGAATGCCTGAGTGGTAAAAAGGGATCTTACCAAAAAAAAAAAAAAAAACTTGTGTGGCGTTTAAAAAATGAGATAACATTCAATCCCTCTTTTGAAAAATGACGCTCAGTTCACAGAGAACTATTAGAATGTTTACATTTGCGGCATTTTGTTCCATATCAAAATAATTAATTGCCTCCATTTTCAAATTAAAAGTACATTACAACACAATTAAGGATGCAAATGAGTCTGGGCCTGTCACGAGCAGCCAGGAAAAAAGTGAAAGAGTGACTGCCGTTGATGAACGAGGCCTCGCTTGCTTTTTTGTGTATTAGGTGTCGCAATGGATCATAGTGCACGTGTGTGTGTGTGTTTGCGTATTCGGATACGAAGTAATGCCGGCTTTATTGAAGAGGAAGACTCAGTGTTGAAATTACATCAGCATAGGGAAATAAATCAGGCTGTGCAGTAATAAACAACAGAGTAATTAGGTCAGTAAGTGATGGACCAGAGGAGCAGATACTGTGTTATTCCTGTTGTGTTAAAGGCTCCTGTCACCGCTTTAAAAAGAATCACCCAACATAAACACAACATTTCTCTATCGTTGCCTCCTTTCCTGGGGCTCTGACCTCCAGCGAGCCGAGCCCCGTGAAAGATGTCGACATCCACGGCAGAAAACCAGGGACGGTAAAACATAATTTTGTCATAACCTTCCCTCTTTGGAGGGAAAACAGATATAAAAGTATATAGCCTGTGGTTTACGGCGAGTCCCCCTCACCAGGCCTGGCAGCGGCACGCCGGGCTGATGGATGCCGGGCGTCGGACGACTTTTAATTGCTCGTAAATTTTTGATCTGGGGAAGGAAAAAAAAAAAAACGCCACGTTCTCCTTGTCCCCCGGCAACATGGGTGACGGCGCCGCTCAGGAGGGAATAAAAGAGCCTCGACGGAGAAGATGGGAGGCTGAGAAAGAAGGGTGGACAAAAACACATAATGCACTGAAAAATACAGTACAAAGGAATATATGTTACTGCTCCATAGTACAGGAAGACTGTCATACGATGGTGCGTATGATATCTCAAGACAAGTTATTCCTGATTTCTGCTGTGTTTTTCCTGTCCAGCTCCATTGTTTTCAAAATAAACCTCTGTCTTCACAGGAAACCATCAGGGTTAGTTTGTGAAACAAGACTACTTAGGTAGGGTTAGGCTCCAAAATGACTCAGATTTAGGCGAAAGATAAAAACCATTTTCTGAGGACGGGGTGAGAAAACTACTTAGGTTTAGGTAAGAACACTATCTAGTCATGTTTGGGCAAGAAAACCACTAACTTACTTATTGAGGTTTAGGCAGGAAAACTACTTACTTAAGCTTAGGTGACAGAACTATTTTGTCAGATTCAGGCAACAAAACCACGTGGTTAGGTTGAGACAGCAAAACTACTTATGTTAAGGTAAAAAACTACTAAGAAATGTTTAGGTAGTAAAACTACTGAGGCTTAGACAACAAAACAATTTAGCGAGGAAGGGGTAAGAAAACTACTTAGATTTAGCCAAGAAAAATACCTAGTTAGGTTTAGGCAAGAAAACTACAAAGTTTGGGTTAGGCAACAACACTCCTTAGTGAGGTTTAGGCAGGAAAACTACTTCCTTAGGTTTAGGCAAGAAAACTACTTAGGTTTAGGCCGGAAAACTACCTAGTTATTTTTATGCAAGAAAACTACTAAGTTAGAGTTAGGCAACAACACTACTTAGTGAGGTTTAGGCAGCAAAATTGCTTATGTTAAGGTATCAAAACTAGTGAGAAATGTTTAGGCAAAAAGACTTCTTTCTTCTTTCTACTTAGGCACTTGAATTCAGAGAAGGAAATTGCAGCAGTTTTGGTTAAACAGTCAAGCATCAAAACAAATCAGTAAATACATGAAAAATCCAGAAGGCTGAGCAGCAAATGTTGTTTTGGACGTCGTTCCACCTGGAAATAAATTCTTAGGGAGTAGTTGTATTTGTTGTGGTGTGAAAACATTTTTTGTAAAGTTTTGTGATCCTGCGGGTTGTAAAATAAGCAATGGTTGCAGCATTTAAGAGCTCACTAGTGCCCCCTAGAGGCTATTCTCTCTGTTTGACATCAGTGCTAAATGTTGGTCTCACTATGGAAAAACACATTGAGTGTATTTCTGTTAACTTATACCAGTCATTGTGCAGCTGCAACATATAGATATCACTTTGATTTGTTAAATAACCAAAGAAAACATCGCTGCACATATTGTCATTGTGAAGCAGCATTACCGTGGCTGCAGGGATTAGAGATCCTCTTTTTAAAGGGGAACACTGGAAACTGACATGCCTGCATTTTCATGTGCAGCTCTCTGTCTTTTTTTTTTTCTTCTTTAGCTGCAGCACAGTCCTTTAAGTGCCTGTACAGCACTGACAGTAATGGAGATGAGATGAAAAATGGGGTTTAAAACCCGTCTCTGCAGACTTGTGACTGTTGCCAAGCCTAACAGATGCTCATCTGATCACTTTCTTAGCCTGTTTGTCTTCCTCCCGAGATGAAAGTAGAGGAGATAAATATAGGTTTATCCCACCATTTGCTCGTTCGTTGCAGCGAGGTCCGACATCCTGCCGGGGGATTTTGATTATTTCCATTGAGTGTGTCAGACTCGGTCTAGCCTCAGATCTTTATCACTATTTTCTCCCCTTTATCTCCTTCCTCTCTCTTTTTTCTTAGCTTTCTCTCTCTCTCCCTGCTGTTTGTGTTGTTCCCACTCTCATTTGGTGGTTTTTCGGCTCACCAGGTTCTGGCCTGTTGTGATCTCTTTACTTCTCACATCCATCCTGCCTCAAAATTCTCCCAGTAGCGGCCAAATTGAGACACGGCGATCATGCACGGATCACACTGGGTCAAAGATCAGAGGTCAAAGAGAGCCGGGCCAAGGTCTGTGTTGTTGTTATTGATGAAATTATAAGGATGTGCATTAGGGCTACGATAACATTGTTGTATACTGCTACAATACCAGTAGTTTATGCAGGAACTGGAAAATAAAAAGAAAAGCATCATTTCTTCGTTCCTGGACTGTTTGGCTGCTACTTGACTTCATGTTAGCACTTTAGCTTTTACTAGCGTTAGCTTCCTGTAGATTTTTGTGCTCGTGTTGCAGGAGGCGAGTTGTTTCCTCAGCATAATGTCCAATGTCCAAAATATTTTGTTCTTTTTCGTTCTTTTTCCACCTTTGCCCTGTTCGGCCATCCTTATTTCAATATCACGACCGCTAACTTCACTGAATTTCCTTCCTCATTACTGTCTAAGTCTGATTGGCCGATTATTTTCAAACGCACACCGTCAAACACCTGGCAAAAATAATACCATTCATAGCTGGTTAAACGGTCTTTTGTGCAGCAACATTTTATTTAAACAGCATATTTAATGAATGAAGATAAAATGATAGTATGAACAGATAAGGTGCAGATCTGCAGTAGGGCTCTCAAAGATAACGTCATAATAACGCTAATTTGTTTCAACACAGTAATGCAGATTTGTGTGAAATAGTTCGGACCGCGATCCACTGTATATATACAGTATGTTTGCATCTTTTTCACTGTAAAAATGACTTCCAGAGACGTCATGTAGCTGTGAAAATAGTCTCCACCAGAGCTTTTGGCTCAGGTTGATTTGCTCCCTAAACGGCGTGCTGTTTGCGTCCTGTCCTTCACCATCTCATTGTTTTCCCAGCAGGCTGATTGACCACCATAGCGTCGTCCTGCAGGCCGACCGGCCTCCAGTGGGCAGGAAGGCAGCCTGATCAACCCCAGAACTGTCAGCCCAATTACTCATTCTCTTAAAGGGCTATTAAAACATAATTGCCCGGCGATTTACATCCAAGTTAACGTGGCCTGGAGATAATTTATTATTTTCCATAAGCCCTTTCTTTTGTGTGCAGACTGAAAGAGTGTGTAGGGGGGTGAGAGAGAAGAGAGAAGACTGTAATTTCCTGAGTCATGAAGAAAGGCATGTTGGCAGCCCAGTGTAATTGTTTAAACCCCACTCTCAGACACCTTCCAGTCACCCCCTTTTAATCCTCGTTATCGCTCTCATTAGCCCGGGGTCAAAGGTCAGCCAGTTCCCCCTAGGAACACAAACAGAGCTGGGAAGAGGAAGGGATGGACGATGGGCTGGATGATGTTTCCACTCCAGTACCGGCTAGCTTGTGCTCTGTTTGCTTTCACCACCTTTTATAGAACATGATAATAAAGTAAAATAAATTTACTTTAATAATGAAAGTTTAGCAGCAATGCCACGCACAACAAATAGACATTAAATAATGTATATAATACAATAAAATAAGAAACACCATAATAGAAAAGTGTGATATTGTGTGGTAATGTGGTAGTGGAATAAATACACACAGAAATAGTCAGGTGCTCGCCGAGTTTTTCAAATACATTAGAGGCCTGTTGCAATAAAAAAAAGTCAAATCAAACAATTTCTCTCATTTAAACATCAGCCAGTAGTTCTTGTGTTCTGTCTGTTTCCTCCTCATCTCTTTATTTCTCTCCTTGATCCTGCTCACCTCCTCTGATCTGTCTGCAGGAACCACAACCTTGTTTTCCCCCCAGTGACCCTCCTTAATTGAACCTAATAAAGATCAATTAAAGTCATTAAGGGCTCTTCTTAAATGAGGACAGCCCAGTAAATGCATTAGCAGACTCCCTGTCTTTCTCCATACAAACTACATGTCGCTCTCTGTTTGTCCTCACTTTGCGTGTAACTCAAATAAGTTACTAAAAAAGTAATGGATTACACATCACTAGTTACTTCACTGAATTACTCACTAAGTAATTAGGCTTACCCTGGAACCTTAACATCCTAATTTCTTAAACAAATTAATCACAGTCAAAGAAAACCCTGTTCACATTTCTATTGGTTTACTATTACCTGACTATGACCTGAGACAAACACAACAACATTAGAATAAAAACTTAACAGAGAAATACATATAAAGAGTATGAGAAGTAAGAATCAGCTTTATTGGCCGATTTTTTTTCCACATACTAGGAATTTGACTCCGGTTTTATGACACCCTGTGTTTTTAACATAGAATAAAAAAATACAGAGTGACGGACAGCAGCACACAAGGTAAAGAAATAAAAGATAAACAACAAACTGCAGCAGCTCAAATTAACACCAGAGCCTTTTAGAATGACAATAAAAGTAAGATATATTTAGTAAAATAAATAGTATTGTGCACAATATTGAAGGAGTGATACTGAAAAAAGTACTAACTGCGTATTCTCAAGTGAAAAAAAGTGCAGCTGCAGACTACAACAACTAACAACTATTAAATTAATCTGCGACTTTTTTGATAATCAGTTTGAGGAGTTTGTCAAAGGAAAAAAAGCAGCTTCTTAAATGTGACAGGAAACTGAATATCTTGAAGACATTTAAGGATGTCATGTCAAGCTTTTGGAAACACTGATCGTCGTTTTTCATCGTAACATAAACTAAACTACTAATTGTTTAATTGAGAAAAAAAAACATACAGCAACATAAGAATGGAAAAACACAAGAGAGAAATAAATCTAACGGATATGACGTAATATTAACACCTAAATAGACCCTAAAAGAATCATAACGTAATTACAAAGAGAATAATATTGGGTATTATATTAGAAAATGTACTAAAAAAAGGGAAAATAAAGATGCTGGGGATCCCCTGGAACTCCAGTTAGGTCCCTTGAGGGTCCCCGGACCCCACTTTGAAAACTTTTGCTTTTGCTTGTGGTGGATTAAACGACCTGTCGATTGAGCATGTTTGAGTTTTATCGCTGAGGAGACTCGACAGGAAGCAGCCGAAAGTGAACGGCTGATAGGAGATAAATAAGTGACCCATTGACAGAACAGCAGGGGGTCGCCGCCACACTTCATCCAGCTGAGTGTGAGGATCTGAGAGCTGATCCGTGTGGATTCGCATGTCCTCTGCATGTGAAAATAGGCTACGACGTGTGACAGACGCCATGTGTGGTTGTTTCCAGTGCATGTGCGTGTCGCAGCGACCAAAGCTAAATTAAATGCAACCACATCCCAGTGTGTGTGTGGCTTGTGGTGTGTGTGGAATGTGTTTCATTAGTCGGTACTGTCGCTGCACATCAGCCAGTCTGGTTCCCGATCGCTCAGCCCTCCACCCGCCTCCATATGGCCTCAGAAAAGCCTGTGTGGGAACGAAGTATCCCATCATTCAGAGCTGCAGGAGACGTGGCGTGAGTCATGTTGACGGCCACGGGTTCTTTATTTTGTTGCTCTCCACAGGTGTGAACACAGACAGACACTTCCTGTATGTATATTCACAACCATAAGCATCCAATTTTTTTACAGTTTAATACAGTAACTGTTTGTGTTATTGAACTCTTTCTAGAACGTCTATCTGTGGTTAAAAATGTCCTCTTTGCTGGACTACCAGGGCTTCAGCAGCAAACAACGTCCACTTTTCTATTAAAATGCAATTTCACTTCTTTTCATTATAACATTCACTGTATTATCTTTATTACACCACTCAATTTGCTGTGTTCAGTATTTTTTGTCCACTTATTTTAGTCACTTATGTTGTATATATGATACCTTAGTTATTCATTGATGTTGTATATATGATGCCTTAGCTTTTTCCGCTTGGTTGTTTTCTACTTATGTTTTTATTCTTAGTTTTTATAAGCCCTCCTTGTAATGTTGCTCTATCCACTTGCTGTAACAATGCAAATTTCCCCGTCTGTGAGATGAATAAATATCTTATCTCTTATCTTAAAACATCAGTGTGAAAACAGAAAAAGAAATTCAACAATACACAGTAAATGGTACGCATGGCAGCATTGCATTTAGTGTGCTGCGAATCTCCAACTTTATGATTTGATTTGACTCCATTTAAACTGATTTTTTCCGGAATTATCATTAAATTTCACAATATAAGCTGCATGGCATACAATGTGATTTAAGCGCCTTATTTTTATTTTATGTTTGCTGCACATAAAAGCTGAGAACTACATTGGTATATTATTTAGAGGCAGTGGCGTCATTAGGCCTAGGCTGAAGCCCCCTAAAATATTTTTAAGCCCCCCCTAAATAATTTGGTGTTGTTTTATTTATTTTATTATTTTGGCTCTGTCCTGTTGGCTGGTTAAAACATGATAAAGTAGGCAAAAATGTGCCAAAGTGGCCTCACCTGGCGGCTAAACCACCCCATCCTCAAAACCTAGTGACACCCCTGTTTACAGCAACTGGATGGAGCATAGGGTGTCATTTTATGCTGATGACCTTTTGCTCTTTGTGACATATCCTACTGCAGGTATTTGGTTCAGAGCCACTAGATGACAGGAAGAAACAAAAACAGCTAAAGTTTCCAGACCTTAGCGAACATCATATTTATCATTAGCGACGTGTTCATTGTGTTGTGAACAGTCATTGTAATTTTGGTCTCATGGTTCATTTCCAATCCTTTCTTTTTCAACTCTTTGATGATGTAGAGAATTTAAATATACAAGCACGGTAATAGATGTTAAATTTAGGCAGAATTTGGTGCTAAAAAGCTGCAGCTTTGGCAACATTTGAGCTATGTGACACACTTTAGTTGTGTTAGTAAAGAGGCTGGTATGAACAGCAGGAACAAATAAAGCCACCAACCGTTCTTAAACCGTACATGTGAGCACGTGAGTGCCATTTATCGAATAAACCCCGGCGTGCAGATGAATAAGTGCGAGCGTACGAGCTGTACGTTCGGAGACGAGAGAAGGCAATTATAAAAATGTTGACATTCAAAGAGAACGAAGGTCACACAGATGACATAAAAATGATGGATGTTTACAGCTGAAGTGCTTGAATGTGCCATTTCTTCCTTGGTTTAAGCTGATCAGTCTTTTGGCAAATTATATATTCATATACAGTATGTGTTAATATGGCGCTACATGACACATTTTAGCTGTTCCTTGCATGGTAGAAAAACATCTTAAGGTGCTATAATTTAACTTTTAAAGCTGGACCATGTGTTATTTTTTAATTCTGGCTGAAGAAGAAAGCGATTATAATGACTGTAAAATAAAAATACATCACATAAGCCCTTGCTCGAAGCTAGAATGAGCTGAAACATAAAATAAAGTGACTCAGCTCCCTGCAGTTTGTTTCTGCATGCTCTGATCGCTCATATCAGTCCATCCACAGTGTAAATATCCCAGACATATTATTACTCCTGCAAAATGTTCCTTTGCCGTTGTCAATCCACTAAGTATAAAATGGTGAATTGCAGACACGAAGAGAGATAATTGCCACTCACACTGGAAATTTGGCAAGCGCCTTCCCCACGAGACCCGGATGAAATGGTGCTTCAACCCTCGAAACTGTCATTCTTAATGAAATGGTAATTACAAACCCAGCGGAACAGCTGAGGGGCCTGCCGGGGCCCGCGGAGCCCGTGGAGCCCGACGACCAGAATAAACCTGCTGCAACAACCTGCGGAGATGGGAAGGGAGAAAACACGAAGCAGGAAAGAGGTTCAACTAGGCGGCAGCACCAATAATCTGAGATTTATTTCAATTGTGAAATGTAATACACACTGGAGGTTGGAGTGTGCTGTACACTGGGACCCTCATCAATAACGCCGGCTGTGTGGAAGGCAGGGGGGCAGCTTGGTTAAAAGCGCCCACACAGCCTGGGTAATTGATTGCTTTGTAAGTGAACGTGTCTTTAACCTTTGGGAGGTCAGGCCCAGTCGGACACCA
Organism: Synanceia verrucosa; assembly: GCA_029721515.1. NCBI lineage: Eukaryota > Metazoa > Chordata > Actinopteri > Perciformes > Synanceiidae > Synanceia > Synanceia verrucosa. Next base: position 25,818,968 of record CM056557.1, read on the forward strand.
TCAGTCCTGCCTGGGGTTGAACCGCTTCCAGCCGTTTGTCTTCCACCGCTCCCTCGTCTCAGGGCCGATTTGTCAAGCATGAGATGTTTTGGGTGTTTAGATTACAGGCGAGATGGGAAAACAAAGGCAAAATGCCACCCTAAACAAAAGGCCTGAGCCTGGATCTCCCACTGATCAGCCGGCTGGGCAGGAGGCCAGCTACCTGGGGTGCTAAAACTGAAGGGGAGGTGGTGAAACAGAGCCACAATGAAGCCCCCGAAACACAGCCACTGTGGAGCTTGAACCAGAGCCAGGATGGAGGCTGAACGGCGGCCAACGTGAGATTGAACGACAGCCAGAACGGTGACATGAGATAGAGCCGGAATAGCGCCTTGAGACACCGCCAAAATGGCAGCCGGCGACTCAGGAGGATAGCAGGGAGCTCCGGCGGCGGTACTCCTCATCGCTGGAGATTTTTTAAAGTGCCCCTTTGCTGCCCTCCCAGGTACTTAGTCCTGCCTGTCTGTCAGGCTGTTAGAGAGCGACTAAAGATGATTTATCTCCCTCAACATCAAGGCCAGCGGCTTCACCGTCGCTCATTCGATGCCCCGGAGAGACGGGTCAGAAACAGAAGGACCGACACCTCCATCTTTCTTATGAGAAGGGAACCATTTATAGCCACTGACAGTGGAACTCTATGTGTGGATTATTTCTTTTCAGACTTGATGTTTGGTAAAAGCAGCTTGTAAGGTGCAGCGTTTCCATCTGCTGCTCTGTTTCCATAGACGTGACGTACCTGCCACTCCCCCCCCCTCAGCTCAGGTGTGTGTTGTCTTCCCCACATCCTGTTGTTAGATCTGACAACCACCAACACAAGCTAAAAAAAAAACCTCTCCTATCCTGAGTGTGACAGACAAACTGCCTGGGACTGCTCTCTTACTCTCTTCATCTCCTCCGACAGGATTTCAGCAGCCAGTGCATTTTTTTACGCTGTTCCTCTAAAGATGAGCAGGTTTTTAATGTGATACCATATTCTGTTGCTTTTACAAATGTGTTTATGTCCAAGGTTTTTTTATAACTGTCTGACCCTCAGTAGGGGTGGGATGGTTTACAAGTCACAGTTCAGGTCACATCCTGGTTTAAAAGTTACGGTTTGGTTTATATGTCAGTTTAAAAGTCAAAAAATGGTTCATATTTCAGTTTAAAAGTCACTGCTTGCTTAATATCTTGGTTTACAAGTCACGGTTTGCTTCATATTTCTGATTAAATATCATAGTTTTGTTCATATTTCTGATTAAACATCACAGTTTAAAAGTGGTTATTTAGTTCCTATTTCTGTTTAAAAGTCAAAATTTGTTTCATATTTCTGTTTAAAAAAAACAAACAACCAAACATCCCATAGTCAGTGTCCTGGTACAGTAGATCATCAGGTTAGAGGCACTCTGGTGACATCTGATAGGTTAATTAATTATCCAGACCTCGTCTTCTTTCGTTGCCGAGCCATTTAACTCTGTGAGTGTTCCTCTGGTCTGTATGTGCGACATTATTACAAAATAAAACAACCATAAACTGAATGAGAAGGACAGGATGTAACACATAATAAGAGGAAAACAGCAAGAAGCTGCAGATATTTACCAGTGATTTGAGTGTTTCTGTGAGGTGTTTTAACATGAAAAGATGGTGCAGAGGGTTGTAAACGCTCCATCTCCATGAATTTTCAGTCTTTACATCTGAGGACGTCCAGGAGAATCCAATCAGTCGACCTCAGAGCGATAACTGGAGTAGCTCAGCTTTATAAGGAGACCTTAAAAACAGGAAGTAACAACCTGGTAACGGACAGGAACCTGCATTTTTTTAAGGAGTTTTTCCTCAGTCAGTGGTGAAATATTAAAAGCGTGCAGCTCTCTTCAGATCTCTGCGAGGCCTTCACCTTGTTTTTAATCTCCTCATTAACTTCCTGTCTTGGAACTTTTCTTCTTCTTGCAGTGTTGTTGTGTGCAGAGATGTTAACTGTGTGTGTGTGGATGTTTGATTGATGGGTCAGCAGATAAACTGGGCTGAATGACTCGAGCGTTCACCGACTCGCCTGGGGGGACGGGGGAGGCGAAGCACTGCGCCTCCTGCAGGGGGTGCCGTGTCTCCCAGCGGGGGGGTGCAGCAGGCGAACAGAGGGGAGCCTCCTCCCGAACCACAACACTCCACCCTACTGCGCTACAAGACGGGTGGAGGGGCTGCAGAGACCCTGCGCTCCTCTGAACCTCCTCTGATGCATAATTCATGTCCAAGATATTTTACTAGAGGGGGGGAAGAGATTTCAAAATAAAGTTCCACAGCAGCCACTGTGCTCACCCTTCTCCTCTTGGTGTTGGTGGTGATATAAGTCTTTAAGTCTTAATCTGACTCATTTTTAACTAGTTGTTCCTTAATTTCATTGTCTTCCATCTCGATAATCCAGATGATGCTGATTCAGGTTTTTGGTTGAAAGTGTGATTTCATAAATATATTAGAAATCAGGTTTTAGTGCTGCATAAATACTCTGAAAGTATCTAAACGTCTCAATCCAGAGAGAAATCCTCGTGTATTCAGACACTGTGTGTTTGAAACAAGCCTTCAGGAATTTGTGACGTCACTAATTTAAAATATTTACAGTTTTAAACGCTCCAAATGCGTCCCAGTTTATTTCCAGCTGACAGGAAGTAGACATGGACTCGGTGTTTCAGACAGACGGTAAACCCAGGCAGACAGTATGAGCAACATTAAAGCATGTAAACACAAACTATGAGCTCTTAAACTCACAAACACACACACATATTCTTTAATATTACATACAGAACTTCTCTAATCATTAGGGGGCGATATTGGCAAGGACGTCACGATATACATTATTGCGATATTGCAATATTCTACATAAATCACTGAGATATTTAAAATGCAGCTTAAAATACAAGTTGTATATATGTACAGTACATATTTATTTATATATACATACACACACACACATTTTTTTCACACACACACACATATATATAATTTTGTTATTATTTGACTTTTTATTTCAACGTGTGGAAGTTGTTCTGAATTTACAATCACCCCAAAACATGACTTATTTTAGGATGAAAAAAATCAATATTATATCAGAAGAAAAAGTATTGTGATATATTGGCATGTCGCTATTTTTTTCCCACCCCTGCTAATCGTGTAGCAGCAGTCGCACTGTTCAATGTTGTTCACTTCCTGTTTGCTCACATGACATTTCGTGACATGGCATGAAGAAAAGCGTGTCCCTTCTGAAGAGGCAAACAAAGCCTCCTGGTCTAGCGTCTGCTTTTGTTGTCCGGAGGGGAAGCAAAGCACTCTGGGACGAGGGCGGGGGAATCTAATGCCAAGTTTGTAGCTCAGCGCTCGTTCAATCCACAAGGGCAGAGACATCTAAAAGGACTGTACCTTGGTGGACGTCCAACAAAAGCTCTCTGCTGAATTTCATCCTCTTTTGAGTTTGTGTTTGAATAACACTCAAGCTACAAATCAAAATATGTTGGACGCTCAGAGTGAGGTCATGGGGGTGTAGATCACTGTGGCGTCCAGAGAAGTCTCCTTGTGTTGGAGACGGTGGACGGGCGGCTGCTGTTTGACGGATGGCCGTTTGGTGCCCATTCTCCTGAGACCAACCTGTGCCAAACCCCTCATTTTCCTCCACAGCAATATATTTCATTAAACTTTTAGGTCTTTGTGAGGTAATTCGCTTGACATTTCAAAGGCTGCTGAGTGTTTCTCTCTCTGTAATTTCAACTCGTGCAGATATTTGCTTCATACAGAGAAAAAAAATGGACTCTAAAATCAGTTTAAAAACACACATTCAGAGCAGCTAAATGGATTAAATTGTGTAACATCCAAACCCAACAAAGCCGGAGCGGCTCGGCGCCGCATTTCATGGTTACAGCCGTGCAGGTCCCAGTGGCGCAGATATAATTAAGACCTCTTCTTAATTACTTAATAAGCCTAATTAGTAGCATTTCTGAGCAGCAGATTTGGCCGTAAGAGCGATGGAAATCAGAAGAATGTTAAGTCCATTTGTTTTTCCGTTTAAATCCTGATATTAATGAAATTAGCGTGTCATGATACAACAGAAACAAACCGCAGTGGGATTGACCGCAGGGTGAAGGCAGTTTACTGATAAACATTGACTTAAAAAAGAACAAAAACAAAAGTTTCTACTGTGCCACCTTCATACGCTCGGTTCATTCTCAGCCAGATGTGATGATGGGAGAGGTGTGCAAAACTGACCGAGGGTCTGCCGTGTCGTCGTCGGGGATAACCGAGGTGAGCCCACCAATCACGGAGCCCAGAGCTCGCTGCTGCATTCCTCGCCACTTAATTAGAAGTTGTTGGTACCACAGAAGGTGTCACCAACCTTTTCAGGCGCTGAACAGATGGTGTCCCCTCTTTTTGAGGTCCTGCCAATGCCCACTCTGTGGCTCCTGGGAAAATGACCTAACTCACAGGCAGCTGCTTAGTGCGGCTTGAGTGATTCTTTACAGCCACTTCTATTGGTGAGGAAGGTGGGGGTGGACGGACTTAGCAGGACGTACCACTGCAAACAAGGAGCAGCTAGCTCCCTGGATTAAAAAAAACAACAGTTTTGCTTGCAGGAGTTGTTAAAAACCGTGTATTTTAACGCAGATATGTGCAAAGCGAGAGACGTCGACCCCGGAGATGTTGATGCTGTTTGTTCACCGTCCTCTGCTGCTGGCAGATGGTGTGAATATCAACAGAGAAAGGACCCGGGAAGGCCTGCAGAACAAAAAGTGAAAAGGGTTCCTCGACAGTTACAAAGAGGCCCCATGGAGAAGTGGTGGTGGTGGAGGAGGAGGAGTGGCCTTCGTCCTGGTGGATAAAAAGAAGGAGGGAGTTTTTTAGCGAGGGCATTTGCTGTCCAGAAGTAAAAGTGGATGGAAGAAAAAATGTTGCAGATTGGATTGGTGTGGAGGCGGAGGGGGTCGGGGGTTTAAGACGCTTCGTGCTGCGTGGACAGAAGATCAGCTGTCACTCTGCAGTCGACTTGGCTTCAAACCTCCCTCCGACCACGCAGGAGGTGGAGAGAGAAGGAGTCGAGAGTCTGATGAAGGACTAAATGCTGGATGTGAATTCCTTTACGTGGGAAAGACACTTAAACCTGCATACTTTATGACTTTCCCTGCTAGAAACATGAGCAAACAGTGGATTTAATGCCCCCAGATAAACAGGTGGGGTTAACAAATGTATTATCCCACCTGCCCTGTTTGTCTCCAGCATAATTTCATTTCACAGAGCTTTAATACTTTTTCTTTTTTTGTAAAACAGTAGATAAAATAAATAGAATTCCTGGGTAACATCAATAATTACATTTTACCATTAAAGAGTAAAAAAAACTGTAAGTCGCTAGTTTCACTTTCACGACTCATTTCAGAGAAACACCTGGGCACATCTCTGGATTTAAAGTAATGCTTTTGTGTGAAACATGTCAATCACAACACAACTGTATTTAGATCAGTCACACAGGTCCGTACGTTGAATTTGACCTCTTCTTTTAACCCATCTTTAGCTTTTTAGGAGCTGCTGTAAAGCGTTCAGGGGACAAACTTGAGTGTTCTTGCTGAAGGACACTTCAACATGTACAGAGTGGGAATATGGTACTAATTTCCACATCTTTACATGCTGCAAAAAAAAAACAACATTTTATTTTCCTCATACTGTCTGCTGTTTAAACATGTTTACTTCCTGTCAGCTGATATCCAGAGTTTAAAAGTTCTGTTTCACAATATTAAAAAACATTTGCCTTTGGGTTGCAGGTCAGTTCAGGGGCTCATGCCGATATTATGTAAAAGACAATATCAGAAAAGATAAGATAAAATAAATCTTTATTCATCCTGAAGGAAATTACTTCAGTTGCCAGTAAACAGTTGCCAGACACAGTAAGAAAAAATAAGGAGATTGTAAGAACATAATGTTGTTATTAGTTGATTTAAAGGTCTGATATTTCGCTCATTTCCAGGTTCACGCTTGTATTTTATGTTTCTGCTAGAATATGTTAATAATTTAACATTCAAATACATTTTATATCCCCTCATACTGTTTGAATATACTGTGCCTGTGTTTATTTTTGGGGAAATAGAAGATAAAGATTAAAAAAAAAACTTAACAGCAACGTGGGTCCATGTTTACTTCCTGTCAGCTGCTAACAGGAAATAAACTGGGAATATTTAGCGCATTTAAAACTGAGAAATGGTCTAAATGTTGTAGCTTAGTGACGTCACAGGTGGACAGAAACAGTGTTTCAAACAGTTTCTGAATACAGGAAGTTAGGGTACTTAAACAGTATTTATACAGAACTTGAACCTGTTTTAAATTTAAAAAAAAACAGACCCATGATTTACAGTATGGGGACCTTTAAAGAACAAACACCATAACATCTGCACACGTTTCTGTCTGAAACTCTCCTACTGAAAGTAACGGCGCATTAGTCTTTCCCTTTCTTGCTTCTGATGATGAAGTCTTCCTGAAAAGCGACTCGGCTCAGCGGTAGGGTTTCGCCGACATGTCAGGGGACATAAAATCTGTCATTTTCATCATGTCGCATCGTGGGTAAACCTGTTTCCTGCAGCTTTCCCCATCAGATATATGTCTGTGGGTTTATGGCCGTGCAGCCGGGGCGAGCCCGATCGATCTGCGGGGGCTGCAGGATTTAATAGGTGCACAGCTCTTGCTAAGGGCTGCGAGGTGGGGAGGGTATATTTAATCACTGAAAGGGAGCAGGGTGGCGAGCCCCGGTCACCAGCAGCTCCTGTTTTATGAGAAGTCAGTATCGGTTGTCCTCACGCTGTGAATTATCTTCTGGGATCCACTGTTATTGCTGTTTTTTTACAGTCCATTTTAGGGGAGCCAGATCCGAAAATAAAGTATACACTTAGTGTCACTGATGTGTCAAAAAAAAAACATTAACTCCAGAACATGTGAAGCATCCATCCATCCATTATCTACCGCTTATCCTCATAGGGTCAGGGGGGCTGGAGCCTATCCCAGCTGTCTTAGGGTGAAAGACAGGGGACACCCTGGACAAGTGTCCAGTTCATCACAGGACACATAGAGACAGACAACCACTCACACTCACATTCACACCTACGGTCAATTTAAATTAACCAATTAACCTAATTCCCATGCATGTTTTTGGATGGTGGGAGGAAGCCGGAGTACCAGAGAGAACCCACGCAGACATGAGGAGAACATGTAAACTCCACACAGAAAGACCCCACGCCGGGATTCAAACCTGGTACCTTCTTGCTGTGAGGCGACAGTGCTAACTACTACACCACCGTGCCGCCCTAGCTAATAATCTTATTAGCATAAGCAGATACATTTCATATATCTGGGACATAAGAGAGAAAGTGATCTGTTTTAATGATATTTATGTCTTCAGTGTTAATAAATGGGAGTGACAGAGGGAATAAAGTAAGAAAAGACAAAATAAAGCAGAACTGGTTTTGGGCACAGCCTCCTCATCGAGCAGGTTTAACTTTTGTTGTGACATCCTAGCAGTTTACTTTTCTGCATTTTCTCCTCTTTATCTTCCTGAATCCTGTTTCATTGTCTCTGTAATGTAACCCACTTCAAATACAGAGCCTCTCTTCAGTGTCAAAGGTCAAATCAAACCAAAATCTGTTTTACAAAGCGAGTCTCTTTTAGTTCTTTAGTGCAAAGTTTAGATGCGTCTTTATTGGGCAGAATCACAGCTCATTTTTGCTGACTTCTAACAAACATTGATTACCGACTAAAACCACCTTCATCTCCAATTATCATCTGGAACCTTTAGAGCAAACTTGTTTTTTTATTATTTATAATGTTTATTCTTAATTAGGTTGATTCCTTGCCTCTCTCTGCATTCAGTTTTCATCAGAAAAAAATTAAAAAAACTGTATGACCTTGAACCTCAGCGGCCCCCACGCTCCTGTCTGCCTAATGCTGTTACGCCGGGCCCTACATGGTAAAAGTCATTGGTGGTGATAGTGGCTGATTAGATTGTGTCCATTGATCGCGCGGCGTGCTGTTAGGACGAAGACGGCGAGCGCTGCCTCTCCTCCTCAGACACTCTGACGGTCTGAGACGAACAGCCCCATGCAGGGCAGCAGATTGAGTTATTGATCAGCTCTCTCCTCTCTTTGTCTCTGTCTCTGCCTCTGCTGCTCCCGGAGACCCCGTCATCAGGATAATGAATTTCACTTATTGCAGATTAACGGCATAAGGTCTGTATGGTAATAATGGCAGAAATTAGCTCTTTGTCACCCCCTCTGTATTTCCACGAGGAGGAGGAGGAGGTTTGTTGCAGACATGGTTGTGATTTCTTAACAAGTGCATGAAAGATTTGAGGGAGATACAAGAAGCTCAGGTTTGATGGAGGAAAAAGAGAAGATGAAGATCCAACAGAGATGTAAAGAGATGGTGGCGGTCGCACAGCCACCAGGCAGCGACGCCGCTCAATGTCCACCATTGTGCCTCCATGCAACCAGATCAGGGGAGCCAAGTATGAATGATGAAGCGGTCCATGAGACGGCACATTGTTCAGAATCAAACCTCCAGGCAGGAAGCCATCGTGTCAGAGGATGTCGCCATCTCCAGCGGTGACTTGTTGCCTCCTCGTGTTGTGGAGCCTTTAACTCTCCTCCTGCAGCACATTCGGCCGCCAAAGTGGCGCATTACTATAATCAGATTACATTCCGTTACTTTACAACTGTCTGCATGACAGGAGGACAGAAAAAAAATAGAGGCTCATGGAGGAGGGGACGGAGCAAAGATGGAGGAGCCATTAAGACGTCTTTAGAGGGTGGAAATATGACCATTACTGAGAATTTGTTGCAGTAAAGGAACCAGAATGCGATGGTAAAGAAGTGGAAACTTTGTCTGGGAGCAGAAACAGGATTCGAGGTTTAATTTCAAATTATTTGGCAGTTGAGTCATCGGCATCTCAGGTGATGTCATAGTGTAATCCAAAAGTAATGTAACTTGGAGTGTAACTAATAACTTAGTAGATAGAGACATGTACTGGTGAGGATGTGGGATGCTTTTCCTTACCATACATGTAAACACACATATGACACCGTTCATGTTCTCTGTTCCAGGTTTGGTTTTGGACTGTTGGACGCGGCACTGATGGTGAAACATGCCGCACACTTTGACGCCGTCCCGCTGCAGAGGAAGTGCTCGCAGGAAGTCACGCTTCTTCCCTCCAGGTAAAAATAAACACAGCATGTTTCTTTATCTGTCATCGCTGCTGCTGATGTTTTTTATTTCTGTCCTCACTTCCCCACAACAATCAATGATGTCTGTGTGTACGAGTGTCTGGCTACTGACAGACTTATGTAATGATTTTTTTCAATATGTTTAGGATCCTTCCTCCAGGAGGCGTGGTCAGTGTAAACATCCAATCAGACGCCTGCCTCGGGAGGACTGATGAGGTCAACACTCTGGAGCACGTTCAGGTTAGGAGTTTAGCTTGTAATAAGAACACTTTTTTAATGTCCGCTTGGTATTAGTCACCATATCTTTTTATCCAAAGATCGCTGTGATTATTTGGAATATTATTTTGTACGTTATCTCATTTGTTTTATTTTTAAATATAAGTCGTATTTCCATATTTTTCAAATTTATTTGTGTGGATCCATCCAGCGCGTCGATAATCAACCAACAGTCATAGTCACAATCAGTCAGCCTCACAGCAGCTTTTAGTAGCTATAATTTGCTATAAGTAGTTGGATATGAGATGATTGTGATGTGTTTCGATTTGTCACGTTAGTAACGTGTGTTTTAATGACTTTTGTAATATGTTTTCAGAATTGTGTGGTTTTCTTACCTGAACTTAAGTATAAATATTTGAGTGGCGTACAAATGACATGTCCAGTATGACACGAACAGTACTGCAGTGTAGTTTATACATACAGTATATATGTATATACAGTCATGGAAAAAATTATTAGACCACCCTTGTTTTCTTCAATTTCTTGTTCATTCTAATATCTGGTACCACTAAACGTATAATACAATGAACACAACAAAAAATGCAGCTGGTCACATAATACTTTATGTCCTATTTGACATTCTTAAGCTTAATTGATTCCCAGGATATATAAGAGGCCATTTCATGTCACAAGCAGCACTGCACATGCAAAGGCCTAGAGTGGTTTCCTGCTTACATTCAAGCCGTAGCACAACTCAGAAGTTGTCAGCTCTCATATAATGCCTAAAACAAAAGAATTATGTGAAGCAACAAAGGCAGCCATCTTGGCACTGCTGGAAATTGGCATGAGTGAGAGACAGGTAGCGAAAAAACTGAAGATCTCCAAGACAGCCGTTCATTCCAACAAAAAAAAACAAGCTGAACATGGCACTACCAAATTGCTACCTGGCCGTGGCAGGAAACGTCTTTCTACCCCACGAGATGACCGTGCACTCATCCGTTCCTGTGTCAGGAATCGTCGTCAGACCTCCAGGGACCTTAAAAATGAGTGGGCACTGTCGAGAAATGTGACTTGCTCGGCAAGGACAGTTCGAAACCGACTTGTTGAAGCTGGTTTGAAGTCACACAGAGCACGCAAGAAGCCCTTCATCAATGAAAGGCAGAGGAAGGCCCGGTTACTCTTTGCTCGAGACCACAAGGATTGGACTGTTGATGATTGGGCTAAGGTTCTCTTCAGTGATGAATCCAATTTTGAATTGATGCCCACTCCAGCCAACTTACTGGTTAGGAGGAAGCCTGGAGAAGCTTACAACCCAGACTGTCTTGCCCCTACAGTAAAACATGGGGGTGGATCAGTCATGATCTGGGGTTGTTTCAGTCTGAGTGGAACAGGGCAAATGCAATTGTGTGAAGGCCGAATGAACCAGGTCAAGTACAGGACTACCCTTGAAAACAGTCTTCTTCCATCAGCTGGAAAACTCTTTCCTGCCTCGAATGACTGGATTTTCCAACAAGACAATGCCCCTTGCCACACGGCAAGGTCAGTTAAAGCCTGGATGGAGAACCACAACATTCGCACCATGCCTTGGCCTGCTCAATCACCAGATCTTAATCCAATTGAAAACCTGTGGAAAATCATCAAACTCAAAATGGAGAACCACAAGCCCAAAAACAAAGAAAATTTGTTTGAATTTGTCCAACAGGAATGGGCTGCTGTGACAGCAGAACAATGTCAGAAGCTGGTGGAGAGCATGCCAAGACGCATGGCTGCAGTCATCAAAAACAATGGTTATGCAATCAAGTATTAACTCTTGTGTGTATCATGTGTTTAAAGCAAACAGAAAAGAAAACATGGAATGCTTAAAAGTAGTGTTTTTGGCGGTACAATGCCATAGCTATTGATGTAAGAATTTAAGTAATTTTGGTTATTATCAAGAAAACCATGGAAAATGAATAATCCTTAGTTCTTAAATTAAACTCTCATGAGCTATTTTTGTTGTTATCATTATAATTGTCCAAACAAATGTACCTTTAGTTGAGCCAGGCATTAAAATTAACAAGAAATTGAAGAAAACAAGGGTGGTCTAATAATTTTTTCCATGACTGTATATGTGTTTTTTTTTAACTTACCTGTTGGAAGAGATTCAATAATAAAGGATCATACTGTGATGTGTAATGTGTTGACTGTGTCATTTGCAGAAAATGGCAAAACTGTTTTCTTAAGGAATGGGCGCATGCATGCAAATGTGTTTATGTTTGACTGTGTCAGCAGGCGTACGTGCACGCCCGTCCAGTGCACATGCACGTGCACGTGAACAGTTTGTGCGACTTGTCGGCGTGTTGTGTGTACTTGTGAAATAGCGAGGAGAGCGAGCGGCAGTGTGTCAGCATGTAAATTGAAAAGGCTTCATCTTTGCGGCTCTGCTCCCTGGCAGAAAGCGTGGGTCAGGCCATCGCTGCGAGGTGTGATTGATGGACGTGTTGCCGTGGTAACACGCTGTAAACAGCAGCGGGCTGTCAGTCTTTTTGCAGCTTGGCGGCTCTCTCTGCGATGTGCCATTGTCACACCAGATGTGCTGCTTGTGATGAACAGGGACAGGGAGAGTGTTTACTGGGTGGAGGTGGGGGGCTTATTTATTATTATCATTTAGCTAATATTCCCATCAGCCGTCAGCCATCTTTCTTCCTCCTTACTTCATCTTTAGGTGGCTGTGGACAGATCAACAGTCTGAGCATCTGTCTGACGTGGATTTGGATTAAAACTTGATGTGTTCAAAGATGTTCTTTGTTTATTGTCATGTGAATAGTCGGGAAACATGTCTCACTGCACAATGAAATACTTCCTTTGCAAGTGTATAAAATATATAAAATAAATAATATGGACTGCGCAAAGAGGTAGTGCGAAACATCATCATGTGCAATACTGAAAGATGTTATCCATGATTGTAGACTCAGCTGTTTAGGAGTCTTGTGTATATACAGTATAGGAGTTTAATAAATTTATATCCCACCACCCAGTGTCAGGTGTTTACCACCTCTGCTCTGCCCTAAATGAACAGTATTGCTGATTAACAAAATATATAAATATTGTTTCTGCAATGATTAATCTACAAGTATGTTCAAGCTCTTCAGTCAAAATGGTATTTTTAATGCTAAAATATAGTAAAAAATATTTTACAAAAAAAAATTAAAAAAATATCAAAGCATATTATTATTATTATTATTTGATTGAGATGTTAAATTCCAGTGTTTCCCTGTTATTCCTGAACAGAAAAATGTGTTTTAGTGGTTGTTTGTTATTCAGGATTTGTTGAGTCAGTGTTTAAAGCATAAAGGCCAGGCTTTATATCAGTTAATTGCGTCACACTGTGAACAGTCACAGTGGTATACTGATGACATGGCCTCCTGGTTTCCTGCTTTCTCAGTCTGTCCATCACTCTCCATGTTCACACCTCCCTTCTTGTTCATTCCTTGCCACCTGTCTCTCACCAGGTGACGCTGAGCATCAGCACCGTGTGTCGTGGTGACCTCTCCATCAGCCTGAGGTCTCCAGGCGGTACCGTGTCACTGCTGTTGGACAGGCGGCCCAATGACGCCTCCACAGCTGGCCTGAAGAACTGGACCCTGATGACGGTGCACAGCTGGGGGGAGCAGCCACAAGGCCTCTGGACTCTCCAGGTGAGAAAGAAAATACTACCAGTACTACTATCTACCACTGCTGCCATCACTTCTGTTCTTAGCTACACTTAACCTTCACTTTAGCTAAACACTTAAGCTTCTTCTTTCCCCCCTTAGCTTCAGTTTAGCTTCACTTTATACACTTAAGCTACACTTTAGCTTCACATTAGCTGCACTTTTAGCTTCACTTGAAACACTTATGACATCAAAGCTACACTTTAGCTACACTTCAGGTAAAATATAGTTACACTTAAGCTTCAATTTAGCCATTTTAGCTCCAACTTAGTTTAATTTTAGCTACACTCAAGTTATGTTAGCCACACTTTAGCTCCACATTAGCTTCATTTTAGATACACTCACTTCACTTTAGCTAAAATTTAGCTTCACCTTAACCTCATTATAGCTACACGCAAGCTAAATGTTAGCTTCACTTTAGCTAAAATTTAGCTTCACCTTAACCTCATTATAGCTACACGCAAGCTAAATGTTAGCTTCACTTCAGCTAAAATTTAGCTTCACCTTAACCTCATTATAGCCACACGCAAGCTAAATATTAGCTTCACTTTAGCTTAACTTTAAACACTTAAGCCACACTTTAGCTACGGTTTAGCTTCACTATTTTTTACCACATTACTAAGTCACTACAGTTAGCTCCTTGGATGCCTAGGGTTGCCACTCATACTGTAAAATATGGACTCGTGCGATTTGTTCTGTATTTTGATAAACGTTCAATGCACCTCTGCATGGCTCACATGTCTCGCAGACGGTGTATCGCAGACCAAGTTACACCGCTAAAGGTGCAGTGGGACCTGTAGCAAAATGCTCTGGGCATCACAGAGCTAATCCAGAGCCTGGCACGCTATAGCCAATCAGAAAGTAACACACCAGTACACATCAGCCAATCAGAAAATAGCACTGCTGTATCTGGGTAAGATATGGTGCTCTGACCACAGCAACCAATCACCTCCTGATACGGTTTGAGAAGATGTCAGTGAATGAGCATGGCTAACTGTAATAGGATGTTGCATTTTTAAAGTTGAATTAATTATTATGTATTCAGTATACAGTAGTATTAGCAAATATAAATATTAAATATGGCCAGACAGTCTAATAGAATAACAGATAATACATTAGAAAGTAATTAAAAGCCAGTGCTTTTAGTAAAGGAGTGATCAAGAAAGCGGTCAGTCATACTTAAAGCTTGAAATGCTTTATTACAAATGAACACATTTTTGTGCTGATGAACTTATTTATTTCTTTATTTATTTATTATTTATTATATGTTACAGGAAAACAAGCCCAAAGTTGCCTGAAAATAAGCGGACTTGGTAACACTGATCTCAATCCTCTGATATGAATTTGAATCCGGCGAAGGATTAAGAATTTTTCCTGCATCTCAAGTGATAACTAACAAAACCAATACAAGTAATTTAACAACATACCTTCTCTCATGATATAGAAACAGGCTTCGCTTCACATGGTCCCCTTTCCTGCGACGTATAGAAGTTTTTTAAAAATAGCCCAGCACAGCTCAGCCCGGCTCGGTTTGAGTTCATTTTGCCGTAGCAATGTGAATCATCCTCTACTTTCATCTCAGAGTTTCAGCCAAGCGTGGCAATCTTCATTTTCCTCCCCGCACTCTTCTTTTTTTATTTTATTCTCATAGATGTGCTGATGTTTGATATGGTGGAAGGAGCTAAAATGGAAGGGAAATTAAGATGGGAAGGTTAAGTAACCTTGGCCGGGTTTGACAGACACAATACTGCCAACGTCTGATTAGAATCCACACTCACAGACAGTCACAGCGCTGAGGTCATTTACTGTATATATATATATATATATATATATATATATATATATATATACACATATATGTGTGTGTGTGTGGGTGGAAGCAGAAGGAAGGTTTGCATGTATGTGTGAGTGCAAATAGGCATCAGTCCTTGTACACAGTGGAGGCTCAAAGAGAAAAGCTGTGAAGATAAAAGACATCCACCCCCCTGTCCTCCGTCACCTACATTTTCCTACATCAACACACACTTTCTCGGCATCTCTCCCACGTCCTCAGATTTACCGTCCCCTCTGTGACCAATTACCAAGGCCCGCAAACGGCGCAAAGACGAGCTGCACAATGGCGACGGGCCCCGCCGCTCATTACCGTCGGGCCGCAACACGAATCGGCACTCGCATCTTAGCACAGCGCTAATCAGCACAGACACTGCACACACTGATTGGTTTTGTGCTGTTTGTCAACTTTACAGACACAATTACAAGGCGCCGAAGTCAACGCAAGAAAGCAGAAATGTGCACAATAAAATCTCAGTAATGCATCAGCGTTGGGGTAGTTACTGAAAACTGTTCTCAGCGCTGAAAATAATTAGATACAAGTCAAGTCAATTTTATTTATTACAAATTTGTCTCAGAGGGCTTTATAATCTGGTCAAGATATGACTCCCTCTCACGTCGACTGAGGAAAAACTCCCCCCAAATAAACTTTTAACAAGGAAAAAGAAATGGCACAACTAGTTAATTTACTTTTGGATCACTGTGTAGTGTGTATTGTCATGTGAACAGTCAGGAAACTAGTCTGGCTATCGTATCGTAGTTCGGCCAAGCTGCCTTGTAAACAGAGTTCTCAGAGGGCGGGCTTAACCCACATCTATCAAATGCCTCTGTGTGCTATTGGACGAAGCTTCAACCAATCAGACCACTCTTTCCTCTGAAGTATGCATAGTGACGGAAACTGGTTGATCCAAAGTACTACTGCATCATTGCCTTAAACACGCCTTAATCGAGCTGTTTGAAATGCTCGATTTTCATTGGTCCCTATTTCTAGGTGAATCTGAAATCGAAGACAACGGCAGCTTGGCCAGTCTGACTTGGTCACGAAACTTTGTGCAGCGTCACAGGAAGTATGGGCGGGCCCAGGCTATCGGGAAACATGTTTCCCTATATAATGAAATTCTTCCTTTACTGTCCACCATGAAGGGGGAGCAATAATCAAAATGTATAATAGACAGTGTTGTGCCAGTTAACTGAAAAATACTAACTAGTTGCAGTTATTAATTACTTTTTAAAAAGTAACTCAATTACTGTGTTGAATACTCACACCAAAAGCAATGTGTTACTGTTAAAAGTATCTTTTTAGTAATTAAATTCTAGGGATGTCCCGATACAACTTTTTCACTTCCGTTACGATACCGATATTGCAGCCTTGAGTACTGGCAGACACCGATATTGATCCAATACAATATTTGCAGGAATCAGACAGACTTCTATTACTTATTTTGTAGTATGGAGTGTTAGGAAAGGCTTGATCAAGTGATATTACTCCTGTTATGTAGACAGTTGGAAAGTGAGTTGAAGTGTAACGTCTCCACTTTCAGAAACCGTCGGATTTTTTTTTTTGATAGTGCAAACCATTAAGGCAATCCAAAGTGAGTCACCTGTACAAGGACAGTAATTAATAACTTCACCATGGTTCTTCACATGCATGTTGTTATTTTTCTGTGCTGCTGCAAGAATAGAAATGGAAGGACATGCAGAACAGATGCTGCAGAGTGAAGGGTGGAAAGCAACTGTCTACTATCTGGATCAGTGTTTAAAAACTCAAGGGCAGCAGAGGAGGAGGGTCTGTGGAGAGTCCGTATTGATTCGTCATGATGACAATTGTCAAAGAGGAATAAAAGCGGGACTGAAGTGGAAAGGGAGTGAGTGTTATGGCTCGAGGCTCGACTGACCTTCCAGCACTGTGAAGGAGACGAGACCGCCGGGCTGGAAACACTCTCTCTCTCTCCTCTTATATCTGCTGTGCTCGCTCTACCACCATCTGTGCTGCCTTCAGTTTATTAGACACAATATTACAGACAGTACTGCACAACATAGAGTAAGCCTTTTCCTTTAAAAAAACACAGATATATGATTTGAAAACACTAATATAGAATCATCATTATTATGGATAGTTCATCAGCAGATAAAAAGGAATTCCCAATGTTATTTCTACCTGTCCGCTTTAGAATAATAAGAATAAGAATCATCATTATTGTTATATACATATATATATGGTAACAAAATTAATCCTCTGCATTCAACCCATCTGTTAAGGTAGCAGTGGGCTGCTGTACAAAGTGCCTCGGGAGCAACTCTTTCAACCATTTCTGACCTCATCACATTTTATTGGTAAAATATGACAGTTAAAGGTCCCATATTGTTGCTCATTTTCATGCCATGTTTCTACCAGAACATGTTTTCACGCTTTAATGTTCACCAAAACCTTTATTTTCCTCATGCTGACTGTCTGAATATGCTTGTATTCACAGTTTCATGGCGTCTCAACAATGTAATGGAACAGTGTTGCTAGGTAACAGCTTGGGTCCGTGTTCACTTCCTGTCAGCTGCTAACAGGAAATAATCTGGGGCACATTTAGAGAGTTTTAAAACTGTGAAATGGTCTAAATATTGTAGATTAGTGACGTCACGGATGGACAGAAATCTTGACGGCTTGTTTCAAACGCTCATTTTCTGAATACAGGAGGTTTTAGCAATATTTGTAAACTATAACATGATTTATGATAAAAACAAAAAACAAAGTGAAAATCTCATTTTTTACAATATGGGACCTTTAATCCATTAGTATACCATATTTATGGTCAAGTTTAAAGGGTTGTTTCAACCAAATACAAAATGTAGCTAGTGAAAGTTGGCTAGTTTTAAAGAATTTGTTTTTTTTTTTATTTTATTTATCTTTCATAAAGTTAAAGCTCAAAGACGAAAATGTGGACAACTCCCGGACTGGATGTTGCCGTGGTAGCGACCTGTTAGTCAGAAGGTTTATGGTCTGTTTGAATCTAAATTGGACCATAATTTACTAAATGATCATTTTGCTGTGTTGTAGAAGACGATCATTTGTGCTGTTAACAAAACTGAAAAGTGACCTTTCGGCTTACTTGAATCACTTTGGTTCATCAGCAGAACTGTTTTCAGCAGAAATCTCTTATGTTTCTGGAACAAAATGCTGGTTAGGGATATTTTCTAGAGCACCAAAAAAAATTTCACCACTGAATTGGTGTGGAGGCAGAAATGCAGATAGTCAAATATCTCAAAACCTGGACACTTGACACCAAAACTATCTGTGTTATTAGACACAATTAGATGAATTGTTCAATATACTTGTGTGCAATCACAGGAATTTAAACATACAAACATCGCTCGCACCTTGGTCCATGCTGCCATGCCCACAGGAAGTGTGTGTTTTGCAGGGTGGCAGCAGCCTTTGAGCAGCGATATCTCTGGTTCCCAGAGGAATTTAAGACTCAAGCTGTCTGTGACTAGCACTGCTGCAGGAGTATAATGGAACTATTTAGCCTGCAGCGCTGTGACCACACACACACACACACACACACACACACACAGACACACAGACAGACACACAGACACACACACACACAGACACACAGACTGACGGCTCATGTGTTTACCACCATCATCATCATCATCATCCTCGATGCCATGTCTGGAGACACTCACACAAACCAAACACTAACAAACTGGTGAAGGAATAACCTGCAGAGGATGGAAGAACTGTGTAGTTTCAGCCAATAGGAAACATTGATTTTAGCCAATCAGTGTCTTTCACTTTGATGGATAAGACGCAGTTTGTTTCATTGCGTAGTCACTGAAGAATTTATCCCATGGAGTGTGTATTACTAGGGCCATTGTAGTTTAAATAATTAGAATTATGAAGCTGGGGGAGAGGGGTAATACTGTGAGAAATAACTCACATTCATGAATCCATGAAACAGTCTTGGATTAAAGTGGCAAATTTACAGGAGAGAAAAAAACCCACCTTTTTTTGCAAAATTGTTAAAAAAAAATTAAAGAGGCAAATTCATGAAAAAAATCATAAAATTTATAATAAAAATATATTCTCTGAGATTATATAGATGTAAATTTACAGGAAAAAAAAACTAATTTGCCAGATTCTCAGAAATTGAATCCCAGAGAATATCCAGGTTTTTTCTTGAAAATGTATGACTTTATTCCAGAATATTCTGATTTTTTTTTCTTTAAATTTTAGCCCACAATTGTTATTTCTCTGTAGGATCTTAAAATTATTATAATAACTTTGGACACAGTGGATTTATTGGGTTGCAAAGATTGTAACAGACAATCTGGTTTGTAAATTTTCAAATTTACAACTAAAAATATTGACTTTTGACAGTTGCAGGAATATGTGTATCATTTAGTTTTCAAATTAGCACACCAGCAATCAGCCGATTCACATGAATATATCTCCAACTGCAAAGATAATCAATGCAAAAACACAATTAGATATTGTATGCACTTTAACGATGTAATGCCAGGAAATTTTTGACAGTAAGTTTATTCCATGTTAGCACAGGTTCAGTGGCTGTTAGCTCTGAATCTCCTATTTTAATCCAAACTGAATCTGAGACGACTAGAAAAAGGAACCTGGAAGCAGAGTACAGATATTTCTGTTTTATCTGCTAGTTTAGCAGTTTTATTCATTTTAAAAGTAATAATATTTATTGACGCAGTGCTCATAACAAGAAAACGCTCCACTCACTGCTTCTCCATCTTAACAGCATATACAGTAACTCACACACTGTGAAAACAAACACACATTCTCACTAACGTGTACTTTCACACACACACACACACACACATACACACACACACACACCAACCCTCACTCACTGTGGCCCAAGGTGGATTTCTAGAGGTGCATATATTTGCATATATCTGCATGTTTAATGAGTTTTGGGAGATCAAGCGATCCGAGCGGCCCTTTGTGGGTATTTCTTTCTGTGTGTGTGTGTGTGTGTGTGTGTGTGTGTGTGTGTGTGTGTGTGTGGATGGGGTTGGAGGGGGGTCTCCATGTAAATATCACCCACTGTGTGTTGGCACCCGTCACAGATGGTCGGGGGCGAGGGCGCCCTGTGGGCTCAGGATACCTATTTCTGTTAGTCTGCCGGCTTTGTGTGAGACTGGGAGGCAGCAAGAGTGCGACTCTGGTGTGTGTGTGTGTGTGTGTGTGTGGGTGTGTGTGTGTGTGCTGCACGTGCACATGTGCGGTTTGCACTGCAGGTGTTTTTATGTCATTTACTATGTGCACCTTTTCCCAGCTAATAAAATCAATGCTGTATGTGCACATCTTTGCAGCCTGTGTAGTATAAATGCAGGTTTTTGTTTATAATGTGCACTTTTCTAGTGTTGTTGCAAAAAAGTTCATGTTATTGTGTGTATGTGCGCGTGTGTTGCTGTACATGTGTTGTAATGCAATCATGCAGTACTTACTGCGTTTGTGCAGTGTGTGTGTTTGTGCACTTTTTGCGTTGTGCACATTTTCATTTGTGTAATTGCATCCTTGTGTGTGTTTGTGTGAGGCACACACATGTGTTTAAAATTCATGTTTGTGCAGTGTGTGTGCGTGTGTGTGTACGTGTGTACACAGTTTAAAAGTGTGTGTTTGTGCAGTCCTGCTCAGTTGTTTTCTGTGTGTGTAGTTTGCCCAGTAGGTGTTTGTCTGTTTATTATGTGCACTTTTTACCATGTGCGCTTCTGTTTTTGTGTATTGCATATAAGTTCATGTTTATGTAATCGTGTGTGTGATACTGTACGTGCATGTTTGCAATTCCATGCAGGCAGTGTTTGTGTGTGTGTGTGTGTAGTGTAATTTGTGCTCAGTGTACATGCATGTTTGCAATTCATTTGTTTGCACGTTTGTGCAGTGTGTGTGTATACAGTTTAAATGTGTTTGTGCAGCCCTGTTTAGCTGCAGTATGTGTGTGTGTGTGTGTGCGTGTGCGTGTGCCTGAGCCTGTGTGTCTCCCAGCATGCAGTGTGGCCATGATGGTCCTGTTTTGGATGATTGATGCGTTGGGGGGATCAGCAAGGAGCCCAGGTTGGGCCAAAGCCTCAGTCTGATGCTGCTGCTTCCTGCTGCTTTACATATGTAGACACAGCAAGACCCCCCCCTCCCATCCCCCCATCCCCCAAACCCACCTTCCATCTGACTCCAGCACAGCAGACGCTTGCAGGTTAATTTTCAGAGTTTTATTTTGAAACCGTAAACAGACGTAAGCAGTGCTCTTCTTCTAGTGACTTCCTGTTTCATGTTTTACACCTGCTTATTACCATAGACTGTATATAAATAATGGAGTCATATTGACGTCACCCATTGGTTTGTGGACAACACCAATGAAGCCCATAGTTTTTTCCCCATCTTAGATTACTGGGTGGTGCCATTTTGTGTTTTATGAAAATGGAGTTTCGATTGGCCATATTTGGTCATGAGGGGAGGGGCGAGGACGGAGTGGGGGCGGAGCCTCTGATCGTGGTCTTACTGAATCACAGAGACAGCAATCAATAGCGACAATTGACCAAAAATAGTTCTGTCTTGTTTAATAAGCGCTGTAGTTAACTTGAGACTCACTGCTAAATAGTAGCTTTATCCTATTAGCTGTTAGCATCCGTCTGATTAGCTGCACTGGCACTAGCTTAGCTCGTAGTTGCTATTTCAAACTGGAGGCACTTCTCTGATATTTAATTCAGTTTTAACACAAGGTGCATATTAGCTTTTGATGTCTCCTCTGAGTCATCTGTGAATTTTTCAAAATAAAATGTATTGCTGTTTAGCCTTATTACTGACAGGCCTAATTTATTTAGCACATTTAAAAATACAACTGTAGTTGACAAAAGTGCTTGAAATGCTCATAATACAAATTAATTGACAGTAATAAGAGCAGATGGAAACGATAAAACATCTTTTCCGCCTGGTTCAGGGGACATCCAGGCTATCTTAGCTATTAGAAAACATGTTATTAGGCTCATTCTGCGAGGCTGTATTTCCCACTAGAGATGCTCAGATTTGACGCTATAATAGAGTGGAACTGAACGTCTTGAGAAACTTTTTTTGAGATTCAACTTTTATTTCATCTCAATAGATTTATCACCAAACAGGTGCTATTTTCTTTAAAAAAGAATCCGTCTTTACGACTCTTCCTCTCCTTTATAAGCGTCTTTGTCATTTCTCTCCTCCTCTGTCGTTGCGTTTCACTTTCCTCTCCTTTGGCGTTCACCCGTTTCAATATCCTGCCATCTCTAATCCCCCCACCTCTCCTTCTTTCTGAGTTTCCTCTCTCTGGCTTTGAAATCCTTCCCCTTCTCCCCTCTGTTCCTCTGCTTCTGCTAATCCTTTCATTTCTTTGTCTCTCTTTTGTCGAAAAGTTTAATTCCTCCTTCCTTTTCACCCTGGTTCTAGTATCTCTGCTGGCGCCTCTCACACTATTCATTCTGTATCCACAGTTAAACATCATTTCCATCCATCCAGATGGATTCGTAAAGTGGATTTATGGCTGACATCATTTTTTTTTACTGCTACACAGAATATTTGTGAAGTCATGGCATCTAAAAACAGTGTAATGCATTAAAAACAAAACCCCCAAAAAATCCAATCACGCAACTCAAGATATTTGACTCACATGGTTTCCAGGTGACAGCGGGGTCGCAGCTCGACGGAGAGCCATGTCGACCCAGCAGAAAGGCATGCTGGGAGGCTGGCAGGCGGCCGAGGTGTATCGATCCACCTGTAGCATCCAGCTGTTTGTTTACCAACAACAAATCAATGTGATGCTCGGCTGGTGGGCCGCCATGCCTGGCCTCTGGTCTGCTGGGTGCACACACACATTTATATAGAATACACACACATTTATATAGAACACACACACACGGTGGAGGTAGATAGATGGTTTTATGGGAATGATATGATGCTAGTTATCTGTACGTAAAGGCCAAAGTGAGGTTGATGATGGGTTGGGTATTGGCAAGGACGATCACGATACTTGAATCATGATACAATACATTATTGCGGTATTGTGATATTCTACATAGATCACTGCAATTTAAAATACAAGTTGTATACACAGTAGGCCTGTGTGTGTGTGTGTGTGTGTGTATATATGTACTGAAAATACTGCACGTGATTCAGAGCTGGTTTAGTGGTCAGCTTAAAATGTCCCTGTGCTGTTAAGTTTAAGTGGGAGATTTCACTTCTTACTTGTGCAACACTTATGATGTGTATTTACTTAGTTTTTCATGCTTATTTGCACGTTTAGACATTTACTGATCTATATTTGTTATTAGTCCTGTATATATTTTTTAACATTTTTGTTCACTTCCTTACCTTTTGTTTCCGACTTATTTTGACATATTTTTCTACTTATTGTACTTGTTTACTGCTGTCACTGCTTTTTCTTTTTATATAGGTCTTTATTATAATAGTTACTCTGTCCACTTTGCTGCAGGAACAGTGGAAATTTCCCCATTGAAGAATTATCTTATCTTATCTTATCTTAGGGTCACTCAGGTGTGCTTTCACTATGAATCAGTGTTGTTGTTGCTGCTGTGTTTGTGTCCAGGTGACTGACCATAAAGGCTCGGTGATGAGCTGTACGAGGCCGAGTGAGGAGGAGGTGTCTGGATCTCTGCTCGCCGTTTGGCTGATCCTCTACGGCACCTACGACCCACTCAGGACCAGACGGCACGGTACGTGAGCTTCAAACACCTGTCAACTGAGGTGAGAGTGGAGGCTTTACTGTGGAGTTTTTTTTCCTCACCAAACTCCAAGTCAATCTCTGCGTCCATCCACTCATGAAATGAAAAGTAATTTTTGTGCAGTGCAGAGATTTCTTAACAATCCACCTGCCATCTTTGTGCAGTGCAGTCAGAGGAAGTTGGTCTGGGACTGTGATGTGTAATTACAGCGTGACCCCTGATCCCACTTCCTCCTCGGAGTGTGTCAGCTCCACACACACCTCGTTAGCCACACCGGCACGAAGCCACAGCGCCGTCCTCTGAGTCCCTGTTGCGGGTTTTAGGCTTGTTGAATCACAGAGGCATGCTGGGAGAGAGATACCGAACCAGACCTCCCTGTTGAGCTCTGTTAACGGTTTGCACCGGTCAAGGAGGTCCTGGGATATCATGGACTTTTGAAAGATGGTCTGGAAAGGCCAAGGTCCAACCTGGACCCTGTTCTCCCATGTTTTAGGTAAACTGGTGCAGCTGCTAAAGAGGCTGTAATGTGATGATTCAGGTCAACCTGCAGCATCACTTTAATCCACTAAAAGTTCTTGTTTCTGCTGCTGACAGACTCAGATTGTTATTAGAGGAGTCTGACAAGTGACTCTGATCGGTTGTGTTTTGAAATATCCCAAAATTTTGAATACCCCACTCTGTTTTATCAGACTGGATATGTATTATTATTTTATTATAAATATTTATTCTCAAGGGGGATAAACATAGACTAAAAAGACCAATATTGTATGAATATGTCAAAGCCCAGTGTCAGCTCAGAAACAAGAACTTTTAGTGGACGTTAGTCTCAAAAACATGGAGAGAAAAAAGGGTCCAGGAGTTATAATATAATACATTTATTTTTCAAGTTATGACAATTTACAGATGGATTAATATGACACATTCTGACTCCTTATTTCTATTAAAACCTGAAGAAACACCACTCCATTACAGACAAAAGTCCTGAATTTAAAAGTATTATCAGTAAAATGTCAAAATCAAACTATCAGAGGTTAATGTTTCAGCCTTAGTTTTACATAGACTAATTTGTTTTTTATCACTAACAAATACACAAAAGTGTTTTTTAATGTAGTAGTGAATTAATGTGGAGAAAAATTTTAATTATTTGTACAGTTCTGGGTAGATAATAGTACCACTACCACTGCTCTACATACATATAAGCATATTATGTCTTTATGTAACTTTAAATATCAAATAAACGCTGGAGTAAAACATGTTTTACCTTTGAAATGTGGTGGAGTAGATATGTAGGTATATAAAGTTAATAAAATTTAAACACAAAGTATGAGAAAACTACTTGAGGACTTAGTTACGTTCCATCACTGATTTGAAGCAGGTTTGATTTTTTGGAGGCTTCTTGAGACTGAAAGATAAATAAATTTATTTTTCAAGCTGATTTTTTTTAAATTTCACTTAATTAAAAAGCAGACAACGGGTCAGGAAGGAAGGACGTTTTGTGTCTCTCTCTGTCTCACTCTGTCAAGATGTTGATCTCTCTGTTGAAGAATCAATGGTTGTCCCTCCTCCTCCTCACCATCCATCCATGTTTTCCTCCCCGAGCTCCTGGATCTAACCCAAGTTCAAGCTGTTAGTCAATCTGCTGTCCACACAAACTCATTCACAGGTTCTTAATGGTGTCACTCTTCCTCCATATTTTCCCCTCATGACATCATTCTGTCTCTCATCTTCACCTTTCCTCATCAGGCTTACCTAATATTGTTTTGGTGACCTGATCCCTGAACGTGTGCTGTGGTATCTGACACTTTTCTCTCAAAACCAGCATAAATCGATATTATATCAGAGGAAAAACTGTTGCAATATATTATATCTTTTTAGTGCTTCAGAACTGCTAGAAGATGTGACGCTAACATTTTATCATGTTGGGTGATTTAATGATTTCTGATTATTATGGACCATTATTATGAACATCTAAGTGGGTGGACAAATTATGTATTAAGTAAATAATGAATAGAACACACCCCACACCTCCGAAGTAAAACAGGAGTAGAGTTGCCAGTTTATTAGGTACACCCAACTCCAGCTAACACAGTCTACGTTTGTTAAATGTCTCTTTGTTGAAACAGGTTTAGAGAGAAATCAGTCCACCTCCTTTCATGTTAATGAGGGTTGACGAAATACCAGAAACACCTCTCAGCATCTCTACAGTCTCCGAAATGATCACACAGTTGGATCAACACCTCTCCGACAGAAAAGAGAAATCATTACAACCTTCGCCAAGGTCGGATTTAATGTGGGCCTCTTATATAAATGGCATCTGATTGATGATTTTGATGCCTGTGATCTCGTTACTTATCAGGAAGGTGCTGAAAGCCCGATGCATTCCTTTAATTTACATCACAGCTGACCTACTTGCTAGACATAATTTCCAGTGTTCAGGCACTCTTCAGACATTTGCAGCGCTTACGTAAACATACTTTTGCCTGCCAAAATAAAGCCGACGCCGTTCAAACCGCTGGACATGTTTGCACATGTAATTGTTCTGAGCTACAGTAAATCAGCAGCAGTCCATTTACATTGTCCTCTGTCTTTTATGCCCGTTAGCCAGCAGATACCTCATCGTGAGCTTTATGGTCGTGATGTTGAAGAAGACGCTCCTGTGCGTCTTTTTTTTCCCGCCTCCTCTTGTGTGTGTTTGTGTTTGTTTGCTGCAGCAAGTGAAGGTAAATTGCTGTGATTATGTGGCAGTAATTGAACAGGGATGGTGTGTTTAATTGAGTTGTTGTTTCCTGATGTTTCTCTGTAGAAGCAGAGAGCTGACAGGTGCTTCGTCTCGCCTCGCCGAGATGAGAAGGTTTTTTCTTTTATATATATGTGTGTGTGTGTGTGTGTGTGTGTGTGTACGCCATCACTTGACTTTGTTGTGTTTTAGCCGTGTTCTTGGCTTAATGGTGTTTGTTGTTTTTGTGTGTTTCAGCAGGAGACGTTGGGTTTGTGAAACATTTCTTATACATAATGTTTGTATTAGTGTTAAATGTGTGTTTGTGTGATGATTGTTCAATATATTCTCATAGAACTGGTTCACATGGTATCTGAAGAAAAGTTATAGTATTTTTTTTAATGAATGTCCAGCATCGATTTAGGCTTTGATTTAAGCAAGAAAATTAGACTTAGAATTAGTCAGCTTTAGACAACAAACCTACTTAGTTGATCGTCACACCAGACGTGGTGCAACTTAACTGTGTAGATTACGTGACCAAAACTAGTTAGTTGGTTAGGTTTAAGGAAAAGATGGTGGTTTGGGTTAAAATAACACAGGAAGTGGTGTAAACCGGTCTCCTGGTGAAAGTCTGGTGTTTTGTTTTTTTTTTACCCCCCCCCACTTCCTGGTTCACTTCCTTATTCTCTTCCTGGTACACTTCTTAGTACACTTCCTCCTTCTCTTCCTGGTACACTTCCTGTTACACTTCCTGGTATACACATCAGAATACCTGTGTGTATTGAGTGTGTGTGACTATCTGATCTGCCTCCTGGGCTCTGCGGACCAAATCAAATGGTAAGAAACATCAATTTCACCTCATCTCTTCTCCTCCTCCTTCCTTCCTTAGTTCCTCCCTGCCTCCTTGCCTCCTCGCCTCTTCTAGTTTTCATTACGTTCTTCCTTCAGTGACCCGAGGGTTTGAGTGTGTCTGCATGTGTGTGTCGGTGTGTGTTTTGTGACTGTTTGGCGATCTGAGCAGCCCGACGGTGCTCATTGTGTCGGCGCAATTCACGGACGACGTCTCCAGCTGAATGCCTCCATTCACAATTACAGCCTCTCCATTAGCTGCAGCCATCGCCGCCTTGTTGTTGTCTTTTCTTTTTCTCTGCAAAAAAAAAAGGCAATTAAAGCAGGACAAAAACAAGCTGGAACACAAGCAGTGTACCTGGAAAGAAAAAAAAAGGGAAGGGGTAGCGGGGGTGATTCACAATACTCACTATCTCTGTTTTATTCTAAAGAAAAAATCCTCTTGGATTCATTTGAACATTCACGCTTGAATGCTGTCTCCTCTAAGAAACTCACACAACTGCTCAGTGTTGGATATATTTTTGATTTTATGCCTGTAAGCTGAGGAGAAAAAATCCTCCAGAGAAAGAACATTTTGGTTCTCATGTTCTTGAAAGGGGTAGTTTAGGAATAAAACCAGAGTTACACCCTCAGTATCACACTTTTTAGTACGTGACAAAGCAGCAAATATCTTCATTTCCTGTTTCAATTTTATCAAAGTGTAACACACGAGAAAGGCTGAACGAAAATTGCAAATGTGTTTTACATGATAAAAATGTTTTGTCACACAGCAGACCTGATTTAATTTTGTGGAAGAAATTATGCCTTGAATTTAATTGGGAACACTTTGTCTAATTATTAAAGATGTAAGCTTGGCGTGATTTGTCTGTGAAGTGGCTGAATTCACGTTGAACGTACTGAAATATTTATATTTAGTTAGTCTGTTATATCTGTGTACACGCTGTTTGTCATAATACTTTCAATGTCTTTATTTTTTCCTTAAACATTCCATTGTGACTCCTTCACAATAAAAGCTGCAGTAGTTTGAAAGGTTTCGGTTAAATTAGCAAAGAATTGAGTCACTTCCATGTTGCCTTTTGGTTTCATGGTTTTACGGACTATGAACAGCGACTTACTTAGGGTTTAGTTAGGTTTACTTAAAAAAAATAAAACATGTCGGTTTAGTTATCAGAACTACTTAGTTATGTTTAGACAAAAAATACTTAGTAATAAATTCTCTATTTATCTATCTATCTAGTTAGGATTAGGCAACAAAACTACTTAGGTTTAGTTATCAGAATCACTTATGGCTAGGCAACAAGCATACTTTGTAATAAAGTATCTGTTTATCTATCTGTCTAGTTAGGATTAGGCAGCAAACTACGTAGGTGTAGGCAACAAAACTCACAGACATTGAAACCATTTACACCAAATCTACTTGTCATTTAGATGGAGATGCATTTACTGAGACAGACAGAGCACAGCTTAAACAGCAGTTCAATACTTCCTCCTGTTTTTTTTTTTTTGTTTTTGTTTTTGTTTTCTTCAGAGGGACCCCTGCAGAGCATCGTGTCCATGGGGTCACGTCATCCCGTCCCTCACAGGTTGGTGCACCAGAGGGACCAGGACCAACCTCTGGACCTGATTCAATGGATCTACCAACTGGAGAAGGATGGGAAGGTACGGGCGGCGGATATCGCCATCCCAGCCAGACATGAGGTACAGTACTGAACACAGAGCGGTGACACGCATGTTTCACACTTTGATTTACTATTCCAATAAATCACTGGCGCCGCCTAATTTCCTATGGATTTCAATTTCCCCCTGGACATATCTGCATTGATCAACTTCAGGTGTGAGGATGTGCCAGGCGTCGCTCACCGTGATGCAGAGGAATGGCTTGTGTGTGTGTCGGCACGGCAACGGTGCGGTTTGTGCACACTCAGCATTTTTCTGTTCAGCGCCGCCATCATAGGAATCTTGAGTAATAACATCTGAAAATGTCAGAATCATACAGACAGACAGGGAGCTGAATGGGGACTTGAGTTATTGTTATTTTGATCATAATCTTGGCCTGATTATAAGCAACAATTAAATATTATCCTGCAGAAACAAGAGCAGAGTGTAGCTCTGCTCTGAAATTAAAGGACATTTTGTGGTCTGCTGAATCGTCTTTGACCACGCCACCTGAACTGAAACAAATACAATTCAAACTATTATCCTTCCACGGTCATTGAAGCCCTCTATCCGTGTCCTTTACGCTGCGTTATGAGGCCAATTACCGCTCAGACGGAAGTGTGCCGCCGGACAACAGGTAGCTTTGTTTGTGCCTGACATGTCCTTGCAGAGGGAACGCTGTACCCGGGATGAGTTTCGAGCTGGTTTGAGGAGGCGACGACGAGGCCTGACAGCGTCTTTACCCCCGAGTTCCTCCCCTAGGGGCAGATCTGAATGGATCGTAGAGGCAAGGAGGAGAAATAAATTGGAGAAAGGGATAAATCGATGCTTGTCGGAGAGGCAAACAGACCTTCCAACCCCCGGCCCGACACACACACATACATACATACCACTTTTTTTTTTTTTTTCCTTGGGCTGTATTGGATTGGTATGCAGAGCCGAGTAGAGAGATGCTCAGAAAAAGACTTGGCCTACAAATGATGTCCTTTGTTTGATCCACTCGGTTGGGGGGGTGGATGGGGAGGTTACAAACATCTCTGAGCTTCTTTTCTAAGGGAGGAATCAGATCAGCTCCAGGAAAAGCTGGTTGTCATCTGGTTTTGTCGATGACTTCGAGGACAGAGAGGATTGAATTTCAGGTGGTCTGTTTGTTTTCTTTGTAAGTTTGCTCATTGTTTCTATGGGTAATAACTTTGGGTTACTTAGCGTAATCTGCGGCAGGAGCGGCCAAAGACATGGCGACTGGAAGGAGGAAATACAAGTATTTAGCCGTACTAAATAGCGCTAACAAATGAGTTAGCCCAGGCTAGCACCATACTGTCAGAATCTGCTCATTGTAATGCATCAGCTGACCTTTGGATTAACAGTTCGGGTAAAAAACTGCTGCTAAACGAAACATTTTAGGCTCGTCATACCGCCAAAAATACAAATACAAATACCTCAGTTGCTGAGATCAGTAAAAACAAGTCTAATTTTTCACTTGAAATTCTAACTTTAGTTTATATTCTGTCACTCAGTCACTATTACTACCACAGCCTAGGTAAAGTGTATAAAGACCTAAAAGATGTTTAAAACAGTTGTTAACATTTACTTGGCATTTTTATCAAAGTGTAGCTAGCTAGCAGTGGCAGTGCCATGAAACGCTTTAACAGAAATCCTGAGGGTGAATTTTAACAGCTGTACTTTGCATTTAGTGCTAATTATCAATTGTCACGGTGGACATGTTAAACATTATACCTGCTATACATGAGCATCATCCCTGTGAGCATGTTAGCATGCTAACGTTAGCATATTAGCTGTGCAGTAAGGCCTCGCAGAGCTGCTAGCTTGGCTGGACACTTCTGGAAACATATTCAAACTGGGACGTTATGATTATAAATAAAATTGTACATGACTCGTACGTCAGACGTGGACCACGAGTTTCATGAAGTCTCCAAACAGATTCATAAGACACAATCAGATCAAAACTTCAGTTCTAGCTCCAGTTATTTATGCCCCACCATGTCTGCACTCCACCACACTATTTCTGCTTCTGATACGCTATCCTCCTCCTCCTCCAGCAGCAGCACACGATGCCATCTATCTGAGCTTGGGAGTTCTCTCTGCGCTCCATGTCTTTTTATAGTTTTGCTGTTCATACTGCACTCCCCGCTGTGCTTCTATTTTCATGAATGCTGTGAGAAATAATTGAAAGCGCCTCGTACGCTGCCGTCTGTTGCAGCGCTCCCTCCTTCCTCCTGCCTTGTAAATACTGTATCACTGAAGCCCCCGCTGTAAACTGCCGGCTCGGGATTCCTCACAACTCGGGGACGTCAACACTCGCTAAAAAACTTGAGCCAAGATTAAATCATAGCTGGAGTCGGAAACGTCGCTCCGGCGGACAGAGCCAGCTTTTTTTTTTACTATTGATTTCAAATGCAGCTGCTTGTCCTTGTCTTTTTTGCTGAAGAAAACAGGATTGAATCAGATTTTTTTAAGGGGGGGGATGAATGTCAAAGGGGTCACAACCCCTGCTTTAAATGGTTTAAATGGTGACGGTTGATCTCAGGAGTCTTAAGAAGAAATAATATTCCACAAAAACTAAGAATAAATGACAGCCTGTTAGAATCAAAAGGCCACTTTTACACATTAAAGATGTAAGCAATCAGTTTTCTGGTCATAGTGAGTACTACTACAAACCCTGATGATGCCATGAGCATTCAATGAGAAGTTTCTTTTATGGAAAATGTAATACTAAGCATTTGTACCCCATAAAATTTGCCGCTCTGAATTTGACTATTCTTTTTACAAATAAACAAAGAAAAAGTACCAAAAATACTGGAACGAGTGCTGAAATGATCCAGAGTTTCATCCACAGAAACATGGCTCTGTCCCATCCTGCTGTTTATTTGTCGTTAACACTAAATATCCGTTCTGTCGTCCAGATGTTGAAGGTTTCTGGAGACTCATCGTTGGATAGGCAGAGCCTCAAGAAGCCCCTGACACCCAGCAGGTCTTTCCAGGTGAGCCTCCAGCTGTTTAGTTGAGTTTCCACCCAGAAAATGTGCTTAAATTAATTCCTGTTTCTTTATATTTCTGTGGAAAATGTAGAAGAAGTGATGAAACTATAGCATTAATATTTTTTTCTTCGTGTTTGTCACAGTTGATTTATTTCACCAACTGAGGTTGATTACACTTTGATGTTTTTTTATTTTATTTTTCCACCTCAGCTAGGTAGAGGTATTAATATTAATTAAAATTAAAATTTTTGTTCCAGATTTTTTTAATGCGCAAATTGAAAATGTGTAATTTTTCCAACTGGAAATGCATTCTTTTACACCTTCAATAATTAATCAGTTAATTATCATGTTGTTATTCCGTGTAAATAATAATGATAGTTAACTGAGTACCTGTTGGTTGAACAAAACAAGGACTTTGACTTCCTCATGTTGGGCTTTGGGATGTTTTATTTTATATTATTAGATCATTTTATTGTACAGACAGAATGATTAATCAGACACTTCAGAAAATAACAAGATTAGTTGGAGCTGAAAGTCAGAGTTTTTTGCTTATGAAGTTACGACTATATCCAGCAGTTGCAGACGTCCTCAGCGGGGTCAAGAGTTCCTGCTGTGAACGAGCTTCATGGGTCAAAGGTCATCAGACGGTCCTTACCATCTCAGGTTGTCCAGGACCTTCAGATCCAGCAGGAGGAGAAACTGTGAGCAGAGAGGAAGGCTCAGGTCAGCTAAAGACACAAATATCAACCACCATTAAATAAAGATTTGTTGCAGGGTGCCGACTGATCATCAATCAATCCCATGTGCAGCACTCTGACTTCATTTATTGTGGGTTCAACTTTAAAATTAAATGAATCTGTCCCAAAAAAAGTCTCAGGTCTCCGTGCTCTCTGCTTTGGGACGTTGCAAAGGTTGGTGAAAGATGTGTTTGTCTTTTTCCACTTCATTGAAGGGTGAATTCAGCTCGGCGCAATAAGAAATGGATTACCCGTTCATTAAAGGGGCTGCGTCACTCCTCATTGAGTTGGACAAATAGCAAATTAATTTCTAGCCGCCCTAATTTCTCTCTGTTCTCCGCTGACTTTTACGATAACGTCGAATTACCGATCACAGCCGTGTGAGCTCCCTCAACTTTTTATCAATTCATTAAAAAATGTGCCACGGCGGAGACGCGACGTAGGAAAATCTCTCTCGCTCTTTGATTCTCATTCCTGCATGCTTCCATGATGCCGTACATAAACAGAAAGCGACTCAAGTGTTTAATTGAAATTAAAAACAACGAGACTGAAAAAAAGTCGCCATTTTGGAAACTTTTTTGTAGCAAAGATGTAAAGTGCAGGTCTGCAGGTGATGGTGGAGCAGCGGTGGCGTATTGACAGGCCGGTATTGATGTTTCAATTAGAGCGGCGTTACATGGAGGCAACACAACGCCATCTGCTCTGCCTCCACGTCTGACGAACGAGGCACGTGGGGCTAATCGAGCCGCACATGAGCAATGGGATGGCTAGATGCTTATCCTATATACGCACGTCCTTATGCAGAAAAATGCTCCTCAGCCCTGCTGTTTAAACAGCCTCCAGAAAGCAGGTTATTTCCCACCAGATGCACGAGTTGAAATTCTTCAAAAGCTCATCTGATGGGAAAGACAACAAAAAAAGGCAGCGGTTGTGCCAGGTTTCCTCATGCTGGGACGGTCTGAAATAACAGCGTGCATTATGCCCGGCGTTACTGCCTGCCAAACCACACGAATCAAAGACCTCATTGTGTGGATTACCTCGTTAATCTGTTGATGCCATTGAGTAGTATTGCAGGTGTTAATGTGCCAGGTTTTTTTCTCTTCTCGCTTCTCTCTTCTCTTATTAGGGAGGTGTAGCGCTAGGTTGGTAATCTGCTTTAAATGCTTTCTGGGGAATGAGACACGCTGAAACCCAGCCAAGAGGACTCTCTGAGCTTTCTCTTAATACAGAGGACTGACTGAGGCTGATGCTAACAGGGATGAGCTAGCTAGCGAGCTACACACCCTGCTCTGCTCACCACTTGTTGAGATATACAACTAGCAGAAGCAGTCCCATCACAGAGAGTCGGAAGCTCGGCTCATGTGCCCGAGCTGATTTAGAGGTGAAAGCACAAGATAAAGAGGGGGACAGAAAGAGAGGTAATCCTTCCCCCTCCTGCTCCCCAGGGTGGTCTCTGTATTTTCATCCAGGGCCTCAAAGAGGGACCGAATGCACCTCCCTGCTACAATGGAGGGGACCCACAGGGGCTGTTGCTGTCTGAGTGTGTGTGTGTGTGTGTGTGTGTGGGTGCAGCTTTAAGCAGCTCTTTGAGTGGCCTAATTGCGTTGGAATACAGCAGCCTGAGAGCTGGCTCAGATCACGGCGGGCTGCTGGAGGGGTTAGCGGCCGCACCTCGACAGCCACGCTCAGCAAAAGAGCCCTGGCACAATGAGCACAATTAATGCTCTCCCTCTCGTTAACTCTCTCCCCACTTTTTGTCCTCGTCCTCCTCCCCATATCTCCCTCACCCACTGTACTAATCCTCCCATGCAGCCCGTCAATCTCCCTCGTCTTTAATGCGCAACAACAATTACAGTAAGCATGAAAAGGCGTAGGTCGACTGCTCGTTACGTAAGACTCGAGTTTATTGATATCTGAACGGCTGATTTGA
The DNA here is from genome assembly GCA_029721515.1 of Synanceia verrucosa. Lineage (NCBI taxonomy): Eukaryota > Metazoa > Chordata > Actinopteri > Perciformes > Synanceiidae > Synanceia > Synanceia verrucosa. Next base: position 25,853,571 of record CM056557.1, read on the forward strand.
AACAAAACACCAACGGCAGCGTGACGCCTCTCAAAAACTGTTGAATGTTTTGTCTTTTCAACAGCATAACAATCTGTAATGTAGAGCAGGGGTGTCAAACACTGCACGTTAACCTGACAATAAATGTTTTATTCTGAAAACAAATTAACGAACAATCATCGTCAGATTTACAGAACAGATGAGTTATTCTTCTGGCTGTTTCCTCCAAATTATTCGTCATTTCTGTCCTGTGTTCCTGTATATTTTATAGTTTCTCTAAATATTATTATTATTCCAGTGAGTTAACACACTGAGCACGCAGGATTCACTTTTACTCACTAAAGAAATTGGTCAATATTTCTGGGAAACCCTTCATTTGACAGCGCTGTGTCGCAGCCTGGATATAATTTTATAGAAAAATAGGAAGTAAAGACATCTAGTTATCCAGTGGGCCGGATTGGACCCTTTGTTGGGCCAGATCTGGCGCTCGGGCCATGTGTTTGACACCCATGATGTAGAGGATCTAAACCTGGAGTCAAAGTTGTGGTTGATGCAAAGAAACATCCACTTAGTCATGATTGTTCCCTAAAGATGAGAAACTTGTGATTTTGTGGCCCTAAATGCTAAGTTGCTAAACATCTTAATGCATTAGTCCAGACATCTGTCAGTTTTCAACAGGGACGTGTATCTCCCATTATGATTAATTTTAGAAACTCAGGCTTCTCCACTGTGAAAATTTGCTAGTTTCTTCAGCTTCTAAGATAAAAAAAAATGAATATATTTCAGTTTTGTACAAAGCAAGCAAGCAACAGAAAGCAAAGTTCCTCTTCAGGCATGTTTAAGACAAAAAAAATGCAGAGAAACACTGAAGTACAAAGTTCTTAAACTCCACATAAGCTGGAAGAATATGAAAACATGTTTAGTTTCCAAACTTTAACTACTAGTGGTAAGATGTCAGTTGATATTTCACATTTTAGGCCTCAAAAATCGTCCCATACGTCCATTTTCCTCTGAGATTTAATCCACACTCAGCAGATCAACTTAAAAACTGTCTTTTAGTGTCAAACATCAGGTTTTTTTTGTGCATCCAACTAAATGCTGATATTTGTTTCAGACACTGGGCAGTTCATTATGTGGGTTAATGTAGTCAGGCAGTCTGCTGGACTGTGTGTGCGTGGACCAATCAATGATTTAAAAAACACATCATAACCAACCAGCCCCCCTCCTTTGATTTTCTTTATTGCGCCGAGCCGTGTCTTAATAAAACCCTAATTATTTCCGCTTTCTGGTGAGGAATTGGCAGAGGGATGTGAGCTGATGTATGGGGAGACAGTCGCCTAATTAGAGCGTCAGAAATTGAATCTTTACAGCACACGGGTCATATAATTATCCTACTGTTAATTTAACGCTCACATTCTCTGGCTGTTCATTTTTTATCCCCCTACATGTGGTTTGGCGGCGGCCCTCGCTGTGTTTTTACTGTACGGCGTGGCCCCTGATGTTGGCCCCTTCCGCTGATTGAATAACTGAGGACCCTGCAGTCCAAATAACAAGGCTCGCATCATTTATGCATTGTTAAGCCGTGTAATTGAAACGAGCCATAGTTTGCATATTACGCCATTAAAATAATGTGCTTTGCGTTTCTCCCAACACGACTATTTAAGTCTGTGTGGCGATGTGGTAATTCCTCGAATTACAGCCTAATTACCACAATGTTCTTTTGATTTGGCCGATTTCAGCGTTACGCCACAATAATGTTCAATATTACCAGGATGAATTACCGAGCCGTGCCTGGAAACTTTTCCTCGTATGACTTAAATCCACGGCGTGTGCTATCAGTGCAGCTGGATTCACATCCATAAAGGATTATTAGCCTGCAAAATGAGTCCCATTAAAGGCCCAATCAGTGATACTTAATTGAAGAGCCTGAGTTATACGTGGAATATGAGCGTTTTTTGTTTCTCAACTGATCATCGCAGGCCTGCTTCGTATCACGGTTTGCAGTAATTATTCATGTAAACAGACCAACAGCATCAGGAAACGTGGCAGTATTACATTACAGCGTTGTTAATTAAGTCAAAGCAGTTTCCAGTCTTATATTTAAAGTGTTGCTTCAGTCTGGTTGGGCTTTTAAGGGATGAATATAGCAAACCATGTCCCTAACTGTGTTTTAAGATGATTATTTTTCATTAAATCATCTTTTGTTAGCAGCGTCAGAGTTTAAAAAAGAAAAGTTTTTCAATCGGTGTCCATCAAAATGAGGGAGTAGAGAACATTTTGTGTCCTTGTGTGAACTATTTGAATAAATTAACATTTGACTGTGCATATTCTGTTTTTTTAACTGCACAGAAAAATAATTCTTTTATTGCTTTTCATTGCCTTTTACTGCTATAGGTCCATGTTATTAAATGAAATGTTTAATTGGGGGGTTTCAGTCATTTGCATAGTTAAGAAGTTCTGAAGAACTGCCTGCATTGATTTATAGGTTTAATTTGTGACCAATGTGTATGCATTACTTTGTTTCTGGTGGATTGGATTGTTATAGGCCACAGAACCGACAGAAAAGTGCTTTTTAATTGCATCCATACAGTGATTATTAATGTAATCTAGTATTCAGAATGAAGGGAGGCTTCACAAGTTGAAAAGCAGCATTTTTTTTTGTTCTCACAGTTTATCTCAGACCCAGCAGACATAATCTCTCTCATCTTTTTTCACTTCTTCCAGTCCTTTCTCCTCACCCCTCCTCCTTTATCCCTGCCAGGGCTTTGTCCCGGCAGCAGAGAGCCTCTCTAAATAGAGGCCTTTAGATAGTCCAGGACCAAAGGGGGGCAACGACGCGACTGCTGTTGTTTCATTTACCTCTCCCTATGGCAACCAGCAGCGGTCGACCAGGAATGTCCCCTCTCTGGACAAAGTCCTAGTCCCTGAAGCTGACACTGGGGGGACGACAGCTGGGACCAAACCTGTCCTCCCTGGTCCCTGGACTGTCCTAGACTGGACTGGAGGCCTCAGTCTGGACTCGTGTGTCTTTTCTTACTTTTATAGCAGCCAGAGAAGCTTTTTCACACACTATTAACCCCTAAAATAGTTCGAATAATTTTAAAAATCTCTCCACACGGATCCTTTTACGGTGCCGTAAACAACCACGAAAAAGCGTCAGACTTTTCTGGACATTTTGGGAACCACATAAATGGCATATTTCAATCTTTGAAGCCAGGCTTTATTTAGAGGCCACTCCTCCCAGTGCATGCTGGTCACACACAGAGGGGATTTGTTTACTTTATGGGCTGTTAAAAGTTTTCAATTCAAGACATGTGAAAGATGTTGACTTTACTAGATGAGGAAATGGACTGATGGATGCTTGTAAAACTGCATTTTCTGTTATTAATAACTTTGATAAGAAAACTACACTCACATCTCAATTTAAAGTGCTGTAAAAGTTTTACTTTAATGCTTTTTGGACAGATAAGAGAACAACACTGTCCATGTCACTCACGCTTTAATCCTATTTAATCACGTTTTATTATAAGGAATATAATTATAATAAAGAATCTGTTTTGATTGAAAGGTGCCTGGTTTTATTTTCCTTTACCTGATATCTTTCTCAGCCTTACATCTCAAAAAGTTGAACTTTATGGGACGTTTTTTTTTTAATCTTCCTTCTTGTTGTTATGAATAAATTAGACTTCAGACTGTCACAAGCACGTGACTTCAAAATGTCATCGTTTAAAGTTAAAACTAGCAGCTGACAGAAAGCTCCTCAGTATGTCTATATTCCCACCACGCTGCACAAATAACAACAACATAATATTAACACATTAATATGCAAAAGTCTGCAGCAAAACATTAAACAGCATTTTTCTTCCTCTCAGGCCTGAATTTGCAGATCAAATCATTTTAAACATGAAACAATGCAAACAATGAAAAAGCTGCGCATCACCTAATCAATTCTTTTTGATTTTACGCACGTTTCCATAATATTTAATATCATAAATGTAAAGTCTACCTCTGTAAACAACTGAAAGTCCTGCAGGACAACAGATTGTGTTAATGTCCCCCAGAAGGAGAAGTCCTGGTCTCCTGGATCTGGTCTACCTAGTCCTGCTAGAACATGAGTATCAAAGTAAATCAGCTGCGTCTTACAGTAGCTCTGCTCATCCCGGTGCTCCGTCTCTCCATGCTGCACTCCGGCTCTCCGCTTCAACGGGAGCCGCGACTCGCACCTCTCCAACAAAGAGAGTAGTGTTTGTGGAGACTTCGCGGCAGCCAATCGCCGCGCCGTTGCCCCTGGTAACCACGTCCATCATCCCCACACGTCCAATGAGGGGCGGGGGCGTGGCGGAGCCCAGGTGCGCCTCGGCGTCCTCTTGGCAGAGCGCCTGAGAGCAGACTGTGAGCAGGAGAGAATCTGTCAAATGCGAGGTTCCTTTCATAAGAGCGACCAGTCCGGCTCCGAGAGTCATGGCGACCGCAGCGTCTAACCACTACAACATCCTCACCTCCAGCGCATCCATCGTGCACTCGGAGCCCGGCAGCATGCAGCAAGCCACGGCGTACCGGGACGCGCAGAGCCTGTTGCAGGGCGACTACCCGCTGCAGAGCAACAGCCACACGCTCAGCCACGCACACCAGTGGATCACAGCGCTGTCCCACGGAGAGGGAGCCCCGTGGTCCTCCAGTCCGCTCGGCGCGGAGCAGGACATCAAACCCGCGGTGCAGGGCGCCCGGGACGAGATGCACAACTCCAGCAGCAACCTGCAGCACCAGACGCGGCCGCCTCACCTGGTGCACCAGACGCACGGGAACCACCACGACGGACGGGCGTGGAGAACCACTACCGCGGCGCACATACCGAGCATGGCCACGACGAACGGCCAAAGCCTTATTTACTCCCAGCCGGGCTTCAGCGTCAACGGGCTGATCCCGGGCAGTGGGCAGGGGATGCACCACCACAACCTAAGAGACAGTCATGAGGACCATCACAGCCCGCACCTCAGCGACCACGGACACCCGCCGTCCCAGCATCAGCACCAGCACCGGCCGCAGAGCCACCACGACCACTCGGACGAGGATACGCCGACCTCGGACGACTTGGAGCAGTTCGCCAAGCAGTTCAAGCAGCGGAGGATCAAGCTGGGTTTCACGCAGGCGGACGTGGGACTCGCCCTGGGGACCCTGTACGGAAATGTGTTTTCCCAAACCACCATATGCAGGTTTGAGGCCCTGCAGCTCAGTTTCAAAAACATGTGTAAGCTGAAGCCTCTGTTGAACAAGTGGTTGGAGGAGGCGGACTCCACCTCGGGCAGCCCGACCAGCCTGGACAAAATCGCGGCGCAGGGGAGGAAAAGGAAAAAACGGACTTCAATCGAGGTAAGCGTAAAGGGAGCTTTGGAGAGCCATTTTTTGAAGTGCCCTAAACCGGCAGCGTCGGAAATAATCGGCCTGGCGGACAGTCTGCACCTGGAGAAAGAAGTGGTGAGGGTTTGGTTTTGTAACAGGAGACAGAAGGAGAAACGCATGACCCCTCCCGGAGGAGCTCTGCCGGGCAGCGAGGATGTGTACGGGGACACGCCGCCGCACCACGGGGTCCAGACCCCGGTCCAATGAACTCTGCAGGACCGCTCCTCCAGGACACCTTTATCCTTTTTTATTTATCCCCAAGGTTATATATAAATCACTGAACTATGACACGCTATAGTGGGTGTTTTATGTATAATAGATTGCAGAGAAACATCTGCAGTGAATATGTGAGGAATGGAAAAGGAGCGAGAGGAGGACGGGACTTTTATTTGTCCTCTCCAGAGCTAAAGGAACATAAGCCTGTTCTCCGAGGATACATGCCCAGCACTGTGACTCCAGTCGACGCAGTTTCAAGGTGTAGCCCCCATTGTGTACTGACATTATACTTGATGAGGAAAAAGAGAAGCAGGGAGGGGATGAGGATGAGATGGAGGGGTACCTGGCTGGCTGAATGCTTTCTATTCGCCACTTTTATATCAAAACACCTTTTTTTCCTGTGCGTAAAAGCAAATACAAAGGCGTTTAGTTTTGTAGCCCTAAATTGTGCGTCCAGCAGTGATGGGTGGGTGGTGCAGTGGGGGGTCAAAGGAGCTGCGTTAATGGAGTAAACTGGAGGCCAGTGAAGGCTGCAGACCCAGTCCAGCAGAGTCCAGCTGAGGGTGAGCATCGTCCCATCTGTCAGCCCAGAGCCTCTCACTGCTGGGAAACACCTCTTATTTACCCTGTCAGAGGTCACCGTTTAGCTGTGAACTGCACATTATTACTGTTATTATTTATGTTGTTATAATTTCTATTATTACATTTGTTGCAGCTCACTGGCTCTGCAGTAACTGTCCTGAGCGAAAAAAAAGTGTGTGACCTCTAGCATCAGTCAGCAGAAACAACAAAAAGTCCTTTATATTTTTCTGTAGAAACACGCGTTTAATAATAATAATAATAATAATAATAATAATAATTCTCCCCCTCAGACAGTCTCCCAGCTTCAGGAAGGGCTCCGTGGCGACTGATTGGATTATCTGGCACTTTTCCACAGCAGGATGGCATGTTAGATATATTGATATCTACACAAATAAATGTCGCCATCTCTCCCAGAACGTTTGGATCCACTTTTGTAAATATTGTATAACTTTAAAAGTCATGGCTTCATCCCTTTTTTTTTCTTTCTTCACTGGGGCACTTTTTTTGGATTAATGTTTTCAAAAACATTTTTTCATTCACAAAGCCTATACCCCCCCTCTGCCTTGTATTTTCTGTGTTATTTAACTTTTATTTTGTTGCCGAATTTTGGCTCCTTTACGGTTGAATATTTTTCTGTATTTGTGGCGCATTTTATTTTCGGTCTTTTTTATTTTAAATGCGAAATCAATTTAATTAGATTAAATTGTCTAAGGAGTTCTGTTCGGTGTCCGCTCTGAAATTACATTAGATTGTGTTTCCAATCACGGTATAGTGCTTTGAGGACTGAATTCAAATTAATCGATACCTCTATTGTGGAGAAAAACGGATATCACGATTAGTGTGTTTGAAAAGAAAATAAATATGATAATAATAATAATAATAATGCCTTTATAGATTTTCCCCCAGAATATATTTTAATGACAGTCCAAAAATCGCAGCTTTTGATCAAAATTACAGTTATTATTACTATTGTTATTATTATTATTGTTCTCATGGTGTGTTATTTTAATTTGTCTGTGAGGTCGTTGTCATGCATTTCATTTCAGCCATTTTGTCCATCTTCGTCTCTGTTGCTTTATTATTGGGGGAAATCGCTCGTAGACATTTTTATTTTATTTTTTACTATTGTTAATGAGATTGTAATTTATTATACGATGGCTTTTTTATAGATGACACAAAGTGCGAGATAGCCTATATATGAAACGACACCGAGATGTTTTTGTGTTCAGTAGGGAAGCAGAGAGAGAGTTTATTTTTTATTTTTATTATTATTATTATGGTTAATTTTCAGCGGGTTTGCTTCAGCCTCAAACTGTCACACCTAAATGTATATATATAGACATCTTTTCTCCGTTTCATTTTTATGCAACAAAAATGGATTTTGTTTGAATCTCGTCTCATGAAAACAGCTTTTCTTTTTTTTTTCTCCTCCTGATTTCTGCAGAAAAAAACCATCATTGAAATATTTTTTCAGTAGCTTTAATGACTCCATCCAGCTCATAACTGACTGGAAATCCAGGTTGTGGATGTAGACCTGTAGCGACCCGCTGTCTCCTTGTTGTTTTGTTGCATTGCTTGTTGTTGGGGGAAAGGCTCTATGTGTCATATTCACTGGATGAACCTGGGCTGGAATAAATATGAAGCTGAGGTGAGAAACGCCTCCAGGTGTTTCATCTCTCCACACCAGAACAACGGACTTGCACATTTTTAAATAACGGGGTTGATATTAAACAGCTTTTTTTCCAACGTCGAGCCTAAATGTTTTTGTTTTTTTAGTTTTCTGTCTTTGTCAGGATTCACAGAGACTCAGGGTTGATGAGTGACTGGTTTTAAAAGGCTGCTTTTAAAAACACTGGATTTTGGCTGCATCTGGGGGTCAAATTAGGGGTTCCCAAAGTATGGTCCAAGCGCCAGGAGTGGTCCTCAGGAGGGCTGAAAGGGGTCCCACATCACTGCTAATTTACTTTCACTTTTCACTGTCAAACTAATCAGGACAATCCCTGAAATTCAAATAATTTCTCCACTCCTGGTTAAAATGTTTTTTTTTCTGTAGCAAACATTTTTTTGACCATTTTAAACTTCACTTAGAACTGAAAAACAAGCAGTCTTTGAATGCACCACGGGGGACATTTAAATACACTTTTCCTCTTTTTAAATCAAAAGCATGGATTAGTTTTCATCCCATCACAACAGAAAGTTCTGGATCAATTATATTGACCTCCATGCTTCTCTATAACTACTCTTTTATTTTGGTGTTCACAGACAAAGGTTCCTCTGCCACTTCCTGTTTAAAATGCCACATGGTACCCTCTGTGTGGTCATAACAACAACAACAACAATAACATGAGTTATTAGTGTGAAAACATGATTAACCCAAAGCACCAATAAGCTAACAAGGAGAGTCGATTGGGAATCAATATCTGATGGTGTTGATCAATTAAAACAAAATAGTGTATTATACTAAAATAATTCCTGTAAATCTATTTATTTTTCATTTTCATTTTTGGACAGATTAATGATATAAAACCAGTTTTACCTAAAAATAGTGTCACTATATTAAATACGAACTGCTTTTTTATACAAAAATGTTTTTTTTACTAATTTTATTGTATTTTTAATCAGCAGCTGAATTGACTTCTATATGAGAGGATCATAACACAGTGGATGATACAGCCTCAGAAACACGTGGTGTTTTGTTGTTGCTGCAGGGAAATAAAAGATGCATTTTTCTCCCTGCGTCATCATCATCAGTCTGACCTGCCTGGCACGAAACGACACCCGGAAATAAATCCCTTTGTTTGATCTGTGAGGTGGACTTTTGTGGAGGAACAGAGATCAAAAACACATGAATTTAAAAAAAGGTGCCCTCGTGCCCTTCAGCTGCTCCCTGGCAGATGCAATTAATAGCTCGATGCGTTAATTAAAGCTTCCTGTTATTTAGGTGACTCTCAGGGAAGGAAGTGCAATAATAATCAAACACTCCCCGGTGCTGTGGAGCTGAGCTGCGGGCAGACAGAGAGGAGATGGTCGGTGTTACAGCGCCATCTAGCGGAGGAAACTGCAGCACAGGCACAGTCTGAGAGATGAGGAGAAAAACTGTTCACAAAAAGTATGACAGGAGTATGTGAAGGTGACGTTTGTTGTCTCAAGCAGGTGTAGAGACATTTTTATCATGAATCAATAAATGAGAAGAGAAGTGGAAGGCCCAAACCATAACAATCAATAAGATCAATACACTGCACGAAGCTACATGTGTTCTGCTTTTATAGAAAAAAAACAACTGATGCTTTCCAGAGATGATTCAATTAATTGATCAGTTGTAAAATTACTCAGCAACTATTTTAATATTAATGGTTTTGGAATATTTTTGAGACATTTGAGGACGTCATCTTGGGCCAAACAACTATGATACATTAATTTAACAACAAAAATAATCGTTAGTTGAATCCCTGATATTTTCTTAATGATTTCTTTCGTATTATTGACTCAGCCAGTGCTGAGATAATTAATCCATGAGTTGACTGCAAAGTGTTTTAATAACTGATAGTTTAGCCATTAAATCGTCCCATCCAGGGGAGGAAAAAAGTGTTCATATATTTATTTTTGTTTTCTTTATGAAAAAAAGTTTGCAACAAAATCTGGAAATGAAACATTTCAAACACAGATTAAAGATGGGTAAAATAAATAACCAATAATAATGAAAATGAAAACATCAAATGCAGTTTAGTCTGAACAGAAATAGTTGAGATCAGATTGTTGGGTGACGTGATTATCTTCCTGCAGGATTTTCACCTTAAACTACACTTAAATTTAACTTTTCTGAAAAACTGCATTCATCATGTTCACAATAGTTGTTGGGAGGCAAATATTAACACATTAGTGCCTGTTTTCACCAGTATACTGGTGTCATTCTACAAAATAAAAGTACACAGCACAACAATTATTTCCTGAAAAGTTCTGGAAGCTACAGACAATCACACGGTTAAAGGTCTATTTTTTTTTTTAAATATTTTATTGATTATTATTTCTTTTATTATTTGTGTTCAGTGTCATAGTCCTCCAACCACTAGGGGGCGCTGTTTTGTGCAGACCGGTCAACCGGAAGTAGGTCTTGAGCTGGTTACCTGCGGCAGGTGTGTCTGAAACAATTTAAACTATTTTAGGACTGAACTAGAGTCACAACTTGAGCTGTTTGTGTTTTATATGGAGATTTAATGAACCGGAAGTGAAGCCATGTTGAGGTAAAGTAGCGCTAACTTTGTTTCCGGTGTTCCTGTTAGCAACAATAGCTAACTAGTTAGCATCCAGTAGCGGCACCGGAGCAGCTGGAGGATCACCGGGACATCAGGCTCCAGACAGCCGGACAGCAGAGCGCCTGAGCCGGCCACCGTGAGGGGTATGTCCAGCACCGACACCGTTACTGTGTTTAAACATTAAAAAGAGCGGTAAATGTCATTTATTCTTATGTTTAAAGTAAGTAAAACTGTTTTAGGGCTGTAACTATTGATCGTGTTTACTGTTGACTGTTTATTCTAATAATCAGTTAGTTTTTTTCACGTTTTTATAAGCAAATAACTGACTCAAAGCTCTTGATTGGTTATTAGTCGATGAGTAATTCAATTTTTTACCATGTTTCGTTTAAAAGTTGCAGCTCATGACATTGTAAATTATTGTCCCATAAAAGAAGGTGTTTGGTTTCTTAAATGTCACAAAATGATCAGTGTTTATTCAAAGATGTTGTGGTAGCATATATAGATGATAATCCTGTAAAAGAAGGTGTTTTTTTTTAATGTCAGGAAATGGTGACAGATGATGATCGGTGTGTCCTCAAATGTCTCAAAAATTCTTTATTTTGGATTGAATTCAAAATGGTTGACGATGAATTTAACAGTTGACAACTAATCAATTAACTGGTTAATCAATGCCAGGTCTAAACGACAGTTGGGTTGCAATCAGAGAAATTTTAGCTTTTTTAAAAAAACAACACTTCTCAAATTGAAATATTTGCCAGTAAATTTGAGAGTTGACAAGTGATTGATTAATCGTCACCGTTCTAGAAAATTCAAATTATTGTAATTTAAAGAAGTTAAAGCGCTAACAGCTGATGCTAACTAGCTCTCGTCCTGCCGACTTCACGCAGATTGAAGAAACGTCCACCTTGCAGACAGTACGACCAAACTCATCCCAGTGTTTGACATACTGGAAAAGATTTTTCACAGAACAGCAGAGAAAAAAAGTCTGAATGAGTGAATCCAGTGATCGACCCTGGATCCAGGAGCTTCCTTCTGTTCTGGAAAGCTACTGAAGACGATGAAGATCTGAGACTCTTATAAGCACCATCATGATAAAGCGGTAAAAACAAGCTGCACTTCTACGAGCTTCCTGACGCCTCCAGAGTCACGCATGAGCTGATGTTGTCTTGTTAAAACTTTGGAAGGTGATGTTGGCAGAACATTATTGAGGCTTTTAAACAAAAACATAAAGCTGCAGGGATGAAAGCTGAAGAGGCTGCAGAAGTCACTTCCACTCATCTGTTTGATGAAACCATTTCAAATAACCCCTGTGAGGAAACTCCCGACTCACCCGCAGGACTTGAACGCAGCACAGCCGGAGTGTCGGCCTGTTTCCACTGATGAAAAGGATGCTGTTGGTACCTCTGGACCTCCTCGTCCTGCAGGAAGGAGTCAAGCTGAGAGACGGATCTGCACGACATCTGGCACAAATTAACAAGGGAAGTGCAGACAAAGATATCAGAACTGTCAGCGAGCTCCCTCTGCACCAATCAGCACGAAGTAGCAGCTCTGCATCCAAACATCCAAACAGAGTGGAGACCAAGAGCCATGAGCTGGACATGAACGTCCTCCATGGATGTGCCAAAAACAGTGACGAGGAACCAGTAATTTAATTATTAATTATTAATTTAACGACAACGATGGAAAAGGAAGCTGCAGATGTATCATGATTCCATTCATTTATTTATTTTACCCATTTTATATGCACATGATTATACTTTACTTTTGTCTGAGCCAATATTTTATTTCACTCCTGTACCTGGCGATCGCTGGTTATATTTAATAATTGTTGAATAGGGATTGGGAAAAAATATTTCTAAATGTCGATCCCCCCACAAGCAACAGATCAGCCCGGAAACATGGATTATTTAAATTGGTAAATTATTAAAGGGAGACAGGGATTGCACATTACACATATTATGGACATTGTTGGTAAAAAGCTATATGATGAAAATATAGTGTCATGATATAAAGTGTGGATGACTTTGTATATATTATTTTGGTTAATGGGTCACCTGAAATTGACACTATATTTTTCATATTTTCAGTTTTCAGGATTTTGGTCCATTCAGCTGGACAAAAACACAAGTTTAAATAATAAAATGATTTGGTTTCAGAGGATTTGTTCATGCTGCCTCATTTTAACACTTGTTGTCATGTAGTTATCATTATTATTATTATTATTATGAGCAACATCTGACATTTTAATAAACTGAGCAAATCACAGCAAAGATAATCAGTGGATTAATCAATGAACAGAAATAATCTGCAGCTGAAGCGTTGGACTCAGATCGTTTTAGTTTTATTGGATCTTCTTGATTTTCTTCTGTAGAAAATAAACCTGTTTTATTCACAGCCACTTCCTCCAGCTGCAGGTATGTGGGAAAATAAATGATATGAAATATTCTCTGTGGTGGTTAAATGCTGACGTAATAAGCTCTGGAGGAGCAACATTAAAACATAATCTGACTCAGGTCATGTAAATTTGTAAATGAGTGTTTCTGTGGCGAACTTTATTTACCCCCATATGTGAAACATGGTGATCATCTGAAGATGAATCATCCTTCTGCATCAATCTGTTTCCTCTCTCTGCACACAGATAACAGCGTTCTTCTTGTTCTTCAATCTCACTGTGATGCGTTGCAGCTCATTACGCTTTGCTCACTGATGTACACAAAAGTGTGCATGCGTTCATTTGTAAACGAGTTATTGTTTAATTATAACTTCTGGTGAACTTGGCAGATCAGTGGGGCGGATCGTGTTTCCCCTTCAGCTCGAAATTATTCAGGCTATGATTGCTCGGCCTGTTTGTGAAACATGGGAGGTCAACTTATGAAGCTGGAGGTGGACAAACGTCATCACACAAGGAACTGAGATAAGATGTAAACAAACTTAAGGTTGACCTGGTGAGGTTGTGACAAAAAATGCTGTGTTCCTTATCACAGGTGACCAAATCTATGTCTCTATAGTCAGAAATTACATTTAGGAATGTTTCCTTTCACAAAATTAGTCAGTATACCGTAAGTCATCACAAAGACTTTTTATAGTGTATTGATTAGTTTTGAGAAATATATTGAAAAAAGTTGTAAATAAACATTTTATAGTATGTTGAAAATTGTCAAAAAATGTCATACTATAGAATGTCGAAAAAGTCAAAAAATGTCAATTTTTAAAAAGTCAACTTAAGTCATCAAAAAGACTTATTATAGTGTGTTGATTTGTTTTAATCGAGAAATATGTTGAAAAAAGTTGTTAAAAAGCCATTTTATAGCATGTTGAAAATTATCAAAAAATGTCATACTATAGTATGTCGAAAAAGTAAAAAAATGTCAATTTTTAAAAAGTCAACTTAAGTCATCAAAAAGACTTATTATAGTGTGTTGCTTTGTATTAATAGGGAAATATGTTGAAAAAAATTGTTAAAAAGCCATTTTATAGTATGTTGAAAATTATTAAAAAATGTCATACTATAGTATGTCGAAAAAGTCAAAAAATGTCAGTTTTTAAAAAGTCAAAATAAGTCATCAAAAAGACTTGTTATAGTGTGTTGATTGGATTTAATCGAGAAATATGTTGAAAAAATTTGTTAAACAGCCATTTTATAGTATGTTGAAAATTATCAAAAAATGTCACACTAAAGTATGTCGAAAAAGTCAAAAAATGTCAATTTTTAAAAAGTTAAAATAAGTCATCAAAAAGACTTATTATAGTGTGTTGATTTGTATTAATAGAGAAATATGTTGAAAAAAATTGTTGAAAAGCCATTTTATAGTATGTTGAAAATTATCAAAAAATGTCACACTATAGTATGTCGAAAAAGTAAAAAAATGTCAATTTTTAAAAAGTCAACTTAAGTCATCAAAAAGACTCATTATAGAGTGTTGATTTGTTTTAATATAGAAATATGTTGAAAAAAGTTGTTAAAAAGCCATTTTATAGCATGTTGAAAATGATCAAAAAATGTCATACTATAGTATGTTGAAAAGTCAAAAAATGTCAATTTTTAAAAAGTCAAAATAAGTCATCAAAAAGACTTATTATAGTGTGTTGATTTGTTTTAATAGAGAAATATGTTGAAAAAAGTTGTTAAAAAGCCATTTTATAGTTTTTTGAAAATTATCAAAAAATGTCATACTATAGTATGTCGAAAAAGTCAGAAAATGTCATTTTTTAAAAAGTCAAAATAAGTCACCAAAAGACTTATTATAGTATGTTGATTGGATTCAATCGAGAAATATGTTGAAAAAAGTTGTTAAAAAGCCATTTTATAATATGTTGAAAATTATCAAAAATGTCATACTATAGTATGTCGAAAAAGTCAAAAAATGTCAATTTTAAAAAGTCAAAATGAGTCACCAAAAAGACTTATTATAGTGCATTGATTTGTATTAGTAGAGAAATATGTTGAAAAAGTTGTTAAAAAGCCATTTTATAGCATGTTGAAAATTGTCAAAAAATGTCATACTATAGTATGTCGAAAAAGTCAAAAAATGTCAATTTTTAAAAAGTCAACTTAAGTCATCAAAAAGACTTATTATAGTGTGTTGATTGGATTTAATCGAGAAATATGTTGAAAAAAGTTGTTAAAAAGCCATTTTATAGCATGTTGAAAATTGTCATACTATAGAATGTCGAAAAAGTCAAAAAATGTCAATTTTTAAAAAGTCAACTTAAGTCATCAAAAAGACTTATTATAGTCATCATAGAAATATGTTGAAAAAGTTGTTAAAGCCATTATAGTGTGTTGATTTGTGTTAATATCAAAAGTCATCAAAATTATGTTGAAAAGAAAAAGTTGTTAAAAAGCCATTTTATAGCATGTTGAAAATTATCAAAAAATGTCATACTATAGTATGTCGAAAAAGTAAAAAAATGTCAATTTT
The DNA here is from genome assembly GCA_029721515.1 of Synanceia verrucosa. Lineage (NCBI taxonomy): Eukaryota > Metazoa > Chordata > Actinopteri > Perciformes > Synanceiidae > Synanceia > Synanceia verrucosa. The sequence continues at coordinate 25,868,923 of CM056557.1, forward strand.
TAAAAAGTCAACTTAAGTCATCAAACAGATTTATTATAGTGTGTTGATTAGTATTAATAGAGAAATATGTTGAAAAAAGTTGTTCAAAAGCCATTTTATAGCATGTTGAAAATTATCAAAATATGTCATACTATAGTATGTCGAAAAAGTAAAAAAAATGTCAATTTTTAAAAAGTCAGCTTAAGTCATCAAACAGACTTATTATAGTGTGTTGATTAGTATTAATAGAGAAATATGTTGAAAAAAGTTGTTCAAAAGCCATTTTATAGCATGTTGAAAATTGCCAAAAAATGTCATACTATAGTATGTCGAAAAAGTAAAAAAAATGTCAATCTTTCAAAAATCAAAATAAGTCATCAAAAAGACTTATTATAGTGTGTTGATTTGTATTAATAGAGAAATATGTTGAAAAAAGTTGTTAAAAATCCATTTTATAGTTTGTTGAAAATTATCAGAAAATGTCATACTATAGTATGTCGAAAAAGTCAAAAAATGTCAATTTTTATAAAGTCAAAATAAGTCATCAAAAGACTTATTATACTGTGTTGATTTGTTTTAATATAGAAATATGTTGAAAAAAGTTGTTAAAAAGCCATTTTATAGCATGTTGAAAATTGTCAAAAAATGTCATACTATAGTATGTCGAAAAAGTCAAAAAATGACAGTTTTTAAAAACTCAACTTAAGTCATCAAAAAGACTTATTATAGTGTGTTGATTTGTTTTAATAGAGAAATATGTTGAAAAAAGTTGTTAAAAAGCCATTTTATAGCATGTTGAAAATTATCAAAAAATGTCATACTATAGTATGTCGAAAAAAGTCAAAAAATGTCAATTTTTAAAAAGTCAAAATGAGTCACCAAAAAGACTTATTATAGTGTGTTGATTTGTTTTAATAGAGAAATATGTTGAAAAAAGTTGTTAAAAAGCCATTTTATAGCATGTTGAAAATTATCAAAAAATGTCATACTATAGTATGTTGAAAAAGTCAAAAAATGTCAATTTTTAAAAAGTCAAAATAAGTCATCAAAAAGACTTATTATAGTGTGTTGATTTGTATTAATAGAGAAATATGTTGAAAAAAGTTGTTAAAAAGCCATTTTATAGCATGTTGAAAATTATCAAAAAATGTCATACTATAGTATGTCGAAAAAGTCAAAAAATGTCATTTTTTAAAAAGTCCAAATAAGTCACCAAAAAGACTTATTATAGTGTGTTGATTTGTATTAATAGAGAAATATGTTGAAAAAAGTTGTTAAAAAGCCATTTTATAGCATGTTGAAAATTATCAAAAAATGTCATACTATAGTATGTCGAAAAAGTCAAAAAATGTCAATTTTTAAAAAGTCAAAATAAGTCATCAAAAAGACTTATTATAGTGTGTTGATTGGATTTAATCGAGTAATATGTTGAAAAACGTTAAAAAGCCATTTTATAGCATGTTGAAAATTATGAAAAAAATGTCATACTATAGTATGTCAAAAAAGTCAAAAAATGACAGTTTTTAAAAACTCAACTTAAGTCATCAAAAAGACTTATTATAGTGTGTTGATTGGATTTAATCGAGAAATATGTTGAAAAAAGTTGTTCAAAAGCCATTTTATAGTATGTTGAAAATTATCAAAAAATGTCATACTATAGTATGTTGAAAAAGTAAAAAAAATGTCAATTTTTAAAAAAAATCAAAATAAGTCATCAAAAAGACTTATTATAGTGTGTTGATTTGTATTAATAGAGAAATATGTTGAAAAAAATTGTTAAAAAGCCATTTTATAGCATGTTGAAAATTGTCAAAAAAAGTCATACTATAGTATGTCAAAAAAGTCAAAAAATGTCAATTTTTAAAAAGTCAAAAAAAGTCACCAAAAGACTTATTATAGTGTGTTGATTTGTTTAATAGAGAAATATGTTGAAAAAGTTGTTAAAAAGCCATTTTATAGCATGTTGAAAATTATCAAAAATGTCATACTATAGTATGTCGAAAAAGTCAAAAAATGTCAGTTTTTAAAAAGTCAAAATAAGTCATCAAAAAGACTTGTTATAGTGTGTTGATTGGATTTAATCGAGAAATATGTTGAAAAAATTTGTTAAACAGCCATTTTATAGCATGTTGAAAATTGTCAAAAAATGTCATACTATAGTATGTCGAAAAAGTCAAAAAATGTCAATTTTTAAAAAGTCAACTTAAGTCATCAAAAAGACTTATTATAGTGTGTTGATTGGATTTAATCGAGAAATATGTTGAAAAAAGTTGTTAAAAAGCCATTTTATAGCATGTTGAAAATTGTCAAAAAATGTCATACTATAGTATGTCGAAAAAGTCAAAAAATGTCAATTTTTAAAAAGTCAAAATAAGTCATCAAAAAGACTTATTATAGTGTGTTGATTTGTTTTAATAGAGAAATATGTTGAAAAAAGTTGTTAAAAAGCCATTTTATAGCATGTTGAAAATTATCAAAAAATGTCATACTATAGTATGTCGAAAAAGTCAAAAAATGTCAATTTTTAAAAAGTCAACTTAAGTCATCAAAAAGACTCATTATAGAGTGTTGATTTGTTTTAATATAGAAATATGTTGAAAAAAGTTGTTAAAAAGCCATTTTATAGCATGTTGAAAATTGTCAAAAAATGTCATACTATAGTATGTCGAAAAAGTCAAAAAATGACAATTTTTAAAAAGTCAAAATAAGTCATCAAAAAGACTTGTTATAGTGTGTTCATTGGATTTAATCGAGAAATATGTTGAAAAAAGTTGTTAAAAAGCCATTTTATAGCATGTTGAAAATTGTCAAAAAATGTCATACTATAGTATGTCGAAAAAGTAAAAAAATGTCATTTTTTAAAAAGTCAAAATAAGTCACCAAAAGACTAATTATAGTGTGTTGATTGGTATTAATAGAGAAATATGTTGAAAAAAGTTGTTAAAAAGCCATTTATAGCACGTTGAAAATTGTCAAAAAATGTCATACTATAGTATGTCGGAAAAGTCAAAAAATGTCAATTTTTAAAAAGTCAAAATAAGTCACCAAAAGACTTATTATAGTGTGTTGATTTGTATTAATAGAGAAATATGTTGAAAAAAGTTGTTAAAAAGCCATTTTATAGCATGTTGAAAATTAACAAAAAATTTCATACTATAGTATGTCGAAAAAGTCAAAAAATGTCATTTTTAAAAAGTCAAAATAAGTCACCAAAAAGACTTATTATAGTGTGTTGATTAGATTCAATCGAGAAATATGTTGAAAAAAGTTGTTAAAAAGCCATTTTATAGTATGTTGAAAATTATCAAAAAATGTCATACTATAGTATGTCGAAAAAGTCAAAAAATGTCAATTTTTAAAAAGTCAAAATAAGTCACCAAAAAGACTTATTATAGTGTGTTGATTTGTTTTAATAGAGAAATATGTTGAAAAAAGTTGTTAAAAAGCCATTTTATAGCATGTTGAAAATTGTCAAAAAATGTCATACTATAGTATGTCGAAAAAGTCAAAAAATGTCAATTTTTAAAAAGTCAACTTAAGTCATCAAAAAGACTTATTATAGTGTGTTGATTTGTTTTAATAGAGAAATATGTTGAAAAAAGTCGTTAAAAAGCCATTTTATAGCATGTTGAAAATGATCAAAAAATGTCATACTATAGTATGTCGAAAAAGTCAAAAAATGACAATTTTTAAAAAGTCAAAATAAGTCATCAAAAAGACTTGTTATAGTGTGTTCATTGGATTTAATAGAGAAATATGTTGAAAAAAGTTGTTAAAAAGCCATTTTATAGTTTTTTGAAAATTATCAAAAAATGTCATACTATAGTATGTCGAAAAAGTCAGAAAATGTCATTTTTTAAAAAGTCAAAATAAGTCACCAAAAGACTTATTATAGTATGTTGATTGGATTCAATCGAGAAATATGTTGAAAAAAGTTGTTAAAAAGCCATTTTATAATATGTTGAAAATTATCAAAAAATGTCATACTATAGTATGTCGAAAAAGTCAAAAAAATGTCAATTTTTAAAAAATCAAAATAAGTCACCAAAAAGACTTATTATAGTGCATTGATTTGTATTAGTAGAGAAATATGTTGAAAAAAGTTGTTAAAAATCCATTTTATAGTATGTTGAAAATTATCAGAAAGTGTCATACTATAGTATGTCGAAAAAGTCAAAAAATGTCAATTTTTACAAAGTCAACTTAAGTCATCAAAAAGACTTATTATAGTGTGTTGATTGGATTTAATCGAGAAATATGTTGAAAAAAGTTGTTAAAAAGCCATTTTATATGTTGAAAATGATCAAAAAATGTCATACTATAGTATGTCGAAAAAGTAAAAAAAATGTCAATTTTTAAAAAATCAAAATAAGTCACCAAAAGACTTATTATAGTGTGTTGATTTGTATTAATAGAGAAATATGTTGAAAAAAGTTGTTAAAAAGCCATTTTATAATATGTTGAAAATGATTAAAAAATGTCATACTATAGTATGTCGAAAAAGTCAAAAAATGTCAATTTTTAAAAAGTTAAAATAAGTCATCAAAAAGACTTATTATAGTGTGTTGATTTGTATTAATAGAGAAATATGTTGAAAAAAGTTATTAAAAAGCCATTTTATAGTATGTTGAAAATGATCAAAAAAGTCATACTATAGTATGTCGAAAAAGTAAAAAAATGACAATTTTTAAAAAGTCAACTTCAGTCATCAAAAAGACTTTTTATAGTGTGTTGATTTGTTTTAATAGAGAAATATGTTGAAAAAAGTTGTTAAAAAGCCATTTTATAGCATGTTGAAAATTATCAAAAAATGTCATACTATAGTATGTCGAAAAAGTCAAAAAATGTCAATTTTTAAAAAGTCAAAATAAGTCACCAAAAAGACTTATTATAGTGTGTTGATTTGTTTTAATATAGAAATATGTTGAAAAAGTTGTTAAAAAGCCATTTTATAGCATGTTGAAAATTAACAAAAAATTTCACACTATAGTATGTTGAAAAAGTCAAAAAATGTCAATTTTTAAAAAGTCAAAATAAGGCATCAAAAAGACTTATTATAGTGTGTTGATTGGATTCAATCGAGAAATATGTTGAAAAAAGTTGTTAAAAAGCCATTTTATAGTATGTTGAAAATTATCAAAAAATGTCATACTATAGTATGTCGAAAAAGTCAAAAGATGTCAATTTTTAAAAAGTCAAAATAAGTCACCAAAAGACTTATTATAGTGTGTTGATTTGTTTTAATATAGAAATATGTTGAAAAAAGTTGTTAAAAAGCCATTTTATAGCATGTTGAAAATTGTCAAAAAATGTCATACTATAGTATGTCGAAAAAGTCAAAAAATGTCAATTTTTAAAAAGTCAAAATAAGTCATCAAAAAGACTTATTATAGTGTGTTGATTTGTATTAATAGAGAAATATGTTGGAAAAAGTTGTTAAAAAGCCATTTTATAGTATGTTGAAAATTATCAAAAAATGTCATACTATAGTATGTCGAAAAAGTCAAAAAATGTCAATTTTTAAAAAGTCAAAATAAGTCATCACAAAGACTTATTATAGTGTGTTGATTGGATTGAATCGAGAAATATGTTGAAAAAGTTGTTAAAAAGCCATTTCATAGTATGGTGAAAATTATCAAAAAATGTCATACTATAGTATGTCGAAAAAGTCAAAAAATGTCAATTTTTAAAAAGTCAAAATAAGTCACCAAAAGACTAATTATAGTGTGTTGATTGGTATTAATAGAGAAATATGTTGAAAAAAGTTGTTAAAAAGCCATTTATAGCACGTTGAAAATTGTCAAAAAATGTCATACTATAGTATGTCGAAAAAGTCAAAAAATGTCAATTTTTAAAAAGTCAAAATAAGTCACCAAAAGACTTATTATAGTGTGTTGATTTGTATTAATAGAGAAATATGTTGAAAAAAGTTGTTAAAAAGCCATTTTATAGCATGTTGAAAATTAACAAAAAATTTCATACTATAGTATGTCGAAAAAGTCAAAAAATGTCATTTTTAAAAAGTCAAAATAAGTCACCAAAAAGACTTATTATAGTGTGTTGATTAGATTCAATCGAGAAATATGTTGAAAAAAGTTGTTAAAAAGCCATTTTATAGTATGTTGAAAATTATCAAAAAATGTCATACTATAGTATGTCGAAAAAGTCAAAAAATGTCAATTTTTAAAAAGTCAAAATAAGTCACCAAAAAGACTTATTATAGTGTGTTGATGTGTATTAATGGAGAAATATGTTGAAAAAAGTTGTTAAAAAGCCATTTTATAGCACGTTGAAAATTGCCAAAAAATGTCATACTATAGTATGTCGAAAAAGTCAAAAAATGTCAATTTTTAAAAAGTCAAAATAAGTCATCAAAAAGACTTATTATAGTGTGTTGCTTTGTTTTAATAGAGAAATATGTTGAAAAAAATTGTTCAAAAGCCATTTTATAGCACGTTGAAAATTGCCAAAAAATGTCATACTATAGTATGTCGAAAAAGTAAAAAAAAAGTCAATTTCTAAAAAGTCAAAATAACTCATCAAAAAGACTTATTATAGTGCGTTGATGTGTATTAATAGAGAAATATGTTGAAAAAAGTTGTTAGAAAGCCATTTTTTAGTATGCTGAAAATTGTAAAAAAAAAATGTCATACTATAGTATGTCGAAAAAGTCAAAAAAAGTCAATTTTTAAAAAGTCAAAATAAGTCATCAAAAAGACTTATTATAGTGTGTTGATGTGTATTAATAGAGAAATATGTTGAAAAAAATTGTTAAAAAGCCATTTTTTAGTATGCTGAAAATTGAAAAAAAAAAAATGTCATACTATAGTATGTTGAATATGTCAAAAAATGTCAAATTTTAAAAAGTCAAAATATGTCATCAGAAATAATTATTATAGTGTGTTGATTTGTATTAATAGAGAAATATGTTGAAAAAGTTGTTAAAAAGCCATTTTATAGTATGCTGAAAATTGTCAAAAATGTCACACTATAGTATGTCGAAAAAGTCAAAAAATGTCAGTTTTTAAAAAGTCAACTTAAGTCATCAAAAAGACTTCTTATAGTGTGTTGATTGGATTAAATGGAGAAATATGTTGGAAAAAGTTGTTAAAAAGCCATTTTATAGCATGTTGAAAATTATCAAAAAATGTCACACTATAGTATGTCGAAAAAGTAAAAAAATGTCAATTTTTAAAAAGTTAAAATAAGTCATGAAAAAGACTTATTATAGTGTGTTGATTGGATTAAATGGAGAAATATGTTGGAAAAAGTTGTGAAAAAGCCATTTTATAGTATGTTGAAAATTGTCAAAAAATGTCACACTATAGTATGTCGAAAAAGTCAAAAAATGTCAATTTTTAAAAAGTCAACTTAAGTCATCAAAAAGACTTATTATAGTGTGTTGATTTGTTTTAATAGAGAAATATGTTGAAAAAAGTTGTTAAAAAGCCATTTTATAGTATGTTGAAAATGATCAAAAAAGTCATACTATAGTATGTCGAAAAAGTCAAAAAATGTCAATTTTTAAAAAGTCAACTTCAGTCATCAAAAAGACTTTTTATGGTGTGTTGATTTGTTTTAATAGAGAAATATGTTGAAAAAAGTTGGTAAAAAGCCATTTTATAGTTTTTTTAAACTTATCAAAAAATGTCATACTATAGTATGTCGAAAAAGTAAAAATGTCATTTTTAAAAAGTCAAAATAAGTCACCAAAAGACTTATTATAGTGTGTTGATTGATTCAATCGAGAAATATGTTGAAAAAGTTGTTAAAAAGCCATTTCATAGTGTGTTGAAAATTATCAAAAAATCTCATACTATAGTATGTCGAAAAATTCAAAAAATGACAATTTTTAAAAAGTCAAAATAAGTCATCAAAAGACTTATTATAGTGTGTTGATTTGTTTTAAAAGAGAAATATGTTGAAAAAAGTTGGTAAAAAGCCATTTTATAGTATGTTGAAAATTATTAAAAATGTCACACTATAGTATGTCGAAAAAGTCAAAAATGTCTATTTTTAAAAAGTCAAAATAAGTCACCAAAATACTTATTATAGTGCGTTGATGTGTATTAATAGAGAAATATGTTGAAAAAAGTTGGTAAAAAGCCATTTTATAGTATGCTGAAAATTGTAAAAAAAAAATGTCATACTATAGTATGTCGAAAAAGTCAAAAAAAAGTCAATTTTTAAAAAGTCAAAATAAGTCATCAAAAAGACTTATTATAGTGTGTTGATGTGTATTAATAGAGAAATATGTTGAAAAAAGTTGTTAAAAAGCCATTTTATAGTATGCTGAAAATTGAAAAAATGACATACTATAGTATGTTGAATATGTCAAAAAATGTCAAATTTTAAAAAGTCAAAATATGTCATCAGAAATACTTATTATAGTGTGTTGATTTGTATTAATAGAGAAATATGTTGAAAAAAGTTGTTAAAAAGCCATTTTTAGTATGCTGAAAATTGTCAAAAAATGTCATACTATAGTATGTCGAAAAAGTAAAAAAATGTCAATTTTTAAAAAGTCAACTTAAGTCATCAAAAGACTTATTATCGTGTGTTGATTGGATTTAATCGAGAAATATGTTGAAAAAAGTTGTTCTAAAGCCATTTTATAGTATGTTGAAAATTATCAAAAAATGTCATACGATAGTATGTCGAAAAAGTCAAAAAATGTCAATTTCTAAAAAGTCAAAATCAGTCACCAAAAAGACTTATTATAGTGTGTTGATTTGTATTAATAGAGAAATATGTTGAAAAAAGTTGTTAAAAAGCCATTTTATAGTTTTTTGAAAATTATCAAAATATGTCATACTATAGTATGTCGAAAAAAGTCAAAATGAGTCACCAAAAAGACTTATTATAGTGTGTTGATTGGATTGAATCGAGAAATATGTTGAAAAAAGTTGTTAAAAAGCCATTTTATAATATGTTGAAAATTATCAAAAAATGTCATACTATAGTATGTCGAAAAAGTCAAAAAAATGTCAATTTTTAAAAAATCAAAATAAGTCACCAAAAAGACTTATTATAGTGCATTGATTTGTATTAGTAGAGAAATATGTTGAAAAAAGTTGTTAAAAATCCATTTTATAGTATGTTGAAAATTATCAGAAAGTGTCATACTATAGTATGTCGAAAAAGTCAAAAAATGTCAATTTTTACAAAGTCAACTTAAGTCATCAAAAAGACTTATTATAGTGTGTTGATTGGATTTAATCGAGAAATATGTTGAAAAAAGTTGTTAAAAAGCCATTTTATATGTTGAAAATGATCAAAAAATGTCATACTATAGTATGTCGAAAAAGTAAAAAAAATGTCAATTTTTAAAAAATCAAAATAAGTCACCAAAAGACTTATTATAGTGTGTTGATTTGTATTAATAGAGAAATATGTTGAAAAAAGTTGTTAAAAAGTCATTTTATAATATGTTGAAAATGATCAAAAAATGTCATACTATAGTATGTCGAAAAAGTAAAAAAATGTCAATTTTTAAAAAAAATCAAAATAAGTCATCAAAAAGACTTATTATAGTGTGTTGATTTGTATTAATAGAGAAATATGTTGAAAAAAGTTGTTAAAAAGCCATTTTATAGTATGTTGAAAATTATCAAAAAATGTCATACTATAGTATGTCGAAAAAGTCAAAAAATGACAGTTTTTAAAAACTCAACTTAAGTCATCAAAAAGACTTATTATAGTGTGTTGATTTGTTGTAATAGAGAAATATGTTGAAAAAAATTGTTAAAAATCCATTTTATGGTATGTTGAAAATTATCAAAAAATGTCATACTATAGTATGTCGAAAAAGTCAAAAAATGTCAATTTTTAAAAAGTCAACTTAAGTCACCAAAAGACTTATTATAGTGTGTTGATTTGTATTAATAGAGAAATATGTTGAAAAAAGTTGTTAAAAAGCCATTTTATAGCATGTTGAAAATTAACAAAAAATTTCACACTATAGTATGTTGAAAAAGTCAAAAAATGTCAATTTTTAAAAAGTCAAAATAAGGCATCAAAAAGACTTATTATAGTGTGATGATTGGATTCAATCGAGAAATATGTTGAAAAAAGTTGTTAAAAAGCCATTTTATAGTATGTTGAAAATGATCAAAAAAGTCATACTATAGTATGTCGAAAAAGTCAAAAAATGTCAATTTTTAAAAAGTCAACTTCAGTCATCAAAAAGACTTTTTATGGTGTGTTGATTTGTTTTAATAGAGAAATATGTTGAAAAAAGTTGGTAAAAAGCCATTTTATAGTTTTTTTAAACTTATCAAAAAATGTCATACTATAGTATGTCGAAAAAGTAAAAAAATGTCATTTTTTAAAAAGTCAAAATAAGTCACCAAAAGACTTATTATAGTGTGTTGATTGGATTCAATCGAGAAATATGTTGAAAAAAGTTGTTAAAAAGCCATTTCATAGTGTGTTGAAAATTATCAAAAAATCTCATACTATAGTATGTCGAAAAAGTCAAAAAATGACAATTTTTAAAAAGTCAAAATAAGTCATCAAAAAGACTTATTATAGTGTGTTGATTTGTTTTAAAAGAGAAATATGTTGAAAAAAGTTGGTAAAAAGCCATTTTATAGTATGTTGAAAATTATTAAAAAATGTCACACTATAGTATGTCGAAAAAGTCAAAAATGTCTATTTTTAAAAAGTCAAAATAAGTCACCAAAATACTTATTATAGTGCGTTGATGTGTATTAATAGAGAAATATGTTGAAAAAAGTTGGTAAAAAGCCATTTTATAGTATGCTGAAAATTGTAAAAAAAAAATGTCATACTATAGTATGTCGAAAAAGTCAAAAAAAAGTCAATTTTTAAAAAGTCAAAATAAGTCATCAAAAAGACTTATTATAGTGTGTTGATGTGTATTAATAGAGAAATATGTTGAAAAAAATTGTTAAAAAGCCATTTTTTAGTATGCTGAAAATTGAAAAAAAAAAATGTCATACTATAGTATGTTGAATATGTCAAAAAATGTCAAATTTTAAAAAGTCAAAATATGTCATCAGAAATACTTATTATAGTGTGTTGATTTGTATTAATAGAGAAATATGTTGAAAAAAGTTGTTAAAAAGCCATTTTTAGTATGCTGAAAATTGTCAAAAAATGTCACACTATAGTATGTCGAAAAAGTCAAAAAATGTCAGTTTTTAAAAAGTCAACTTAAGTCATCAAAAAGACTTCTTATAGTGTGTTGATTGGATTAAATGGAGAAATATGTTGGAAAAAGTTGTGAAAAAGCCATTTTATAGTTTGTTGAAAATTGTCAAAAAATGTCATACTATAGTATGTTGAAAAGTCAAAAAATGTCAATTTTTAAAAAGTCAAAATAAGTCATCAAAAAGACTTATTATAGTGTGTTGATTTGTTTTAATAGAGAAATATGTTGAAAAAAATTGTTAAAAAGCCATTTTATAGTTTTTTGAAAATTATCAAAAAATGTCATACTATAGTATGTCGAAAAAGTCAGAAAATGTCATTTTTTAAAAAGTCAAAATAAGTCACCAAAAGACTTATTATAGTATGTTGATTGGATTCAATCGAGAAATATGTTGAAAAAACTTGTTAAAAAGCCATTTTATAATATGTTGAAAATTATCAAAAAATGTCATACTATAGTATGTCGAAAAAGTCAAAAATGTCAATTTTTAAAAATCAAAATAAGTCACCAAAAAGACTTATTATAGTGCATTGATTTGTATTAGTAGAGAAATATGTTGAAAAAGTTGTTAAAAATCCATTTTATAGTATGTTGAAAATTATCAGAAAGTGTCATACTATAGTATGTCGAAAAAGTCAAAAAATGTCAATTTTTACAAAGTCAACTTAAGTCATCAAAAAGACTTATTATAGTGTGTTGATTGGATTTAATCGAGAAATATGTTGAAAAAGTTGTTAAAAAGCCATTTTATATGTTGAAAATGATCAAAAATGTCATACTATAGTATGTCGAAAAAGTAAAAAAAAATGTCAATTTTTAAAAATCAAAATAAGTCACCAAAAGACTTATTATAGTGTGTTGATTTGTATTAATAGAGAAATATGTTGAAAAAGTTGTTAAAAAGTCATTTTATAATATGTTGAAAATGATCAAAAAATGTCATACTATAGTATGTCGAAAAAGTAAAAAAATGTCAATTTTTAAAAAGTTAAAATAAGTCATCAAAAAGACTTATTATAGTGTGTTGATTTGTATTAATAGAGAAATATGTTGAAAAAAGTTATTAAAAAGCCATTTTATAGTATGTTGAAAATGATCAAAAAAGTCATACTATAGTATGTCGAAAAAGTAAAAAAATGACAATTTTTAAAAAGTCAACTTCAGTCATCAAAAAGACTTTTTATAGTGTGTTGATTTGTTTTAATAGAGAAATATGTTGAAAAAAGTCGTTAAAAAGCCATTTTATAGTATGTTGAAAATTATCAAAAAAGTCATACTATAGTATGTCGAAAAAGTCAAAAAATGTCAATTTTTAAAAAGTCAAAATAAGTCACCAAAAGACTTATTATAGTGTGTTGATTTGTATTAATAGAGAAATATGTTGAAAAAAGTTGTTAAAAAGCCATTTTATAGCATGTTGAAAATTAACAAAAAATTTCACACTATAGTATGTTGAAAAAGTCAAAAAATGTCAATTTTTAAAAAGTCAAAATAAGGCATCAAAAAGACTTATTATAGTGTGTTGATTGGATTCAATCGAGAAATATGTTGAAAAAAGTTGTTAAAAAGCCATTTTATAGCATGTTGAAAATTATCAAAAATGTCATACTATAGTATGTCGAAAAAGTCAAAAGATGTCAATTTTTAAAAAGTCAAAATAAGTCACCAAAAGACTTATTATAGTGTGTTGATTTGTTTTAATATAGAAATATGTTGAAAAAAGTTGTTAAAAAGCCATTTTATAGCATGTTGAAAATTGTCAAAAAATGTCATACTATAGTATGTCGAAAAAGTCAAAAAATGTCAATTTTTAAAAAGTCAAAATAAGTCATCAAAAAGACTTATTATAGTGTGTTGATTTGTATTAATAGAGAAATATGTTGGAAAAAGTTGTTAAAAAGCCATTTTATAGTATGTTGAAAATTGTCAAAAAATGTCATACTATAGTATGTCGAAAAAGTCAAAAAATGTCAATTTTTAAAAAGTCAACATAAGTCATCACAAAGACTTATTATAGTGTGTTGATTGGATTCAATCGAGAAATATGTTGAAAAAAGTTGTTAAAAAGCCATTTTATAATATGTTGAAAATTATCAAAAAATGTCATACTATAGTATGTCGAAAAAGTCAAAAAAATGTCAATTTTTAAATAATCAAAATAAGTCACCAAAAAGACTTATTATAGTGCATTGATTTGTATTAGTAGAGAAATATGTTGAAAAAAGTTGTTAAAAATCCATTTTATAGTATGTTGAAAATTATCAGAAAGTGTCATACTATAGTATGTCGAAAAAGTCAAAAAATGTCAATTTTTACAAAGTCAACTTAAGTCATCAAAAAGACTTATTATAGTGTGTTGATTGGATTTAATCGAGAAATATGTTGAAAAAGTTGTTAAAAAGCCATTTTATATGTTGAAAATGATCAAAAATGTCATACTATAGTATGTCGAAAAAGTAAAAATGTCAATTTTTAAAAATCAAAATAAGTCACCAAAAGACTTATTATAGTGTGTTGATTTGTATTAATAGAGAAATATGTTGAAAAAAGTTGTTAAAAAGTCATTTTATAATATGTTGAAAATGATCAAAAAATGTCATACTATAGTATGTCGAAAAAGTAAAAAAATGTCAATTTTTAAAAAATCAAAATAAGTCATCAAAAAGACTTATTATAGTGTGTTGATTTGTATTAATAGAGAAATATGTTGGAAAAAGTTGTTAAAAAGCCATTTTATAGTATGTTGAAAATTGTCAAAAAATGTCATACTATAGTATGTCGAAAAAGTCAAAAAATGTCAATTTTTAAAAAGTCAACATAAGTCATCACAAAGACTTATTATAGTGTGTTGATTGGTATTAATAGAGAAATATGTTGAAAAAAGTTGTTAAAAAGCCATTTTATAGCATGTTGAAAATTATCAAAAAATGTCATACTATAGTATGTCGAAAAAGTCAAAAAATGTCAATTTTTAAAAAGTCAAAATAAGTCACCAAAAAGACTTATTATAGTGTGTTGATGTGTATTAATATAGAAATATGTTGAAAAAAGTTGTTAAAAAGCCATTTTATAGCATGTTGAAAATTATCAAAATATGTCATACTATAGTATGTCGAAAAAAGTCAAAAAATATCAATTTTTAAAAAGTCAAAATGAGTCACCAAAAAGACTTATTATAGTGTGTTGATTGGATTGAATCGAGAAATATGTTGAAAAAAGTTGTTAAAAAGCCATTTTATAGCATGTTGAAAATTGTCAAAAAATGTCATACTATAGTATGTCGAAAAAGTAAAAAAATTTCATTTTTTAAAAAGTCAAAATAAGTCACCAAAAAGACTTATTATAGTGTGTTGATTTGTATTAATAGAGAAATATGTTGAAAAAAGTTGTTAAAAAGCCATTTTATAGTATGCTGAAAATTGTAAAAAATAAAATGTCATGCTATAGTATGTCGAAAAAGTCAAAAAATGTCAATTTTTAAAAAGTCAAAATAAGTCATCACAAAGACTTATTATAGTGTGTTGATTGGATTGAATCGAGAAATATGTTGAAAAAAGTTGTTAAAAAGCCATTTTATAGTTTGTTGAAAATTATCAAAACATGTCATACTATAGTATGTCGAAAAAGTCAAAAAATGTCAATTTTTAAAAAGTCAAAATTAGTCATCAAAAAGACTTATTATAGTGTGTTGATTAGATTCAATCGAGAAATATGTTGAAAAAAGTTGTTAAAAAGCCATTTTATAGTATGTTGAAAATTATCAAAAAATGTCATACTATAGTATGTCGAAAAAGTCAAAAAATGTCAATTTTTAAAAAGTCAAAATAAGTCACCAAAAAGACTTATTATAGTGTGTTGATGTGTATTAATGGAGAAATATGTTGAAAAAAGTTGTTAAAAAGCCATTTTATAGTATGCTGAAAATTGTAAAAAATGTCACACTATAGTATGTCAAAAAAGTCAAAAAATGTCAATTTTTAAAAAGTCAACTTAAGTCATCAAAAAGACTTCTTATAGTGTGTTGATTGGATTAAATGGAGAAATATGTTGGAAAAAGTTGTTAAAAAGCCATTTTATAGTTTTTTGAAAATTATCAAAAAATCTCATGCTATAGTATGTTGAAAAAGTCAAAAAATGTCAATTTTTAAAAAGTGAAAATAAGTCACCAAAAAGACTTATTATAGTGTGTTGATTGGACTGAATCGAGAAATATGTTGAAAAAAATTGTTAAAAAGCCATTTTATAGCATGTTGAAAATTGTCAAAAAATGTCATACTATAGTATGTCGAAAAAGTCAAAAAATGACAATTTTTAAAAAGTCAAAATAAGTCATCAAAAAGACTTATTATAGTGTGTTGATTTGTTTTAATAGAGAAATATGTTGAAAAAAATTGTTAAAAAGCCATTTTATAGTATGTTGAAAATTATCAAAAAATGTCATACTATAGTATGTCGAAAAAGTCAAAAAATGTCAATTTTTAAAAAGTCAACTTAAGTCATCAAAAAGACTTATTATAGTGTGTTGATTTGTTTTAATCGAGAAATATATTGAAAAAAGTTGTTAAAAAGCCATTTTATAGCATGTTGAAAATTGTCAAAAAATGTCATACTATAGAATGTCGAAAAAGTCAAAAAATGTCAATTTTTAAAAAGTCAACTTAAGTCATCAAAAAGACTTTTTATGGTGTGTTGATTTGTTTTAATAGAGAAATATGTTGAAAAAAGTCGTTAAAAAGCCATTTTATAGCATGTTGAAAATTGTCAAAAAATGTCATACTATAGTATGTTGAAAAGTCAAAAAATGTCAATTTTTAAAAAGTCAAAATAAGTCATCAAAAAGACTTATTATAGTGTGTTCATTGGATTTAATCGAGAAATATGTTGAAAAAAGTTGTTAAAAAGCCATTTTATAGTTTTTTGAAAATTATCAGAAAATGTCATACTATAGTATGTCGAAAAAGTCAAAAAATGTCATTTTTTAAAAAGTCAAAATAAGTCACCAAAAGACTTATTATAGTGTGTTGATTGGATTCAATCGAGAAATATGTTGAAAAAAGTTGTTAAAAAGCCATTTCATAGTATGTTGAAAATTATCAAAAAATGTCACACTAAAGTATGTCGAAAAAGTCAAAAAATGTCAATTTTTAAAAAGTTAAAATAAGTCATCAAAAAGACTTATTATAGTGTGTTGATTTGTATTAATAGAGAAATATGTTGAAAAAAATTGTTGAAAAGCCATTTTATAGTATGTTGAAAATTATTAAAAAATGTCACACTATAGTATGTCGAAAAAGTCAAAAATGTCTATTTTTAAAAAGTCAAAATAAGTCACCAAAAGACTTATTATAGTGTGTTGATTTGTATTAATAGAGAAATATGTTGAAAAAAGTTGTTAAAAAGTCATTTTATAATATGTTGAAAATGATCAAAAAATGTCATACTATAGTATGTCGAAAAAGTCAAAAAATGACAATTTTTAAAAAGTCAAAATAAGTCATCAAAAAGACTTATTATAGTGTGTTGATTTGTTTTAAAAGAGAAATATGTTGAAAAAAGTTGGTAAAAAGCCATTTTATAGTATGTTGAAAATTATTAAAAAATGTCACACTATAGTATGTCGAAAAAGTCAAAAATGTCAATTTTTAAAAAGTCAAAATAAGTCATCAAAAAGACTTATTATAGTGTGTTGATTTGTATTAATAGAGAAATATGTTGAAAAAAGTTGTTAAAAAGTCATTTTATATGTTGAAAATGATCAAAAAATGTCATACTATAGTATGTCGAAAAAGTCAAAAAATGTCAATTTTTAAAAAGTTAAAATAAGTCATCAAAAGACTTATTATAGTGTGTTGATTTGTTTTAATAGAGATATATGTTGAAAAAAGTTGGTAAAAAGCCATTTTATAGTTTTTTGAAAATTATCAAAAAATCTCATGCTATAGTATGTCGAAAAAGTAAAAAAATGTCAATTTTTAAAAAGTCAACTTAAGTCATCAAAAGACTTATTATAGTGTGTTGATTGGATTTAATCGAGAAATATGTTGAAAAAAGTTGTTCAAAAGCCATTTTATAGCACGTTGAAAATTGCCAAAAAATGTCATACTATAGTATGTCGAAAAAGTAAAAAAAAAGTCAATTTTTAAAAAGTCAACTTAAATCATCAAAAAGACTTATTATAGTGCGTTGATGTGTATTAATAGAGAAATATGTTGAAAAAAGTTGTTAAAAAGCCATTTTTTAGTATGCTGAAAATTGTAAAAAAAAAATGTCATACTATAGTATGTCGAAAAAGTCAAAAAATGTCAAGTTTTAAAAAGTCAAAATAAGTCATCAAAAAGACTTATAGTGTGTTGCTTTGTATTAATAGAGAAATATGTTGAAAAAAATTGTTAAAAAGCCATTTTATAGCATGTTGAAAATTGTCAAAAAATGTCATACTATAGTATGTCGAAAAAGTCAAAAAATGACAGTTTTTAAAAACTCAACTTAAGTCATCAAAAAGACTTATTATAGTGTGTTGATTTGTTTTAATAGAGAAATATGTTGAAAAAAGTTGTTAAAAAGCCATTTTTTAGTATGCTGAAAATTGAAAAAAAAAAATGTCATACTATAGTATGTTGAATATGTCAAAAAATGTCAAATTTTAAAAAGTCAAAATATGTCATCAGAAATATTTATTATAGTGTCTTGATTTGTATTAATAGAGAAATATGTTGAAAAAAGTTGTTAAAAAGCCATTTTTAGTATGCTGAAAATTGTCAAAAAATGTCACACTATAGTATGTCGAAAAAGTAAAAAAATGTCAGTTTTTAAAAAGTCAACTTAAGTCATCAAAAAGACTTATTATAGTGTGTTGATTGGATTAAATGGAGAAATATGTTGGAAAAAGTTGTGAAAAAGCCATTTTATAGTATGTTGAAAATTGTCAAAAAATGTCACACTATAGTATGTCGAAAAAGTAAAAAAATGTCAGTTTTTAAAAAGTCAACTTAAGTCATCAAAAAGACTTCTTATAGTGTGTTGATTGGATTAAATAGAGAACTATGTTGAAAAAAGTTGTTAAAAAGCCATTTTATAGTATGTTGAAAATTATCAAAAAATGTTACACTATAGTATGTCGAAAAAGTCAAAAAATGACAATTTTTAAAAAGTCAAAATAAGTCATCAAAAGACTTAGTTTGTTGATTGGATTTAATTGAGAAATATGTTGAAAAAAGTAGTTAAAAAGCCATTTTATAGCATGTTGAAAATTATCAAAAAATGTCACACTATAGTATGTCGAAAAAGTCAAAAAATGTCAATTTTTAAAAAGTTAAAATAAGTCATCAAAAAGACTTATTATAGTGTGTTGATTGGATTAAATGGAGAAATATGTTGGAAAAAGTTGTGAAAAAGCCATTTTATAGTATGTTGAAAATTGTCAAAAAATGTCACACTATAGTATGTCAAAAAAGTCAAAAAATGTCAATTTTTAAAAAGTCAACTTAAGTCATCAAAAAGACTTATTATAGTGTGTTGATTGGATTAAATGGAGAAATATGTTGAAAAAAGTTGTTAAAAAGCCATTTTATAGCATGTTGAAAATTGTCAAAAAATGTCATACTATAGTATGTCGAAAAAGTCAAAAAATGACAGTTTTTAAAAAGTCAAAATAAGTCACCAAAAAGACTTATTATAGTGTGTTGATTTGTATTAATAGAGAAATATGTTGAAAAAAGTTGTTAAAAAGCCATTTTATAGTTTTTTGAAAATTATCAAAAAATCTCATGCTATAGTATGTCGAAAAAGTCAAAAAATGTCAATTTTTAAAAAAGTCCAAATAAGTCACCAAAAAGACTTATTGTAGTGTGTTGATTTGTATTAATAGAGAAATATGTTGAAAAAAGTTGTTAAAAAGCCATTTTATAGCATGTTGAAAATTATCAAAAAATGTCATACTATAGTATGTCGAAAAAGTCAAAAAATGTCAAGTTTTAAAAAGTCAACTTAAGTCACAAAAAAGACTTATTATAGTGTGTTGCTTTGTATTAATAGAGAAATATGTTGAAAAAAAATTGTTAAAAAGCCATTTTATAGCATGTTGAAAATTATTAAAAAATGTCATACTATAGTATGTCGAAAAAGTAAAAAAAAAGTCAATTTTTTAAAACTCAAAATAAGTCATCAAAAAGACTTATTATAGTGTGTTGATTTGTATTAATAGAGAAATATGTTGAAAAAAGTTATTAAAAAGCCATTTTATAGTATGTTGAAAATTATCAAAAAATTTCACACTATAGTATGTCGAAAAAGTCAAAAAATGTCAAGTTTTAAAAAGTCAAAATAAGTCATCAAAAAGACTTATTATGGTGTGTTGATTGGATTGAATCGAGAAATATGTTGAAAAAAGTTGTTAAAAAGCCATTTTATAGCATGTTGAAAATTATCAAAAAATGTCATACTATAGTATGTCGAAAAAGTCAAAAAATTTCAATTTTTAAAAAGTCAACTGAAGTCATCAAAAAGACTCATTATAGGGTGTTGATTTGTTTTAATATAGAAATATGTTGAAAAAAGTTGTTAAAAAGCCATTTTATAGCATGTTGAAAATTGTCAAAAAATGTCATAATATAGTATGTCGAAAAAGTCAAAAAATGTCAGTTTTTAAAAAGTCAACTGAAGTCATCAAAAAGACTCATTATAGAGTGTTGATTTGTTTTAATATAGAAATATGTTGAAAAAAGTTGTTAAAAAGCCATTTTATAGCATGTTGAAAATTGTCAAAAAATGTCATACTATAGTATGTCGAAAAAGTCAAAAAATGTCAATTTTTAAAAAGTCAAAATAAGTCATCAAAAAGACTTATTATAGTGTGTTGATTTGTTTTAATAGAGAAATATGTTGAAAAAAGTTGTTAAAAAGCCATTTTATAGCATGTTGAAAATTATCAAAAAATGTCATACTATAGTATGTCGAAAAAGTCAAAAAATGTCAATTTTTAAAAAGTCAAAATAAGTCATCAAAAAGACTTATTATAGTGTGTTGATTTGTATTAATAGAGAAATATGTTGAACAAAGTTGTTAAAAACCATTTTATAGTATGTTGAAAATTATCAAAAAATGTCATACTATAGTATGTCGAAAAAGTCAAAAAATTTCAATTTTTAAAAGATCATAATAATAAAAATATCTATGAAGGCAGGGACCGTTTAAGAGAGACCCTGCTTTACTGGAGCCAGTGTTTGAGCCACATTACTTGAAAACAACATGTTCCTGTCTGAGCTCTGCGCTCATAACCACAAGCCCAAAAGTCTTCTGTGTTTATTATTTGCCTACAAAAAAAACTCAGCGTCTTTTAAGCAAGCGAAGACGAGCTGTAACGTGTTTCATGAGGCACGCAGTTTGAGAAACACTAGCGCTGGTGTGGCTGCACCACCAGCATCAGATCAGGGATACCAATGTCCTGTGGTGTGTGCTGATTTACAGTGATTACACCGCCATATCACAGCTCCAACGAGTTTACAAAAGAAAGTCCTCGTGGATTTAGACTCTCCGCCGCTTCAGAGAGCTGCCTGTGGATTGTCTGGATTCAGACGGGTTTAAGGGACTCGGTGCTGACATTCTCAATATCCTCAAAAACAAAAAAGAGCTTTCAGAGCGCAGCGCGACGGCTGACAGGGACGTCTTCGTTATTGGAGTCGACGGCGAGAAACTGTAGAAGGAACACAAAGCCACATAATGACGGGTATCTTGGCGAGGCCTCCCTCAGGCAGGTCTGAGGCCTGTCGAGTCCCAGCCTGAAGACTCACAGGAGGCCGACCACAACAGCAGTGTCTCTGAAGCCATGTTTGTCGAGGTATGCTCAGGTGTCACTCATGTGGTCGTAAATAACAGTAGAAAAGAAAGGGCAACCTTGAGCCAGCCCCCTTTAGCCCTCCACATGCTCACATTGTCATTTGGGATTTATAATACTGGAACAATATTTTCCAGTCTGCCTGCAGATTCATCAAGCTTCGTCTGTAAGCTCTTGAAAGACAAATAAAAAGCTCAACTAATTGCTGTAGATTCCCCCCCAGGATATATCAGCCTCGTAGAGGAGCATGACAGCGTAGCGCAGAGCCTCCATGAATCACGTTCGTATCCACACTCGGCAAGCGTGGCGTCATTGGCTGAGGAATAATCACCGGGGAGGCAGTCCAAATTAATACTTCAGCCGAGGCCGCCTTGTTCTCCATCATTAGGGCACATTACAGGGCCACAATATACATCATTAAACCAGGCATAAACAATTCATTAAAAGGCCGTTAAGAAGACAAGCTAATGTCACTCCTCTCTGTGGCATTAATAGACTGTAAAATGGCAGAGAGTGGAGGCAAAAAGGATCATTCCTCCACCAACATCCAGTCAGTCATCCAGACTAATGGCTTCACTGGTTGTTGTGGATTCGACCAGACTTTTCCTCCCCAGTCACACTTACCTCTGCCTATAACGCCTTAACATACAGAAAACACGGTTTCCTTTTGTTTTGTCAGTGACCACACAATATCAGCCGGTTAATTCTGGCAGTGTAGACCGTTTGCTGTGCCGTCACGTCATGTTCCCTCAGGACGATGAGAAGAAGCCACACAGTCACAGAGGGACGCTGCATCGCTCATCTCTATCATCACTGCTAAGAAAAGTACAAATCAATCAGGGAGACGCCGTTCAATAAAAGTCAATTCACGCAATCAGACTAATTTGAGTCATCAAGATAATTGAGAGTGTGTGATATTCTTATATTATTATTCATTAGGGACAGTAATCATAGGTCTAGACATCCTAGAAAAGTTATTTCATTTGTAGTGGTCAGGGAATCTGAATATATATATATATATATAAATATAAATATATAATAAAAGGTTTTGACACAACCTGATTAAAGTAATAAACCTATATCTTTAAATACATATTTAACATAATATAGTGTATACACACATATACTTACAGTATACATACAGTATATATGTGCACTGAATTTTGAAATGTCATTTTTAATTAATTACAATGTTTTTTTTCATTTAAACAGATTTTTTATTTTGTACAGCAAACATTTTTTCACACTCAAGTATTTATCCTGAACCACTGTGTCTACCAGTACCAGCTATATTTACCGCTCTTATTAATGTTTAAACACAGTAACCGTGTCGGTGCTGAACATACCGGAGCCTGATGTCCCGGTGATCATCCAGCAGCACCGGTGCCGCTACTGGATGCTAACTGTTGTTGCTAACAGGAACACCGGAAACAAAGTTGGCGCTTCTTTAGCTCAACATGGCTTCACGTCTGGTTCATTAAATCTCCCAAGCTATGAGTTCAGTTCTAAAATAATTGTTTCAAACACACCTGCCGCAGGGAACAAGCTCAAGACTCACTTCCTGTTGGCCGGTCGGCATCAAACAGCGCCCCCTAGTGTTTGGAGGACTATAACACTGAACACAAATAAAACACATGGCTCCCACTCTTACAGAGCACAGTCACCACTTCCACTTAACTCCATCCCAACCCAAACTGCAGCTTACATCTGAAAATAATAATAAAAAATGAAAATAATATGTCAACTCGGTGAAAAACAGGCTTCTCACAGGACTTTGCATCTGTTTCTGCGTGACAACCAGGCTAACAGTTTCCCTCTGCTTCCATTCTTTGTGCTAAGCTAGGCTACAGACCTGCTGAATGTTTTGAGATCATGAAAAAAACAAACAAAAAAAACAACAACAAAGCACTGTATTTGTGTATTACTGTTTATATTAGGATAACATGTTTAAATAACATCTTTTAATCACACAGGGAAGTATAAATAAATATTATTTTGCATATTAATGACCATGGCTGACATACAGAATATGGCATCCAAACTGGTCGAATACAGTCGTGGGATTTCAGAGCAGGTTTCTGTGTGTTGCTTTGGTTGAAGGGCAGGAAAGCGAAGCACTTCACTACAGTCTGTAACACATGGACGTCACGCCACATTCACACAGGAGTATAAGGCACAAATATAGACTAGTAGCATGTGCTTGGAAAGAACAATAACAGCAAAAAGTGATGCACTTCTGCCACGAGGGAACAGTGGTTTCATATCACAAAAAAACTAAGTGATCGGGGACAGCAGTATATTTTCACAATCATACAATCACAGCAACATTTTCCACATCCAGTGAGCTAAACTTCAGTTTTCTGTCTCATCATTTGTGTCGTGTTTGTTGTTTCAGAGGGACAGATAAACTGACAGCTGACGGTCTGTGAAGATGTCTGCTGGTTTTTGGAGCAAAAATTAAATTAAAACCAGATGAAATATTAAAACCCCTGAGTATTTACACGTGCTCGCCTTGACGTAATCCTTCAGAGCTTCATTTCGGTGGGTAAATGAAAACATTCAAAGCGACAGACAGCTCAGTTAAGCATGCAACGTCATGACAGCAATGCGAAACTTTATCAATTTTCACCCTTGGAGACAAAAGTCACTCATTATTCCCCCAAAACTCCAGTCAAAAAAAATCACAAATGAAAAAGAATGATCAGTACGACCTCAGCAAACAAAAGAACCACTCCACTAAATAACTTAAAAAGCTGACCTGGTTTTTCTTTACTTACATGGTCAGAGTGAATTGTTGAAAAGTCTCTTCCACAACCAAAACTATACATTATCCCTGTTTAATTTAATGGGCAGATTTAAACAGAAATTGACTCAGATCAGACACTTTAGATCTGCTGACTTTCTCTACACATCTAATCTAACAAAAAGCTCAAGTTTACATAAATATTTCACGTTTTCATTCATTCTTTGTCCAGTCAGGAAGGCACCATGCCACTAACTCAATTAAAGCTATTTTCTGAAGAATATATGACTATTCCACCCATCACAGTTTAAATAATCCTAAATCGTACATCTTTAGGTTTCTCTGTGCTTTGATTTCAAATGAGTCACTCATCTGTCTGTTCTGATTTGATGCCTCAGGTGTTTTTTTTTTCTTCTTGATGTCATTTATAGCACACGTGTAAATTAAAACCAATGTTTTTTTCCCCCCTTCACACTTCTCGTGTTTGCTTCTGATGAAAACATGTTGTCAGGACATCTGAGATGCAGTCGACGGGGGTGTTTCTTTTCAGCATGAGATCCTTCTCTATGATTCTGCACTCACTCTCATAATTTACTTGCATTTAAGGTTTGCGTTGACACAATCGTCACAGTACGCTGTGTGAAATAAGGCTTTGTTTTTTCCTGATACCTTTGAGCACAACAGCATCAAGCTTGATTTCTTATAATTAAATAAAAAGTGTCTTGAAGTTGACAAGATGCCTTCACAGTGACCCTTGTGGCTTAAAAGAGCCAGCAGGATTGCTGCACAAGGCACTGATCTTTAAGTAAAAGCTAACATAAATAATAAACAACGACCAAATCTGACTGCAGCTTTTCCAACTGTTTTTGTCCCTTTTCGTCGTCCTAACGAGACGTTCAGGGGAGGATCGCTCACAAATGTTCTGTGTTTTTGCATCCAGTGGCATAAATCCTGGCCTCGTGTTGCTTGGCAACACTTCAGTGGTGATTCAGATTCAGGAAGATGGAGCAGCTTCACTGCAACGACCCTGATTTCAAGTGTCCCAAAAACTCACCTCCTATGATCCTGTAAGTCTGTGGTGGTTTGTGCTCAGCCAGTTAATCCAAAGGAGAACCTCCTCATTCATCACAACCGAATGGAGAAGCTCTCATGTGCGATAAAAAAAAAGCCAGCAGGTCAGCGACCTCCTGCAGCATCTGACCTGCCTCTTGTTCACTTCAGGGAGGCTTCTGCCGATGAGCACTTCCTTCCTCTCACTTCCTTCAGACTGTGGGAAAGGAGACGATGCCGGGGTCACTGAGTGAAGCTCTTCTTGATGGCCACGTTGGGGAAAAGGCCGGAGAGTTCTTGGACGACACGCATGTCAATCTGGGAACAGAAGGAGACGTCCAGGAGGAGAAGCCGAGGACAAGACTGAAGGAGCTTCTTCAGCGAGGCGGCGCTCACCAGCCGTGTACCTGAACAGAGGAAGAGATTAGAAATATAATTAAAAAAAAAAAAAAAAAAAAACATTAAATAAAAGGTTTGCTCTTTTGATTTTACAGGAAATGACTGGACTAAAATAAAAGAAGAATAAAATGTTCAAATGAAGGCAGTCAATGTGTGTAAATAAAGTAACTATTTAACTAAAGCAAGGTTGTCAGGTGTTTTTAATATATATATATATATATATATATATATATATATATATATATAGTAATAATGATAATAATGGTCCAAATTTATGTTGAATCAAAAAGTAAAACCTTCAAATGTTCTTGTGAAAAGACCCAAAAATCACCATCTATGTTTTAATTACTTTGAAAATTCACAATATAAGAGGAGTACTGGCACATTTCACTGCTCACTACTGTATATACACTAGAGTGCAGCCTAAAATAACAAGCCTCATGTTTATTAGTGGCTCCACAGGAGTTCCCCTGCAGCACAAACACCAACCGAACAACTGCAGGCAGCCTGAATAACACCTGCTAACTGGAGCGTTTGTGCACAACAGTTACTGCTGGCCTGTTTCATTCTTATTAGTGTTAAGCAGATTATTTGGGTTTCTGTTTTTCAGAAAACTTCGTCGCGTGTAAAGTGATTGTTTAGTGATCCAGCAAAGTCACAAATAAATGCAGTCATTTTGGAAATATGTGTTTATCAAAAACAAGAGCTCAGGTAACCGGTGAACGGTATCCCTGGTGGGATCAGGTATAATAAACAACAACAAAACATTCATGAAAACATGAAGTGATGTCACAATACCAGTTAAATATATCCTTCAACATACACTCCTTTATTACCGTTTGCATACTGGTTCATTATAACTTAATACTTCTCACTGCCTGAATGCATCATAATGTAAGTTAATGGAATGAGAGCTTGTTAGCAGCACAGTCCTGCACAGAGCTAGAAGCTAACAGCTAACCTGCCTATTCCAACACAGATTTACTGTTCATAATGTCAAACTGTGAGGGAAAAGACATCAATACTGAGTTTCCTGCATCTCAAACACATTTTCTATCGTTACCAGGGCGGCCTTAGCCTCGACCCCTTGGTACCATCAGGCCCGTAGAAAATAAGTCATGTTTTTGGTATCCCACAAAGGGGTATGCAACTGTTTATAACATAAACTAAATAATAAAAAAAACAATAAGATGGCAAACTAAACATGAATACTGTCTCCACTCATTCCACTACATCCCTGTTCCACACACCTTCACACCTCCAGACACACCTGGTGAGGATCTGCACTGAACGCACCTTTCCAGTTTATGTCATGTGTGAAGAACAAAGTGACAGTGTTGACAAGAAGCTCTGCTGCTGTTTACAAAGACTTCCAGACACTGAATGTGCTGCTAGATCACAAAGCTAACAGCTAAAGCTAATACATTAATATGACCATCATTAACACATAATTATAAAAATTATGTTACGTCTTACCCAGAATGTCGAGGTGCTGCAGGGAGGGGCAGCTGGACGCCAGCTCCTCTACGTCAGCGTCGCAGACAGTTCGGTTGGCAGTTAGGAACAGTTTGCGTAAACGAGGCAGGCAGCGGGCGAGGTGCTGGAAACATCCGGTGCTGCTCTGCAGCGTGGGACACCAGCCCAGGTCCAACTCCTCCAGCATCCTGAGCAACCACAGAGCATGCAGGAGAGCACTGGAGTGACCTCACTGAACACTGTGTTAAATGCTGCTGTCCTGTTTACCCTTCCTCACGCTGAAGCCACTGGTATCGCCTACCTGCAGCCAGACACGAGCTCGGTCAGACCTCGGTCAGTCAGGTTCCTGCAGCGCCACAAGTCCAGCGAGCAGAGTGAGCGACAGCGAGCAGCCAGCATGCTGGCCACGACATCATAGTCCTCAATCTGCAGGAGACAGGAAGCAGTATTTACTCTCCACCATGTGCATCATCGGATTTACCCTCAAAATAAGCCACTCTGCTGCAGCCACCTCCAATGTTGACTCAGAGGATAGGATCTGATTAATTAGACAAAGTTCACACGAGTTCCACTCTGAAACCTTTAGCTTGACGTTGTTAGCAGGACGCTGAGATGATCACAAATTAAACCCTGAAGACCCACCTGTGGCTTCCTCATCAGCTACAACAGCAACAGGTAAAGAGACCATAATGCTCTGCAGGAGTAGCCACACTGAGAATATAGCCTGAATTTAAGGTGTTTTCTGCAAGTTAAAGTGTGTTTAATGAATGAGGATTTGTTTAGGTTTGGGCCCTTCGTTCACCCATTGTGGTCACTTATTTCACATATATGCTGACTTGGTTTTTCACCTGGTTTGTTGCTTATTTAAGTCATCAGTCACGTACATATTAACTTATTTTCCTTTGTTTCCTACTCATCGTGCAATGTTAATTGAAATGTTGCTCTGTCCCATTTGCTGCTATAATGATGCAAATTTCTCTGTTTATGGGACAAATAAAGGATTACCTGATCTTATCTTATCACTCAGATTCCACAAGAGATTTTGTGCCCATGGGACAGGGCCAGGCTAGCTGTTTCCCCCGATTCCAGTGTTTATGCTAAGCTAAGCTAACTGGCGCTGTCCACTAGGAAATCAAATAAGCATTATCATATCAAACAAAGAATTTCGTTAAAAATATAATGTGTCAAGGCTCTAAACATTCGACTGTTGTGAAGTGAGGCTGAATCGTCGCTGCCCTTCGTCTGTTTCACACCCGACAACTTCACTGTTAGCAGCTTCATTTGTGCAGCACTGCTCCCTGCCATCTCTTGGACAAGCTGCTATCCATCAACACCACATGGAGGGTTGTGTAGTTAACGCACATGCATTGTTTGGGCTTCCTCCTGTGTGTGTTTGAGGGTGTGTGTGTGTGTGTGTGTGTGTATAGTTGTATATTCTCACCCTCACACAGCTTCCGAGGTTCAGGTGTCTCAGCTCGATGCAGAAGGTCAGGATGCTCAGAATAGCTGTTTGCTGCAGAGGACAGTAAGGAGAAAGATGACAATTTTATTAATACTCATTTCACATTTTCTTACCCATACCAGGTTGGTGTACTTTAAATACCCAAGAGCCGACAGCTCAGATCATCACAACCAATCAGGAAACAATGAAGCAACACAGGAAAGAGAAAAAAAATGTTTAAACCCCAGACATCTGAGAGCAGATCTAAGGGTGTTTTTATAACTTATCGCCATTTTGGCCAACCCGAATAAGAGTAAAATGAACACTTTTGGCTTAATTTGTATTTAGTCTGAATTTGTTTCATGGTGCACAAATAAAAGTGGACCAAATAAGGAGCAAATTCATAATTTTCATCTTGAAAGCTGCCACTTCTTTGCAAGTTGACTCAGCACTGATCAACTTCTCCTCAAGTGTATGGCTTTATAAATGTCACTCATCTTACTGGCTTTATTCATCATATTCCCTGTATTCTCCTCGATCCAGATGTCAAGCAGAAATCAGACTTCTACAGAAGTCCAGGTCCGTTCTCTCCCTCTGATGCTAACCTGTTGTTATCAGCACCACAATAAATGTTGGTTTCTGAAAGCCTCCTTGAGGTATAAAATATCAAAAATATATTTTTAAATAACAGTAGCCAGTCCAGTCATGTCATCAAAAGTTCCTCCTAAGTGATTTCCTGCCTGCTGCCTGGGGCACTCAGGTAACAATTATTGTATTTAAGGGAATTTAATATGGCACAACAGCTCGTTTGGAGCATGCTGAGGACACGGAGCTCTCCAGATACAGATATGGGAATTCAACACTGCAACTGCCAACACATGCACCTCATTGGCAGGAGAAAGTGTCAGACGTGAAAATGAAAGCCTGTGTGTGTGTGTGTGTGTGTGTGTGTGTGTGTGTGTGAGGCCGACACTGGCATCTTCATAAACGCCTGTCTCTGACGAGCGAGCCTTTTAATTAGAGCAGTGACAGGCTAATGACAGCTGAGATGTCACAGCTTGCTCTGTCTGGTAGAAACAACCTGCAGCCTGCTGCCCGGCTCCACCGCAGAAACTCAAGCCGGCCTGCAGCCCACAGCTGTACTCTGAAACTCGACAAACACTGGAGAAACGCTGAGGTGTAACACCAAAACACAACACGCTGTGTTTTTTTGGAGTCAAACAGGCCTGAACCTGAACAAATCGGGACCCACGAGGCTCTGAGTTGACTCGGTTCATCCCAGAAGACAACAACAAGAAAAGAGCTTCCCAAAACAGGCAGCTTGTGGAGACACTAGTCCAGCATTTTGACTTTGTACTTACTGATGAGGCATAACATATGCAGCCCTTAACAAATTATTACCCCTCCTCCCAGTGTCAGGTGTTTACCACCACTGCACTAAATTAACAGTATTACTGATTGAGTATTACTACTGAGCATGTGCAAGCTCTTTCATCAAAATTATATTGTTAATGATAAAATAGAACTATTGGTGTTATCCATGGATTTTCACAAAAAAGCATATTATTTTTATGTTTTGATTGAGATGTTAAATTCCAGTTATTTCCTGAAGAGAAAAATGTCTTTCAGTGGTTGTTTGTTATTCTGGATTCATTTCTGTAAATTCTCAATGAATTCCAGTGTTCTGGATCAAATTTGGTCTAAAAAGGTGAATTCAGTTTAAATTCCTCACTCCTGTTCAAAATGATGAAGAGTAGTGAACTCAGTGAGGAAGAAAGAGTCCAGTTTAAGTGAAGGAGATGATGCTGGTCTTTGATGCTCTGATACGTTGGTAAAGCTCTGTATATAAGGCATCAAATGAACATTTAGTCCTCAGAGTTGATGTTAGAAGCAGGATCAGGATTTTTCAGGAGTTTGACACCAAGAAGCAAACAGTGATGTCTAGAGGACTGGATCAGAGCTCTGCTGGTCTGTTCCTGGTCTGCAGTGGTCTGGATCTATCAAAAGTGGTCCAAGGAAGGACCAGTGGCGAACCAGAGACAGGGTCATGAGAGGACAAGGATCACTGATGCAGGCTGGTCCTGGTGGTCTGATACAACAGAGGAGTTAAGTCAGATACCACAGAACACCGTCAGGGGTCAGAGGTCACCAACACAATATTAGGCAGGAGGACATGATGTAATGCCTGATCGGTGTATATGCACACCAGTATGCCTTATATTTATTATAACCCACATTTTGTTTGACTTATGTACTCAAGGGTTGCTGATTATATCTAAAATGTGTTCAGAACTTTAGTGAATGTGCTATATAAATGAAATTTGACTTCACATTAGGGGCAGGGACTCTGATTTTAGTTAAACCTCTACTATATATTTATTTTCTTGTTAATGAAGTCATTCAACACATACAGCACAGAAAGCTATTCTTCCTAACCTGGGAAGTCACAGTCAAGTCAGCAGTGCAGTCTTCCATAAAGCTCTGACTATAACTTCAAAGCATGATCTCTATGATAAGCAATGCTGGCCATTGGCTGCTCACAGTCCTACCTCTATCTTGGTGCGGTAGAGCACCAGCCGGCGGAGGCGTGTCAGTTTGGAGATGTGTGTGAAGGCCTGCGGGTGGAGGCGGTCGCAGGAGGACAGGTTGAGCTCCTGAAGCCCAGGGCATGTCTGAGAGATGACCTCCAGGCAGGATTCGTTCAGGAAGTGGCAGCAGGACAGCTCCAGGCAGCCCAGACTGAGACCACAGGCCTTCAGGAAGCTGAGGGGGGAAACAAATCGAGAGGGGGAGATATAAGAGGAAGTAGAGGTCTCTTTTCCTGTTTGATCAACTTTCATCATGACTTTGACTTTAGAGCCCGAGCACATGGATGAGGAGACGAACAAAGATGGAGGAGCTGGTTAAGAAATCTTAAGAGGGTGGAAATATAGAACATTACTGAGGATTTGTTGATCTAAAGGAAGCAGAATGAGACAGTAAAGAAGTGAAGTTTACTGTGAAGGGCTGTTTGGACTGATGTTCACTACTTCCTGTCAGCTTTGAGATGTTAAAGAGCATAAAGGACAGATCTGGTGTCTGGCCTCCTTTTATTACAATAAGGAGCTTTACTTTGAAATTATGTTGTTTCTTTCTCTTTTAATTACAATAAAGAGCTTTACTTTGAAATTATGTTGTTTCTTTCTCTTTTAATTACAATAAAGAGCTTTACTTTGAAATTATCTGGCACCTCAGGTTACTTTCTGCAAGGGGTGTAACAAAAAAAAAAAAAAAAAATCATGCTACATTCCTCAGTTTTAAAGTGATGGTACGATTCATTAACATTTGTTTACCAACTGATTCTGGTATATTTTTCTACTTACTCTACTTTCTTAACTCTGTCACTGCTTCTTATTTAGAGCCTTACTGTAATGTTGCTCTGTTCACTTTTCTGCTGGAAATTTCACCAGTGGTGGGACGAATGAAGGATCTTAAATCTGTTAAGGAAGTGATTCTGAAGCACAGCACAGTATTAATGTTGGATTAAGGTGAACAAACCTGCATCATATGTTTAAATTGATGAGTATGGATGTGTATCTGGAAACATCAATGGATTACTGCTTTTTCAGAAATACTACATCTGCAGCAGCGTGTTCAGCTCCTTGTCCATTACTTTTTTTACAGTAACTACCTCAACACTGATCATGGGTTACAGAAAAAGTGAGTATTTGTCAGTTTTCTGAGGTTGTTTTCTAACACTCGCGGTCCGCTGGTGGTCTGACCTGCTGAAGCCGGTCAGGGTGAGAGCACCACGGTTGCCGGTCCAGGACAGGTTGAGCCTCTGGAGGAGGGTACAGCGGCTCTGCAGGTGTCCCAGGGAGGCGTCACTCAGCCGGCCCCAGTAGGGCTGCAGACTCAGCTGGGTGTACTGCAGCGGGTCGCAGCAGTGCTGGTGCAGCAGCTTACAGCTCTGGGCCAGACGGCAGAGGTCTGGAAGGGTCAGGTGGCTCAGGATCAGCTGGATGAGCTGAGGACAGGAGGTAGGGAGAGGAGAAGGGCAATAAAAAGAAGGGTGTTAGGAGAACAAAGCTGTGAGCGAAGTAGAATCAAAACCCCAAAGAGTAGTAGAACAGAGCAGTCTGGAGAATGTTAATTGCGTCCCCTCTGTCAGGCAGATCTAAATAGTGTTTATCTGGGACACAAAGCACTGATAGCAGGATCAGTGAAGAGGTGAGGCGGCTTGTTTTGCACTGTGTTCATGTGCCTCTCAAAGAGAGACGATGACTGTGTGAGTGTGCTGCCGTGCATTAACAATACGTTCGAGCGGGTATCGGCTGACAGATAATAGCTATATTGTGTTTCTGAAACAGGCACACGGCGGTTGAGGAGCGCCGTTAATGGCAGCGGTTTGGAGGGGAGATAAGAGAGCAAATATTAAGAGTGCTGCCGGTGTTTTGAAGCTCGCTTCGCACAACACGATACGCCTGCATGGCATGAAAATGACTCCTCCTGTGAGATCGTGAGCCAGAACGAGTCCAAGCCACAACGTTTGTGTTGTTCTGTGAGGAATACATGTCAATACATCACACGTAATGATTTTAGAAAGAGCTACCTTCAAAGCTATGAAAATCAATTTAGATGAAGCTATATAATATTGTGACATAAGACTGTACGAGAAATAACACAGGAAGGGGGGACGAATTTAGATTTTTTTGATTTTCAATGTCATATAAATATGCTACAGTGCATTGAAATGAGGCAAAAAAAAAAAAAATCACAAACATTTGCAGGTTCCTGCTTCTTAAATGTGAGGATTTCATGTTTAGATGGAACTGCTGATCGCAGAAAACACGCAATTTGAAGATTTCATGGATTACACAGAAATTTGCAAAAATAATTAATAGATTAGATCTTTGTCAGCTGTATGATGAAAGGTATGTAGACATTGGACAGTGTGCAGCACTTCTACTAACATAAATTTAATAAACTATTCATAACAACATTTTCTACAGTGTATTTTAACATCACTTATCCTCTCATGGGGTCGCTCGAGGCCGGAGTCTATCCCAGCTGTCTTAGGGTGAAAGGCAGGGTACACCCTGGACAAGTCGTCGCCTCATCACAGGACACATAGAGACAGACAACCACTCACACTCACATTCACACCTACAGTCAATTTAAATTAACCAATTAACCTAATCCCCATGCATGTTTTTGGATGGTGGGAGGAAGTATTTTAACATGAACATAAGAATTGTTGATTTATATCTTCTTCCACTACGATGGAAAGGGGACAAACCAAAACCAAATCTGACAAACTGCACCTTTAAAACATCAGCAAGTGATTTATGGGGAAGGAAAACATTTAACATGTTAGAGCTCATGGATAGACAGATGAGATGAGACAGGTGAGTTTTGCTAGGTGACAATACCTTTTTTCATTCAAAAAATACAGAAAATGCTGTTTTCTGCCTCTCAGAGGTTTCCTGCGTTTCTCTGTTTAATATCACATTGAACTGAATCTCTTTGGATAACGAGACATTTAAAGACCCTGGACTGAGATGGACAATTGGAAATAATCTGCAGGTTGAAGGACAATAAAAATCATCATTAGTTGCAGCTCTCATTGCTACCAGGAGGCTTTAGTTGTCCTGGTGTGACTCTACTCTTTCAGGCCTGAGTAATTCAGTAGAAATGGTCTGTAATCACCTCATAAGGCAGTTTGTCAAAGTATCCGTTGCCTGTCCTCTTGCCGTCTCCTCCTTGTCTGAACGGACCTCCCACATCAGACAGCTCCTCCTCGCTGTCGCTCAGGTCGTTGATGTCGATGAGAGGCATCTTATAGAGGGCCAGCATGGGCCTCTCCTTGACCCCACGCAGGATGACAGCATCCAGCTCGGTGTAGTAGTTCAGCAGGGAGCTGTTGACCTCCAGACGCAGCAGGTTGGTGGGGAAGCTGATGTGCTTGATGTTGGGGGAAAACTGACGTGCCTGGGGTGTCAGCACCTTGGTGGGCTCTCCTGACCACAGCACCTCCCACCTGGACAAAAGGGAGACTTACACTGTAAACCTTTAATCTCATTTTTCCTTGTGTAGCATAAAGGGATAGCTGGCAATTAGTGAGCCTTAAACTGAACTTGGAGCACTGAGGAGACAGACAGTCGGCTTTACCTGACATCAGTAGGTGGGTTCTGGGAGAAAGGGTTGTGAGAGCAGGCCAGAATCTGGACGATGGCTCCAGGGTAATACGTCTCTAGTACATCCACTGCTGTAGGGTAGACCAGTTCCTCGAACCCCAGTTCAATATAATCCTGGCTGTGGAAGCCTTTAGGGGTGCGGCGGAAAGGTGGTGGAGCACTGGCACATTGTTCCCACCACGTCCCGTAAGCTCTGAATACAGCTGTCTGAGTGAAGTCCCCAGAGCTGGGGTAGACGTTGGGCACCCCGGCCAGGTTCCACATGGTGTAGGACATGCTATTCTCACTACCATAGTGGGAGCTGAAGTCCAGGACCTCCTTGGCGTACTGCTCCACCTCCACGCTGACCGGCAACACCGCCCGCTGGCCGGACTCCACGGCCCTGCGACTGGTCAGAGCCTCGCCTCGAGTCCCACTCCTGGAGCGCCGCCGCAGACAGATATAGTAAAACATGCTCAAGAGGGTTAACATAGGGAACACTGGGGCTGATGGGGGCAGTGGGGAGAAACGGAGGCTAAATGGAGGAAGAGCCTCCACCTACTGAAAGGACAGCGGCTCACGGGCTGGGAGGGTACAAAGTGCAGGGTAGAGGCCCGGCTGCATGCATGACCTGTAGATTAGGAGAGACAACCACAGGTGAGAACACTGAGACAACACAACACTGACTATTAATCTACTTCACAAAACAGGTTAAAGAGGAGGAATGTGTTAGCAGCTTTTCAAAGAGTCAAAACTGTAATGTAAATCTGCAGCCTGTTGGCGGTGAGCACTAATTAGTCATTAGTTCTGTAAATATTTTAGTTTATTTTTACCATTTCGCTGTCACTTGTTCTTATTTTCTTATATATTATTATATATTTATATGTCTTATTTTGCATTCATCTGACGCTGCAAAAAGTAACTAAATAAGAAAGTAAGTAAAGCTTACATTTGAGTCAAACACAGCACTTTTAATTCACCCCGCCAAATGCTCATTTTGCTGACTAGATCTTGAACGCACCATAATACAATCATATTACGGTTAAGATATTAACTTTATTATAAAGCAGGACTTTGCTCGTAGTTACTCTGAGCAGTATACTGTAAGCTGCCTGCAGTAAACAATGCACATTTACAAGACCTTACAAAGAACTACATGCGGTCCAGATGTAAACAAAGGAACAGTCCCTCATCCATATTCAAAACACGACCTTAACTACTGGTTTCAGTCCCAAGTCCAGGTCCTTTAAATACTGGTTTCAGTCCCAAGTCCAGGTCCTTTAAATACTGGTTTCAGTCCCAAGTCCAGGTCCTTTAAATACTGGTTTCAGTCCCAAGTCCAGGTCCTTTAAATACTGAGCTTGAGTTGTTAATATTTACAGATACTGGAAAAGCTCTTGCATGAGTTATTTTATGCGCAAAACTGTTGTAAACTAACAGTAATGTTAATGCTATACAGGGAAAACAGCACATAGCAAGTCAGGCTAGTCGATTGTACGGAGGCTTTGTGAATTATACTGAGAAAAGCTATGTTGCTCAGCATTAAGACTGTCTTCTTTATCGATGGTTATTCTGTATAGCCTCACATTTCTATTGTAAACATGTCGAGTACACTGAACTAGCTAGCTAACAGTGCAACTGTTTGTTTAGTTAACGGTACTTTAAATACCTCTCAAGTTGAGGCTACATCAAGATAAATAACGTTGCCAAGAATAACACTTGTTTTCTGAAGTCGCGCAATAAAACATTACAATGACTAATAGTGACGTATCATTAGCCAGCTTGTGCTGTTTGTTTGGGTAGCTAGCTACCCAGCGCTAGCTTGCTACCTAGCTCACAGGAGAGATGAGCTACATGTAACGGTTAGCTTCTCTAGCTAGTATTAGCTTGGCAAAACCGAAGAGGACGGTACCGAATTTGAATTTACAGTGAGCGTAGATCGATCGATAACTCCATTCATGAGGATCAATGCTCTTCTTCCTGTTGTAGCAGTGCTGTCAGTGTCAAACCACATTCCTGCCGTTCACCTAGTGATGCCTTCATGAACACTCGGACAAAGCAGTTTTTCACTCACTGAGTGCACCAGATACCACAAAACGCACCATCTGGAAGATAACAACGGCAATACCAAAGCGTCCCAGTTTCTGTAGTAGTAGATGAGTTTATGGAAATGTCGCGTCCATGTTGGACAAATTTCTTTCAAAAAGAGTGGGTGAATTGAACTGACGTCTAAAATTGTTATGTTCTATGTAGGGATATTACAGTTTTTCTCGATTGTTTACACACATTTTCTGGTGCTTGAGACACAATGACCACAACATGTAACTCATGCACCAACTCCCCAAACCAATTCAGCTAAACTACAAGCACAATTCCTGCCTTTCACTCAAACTGTAGTTCTGAAACACTCTTTTTTCAAAACACTTCTTTATAATAAATTGCACCTCATTTTATTATCATATTTCATCATAATCTGCATCTATCTATCTATCTAATAATATATTATAATATAATAAAATACAACAATTATTTAATAGTGGGCTATTTAGGTTACAATCTGACACTTCTGGGGCTACACAAACATCGGTTTTTACAACATAACTTGCGTCTTTTCACCTCAACTGTGAGGTGAAAGTTAAAGTGCCATCCTTCATTCATGCCGTAGGGGGATCATGGATCACAGGGTGTCTAATCCTGACATTTCAGGTCTCAAGAAGAAGAAGAGGACATGGCGTCACCTGAACGAACATTCAACGACAGCTCCATGCTATTCGTTTGAACGACACAACTTTCCGATGCAACTTCCGATGTTCCAACTAAGCTTTCGGGAAACACTTCCGTCGTTCAGCGATGCATCGGACTACGTTAGTTGCGTCGTTCGGACGATGCTGTTGGGAAACACCTGCGTCGTAGATCCATCGTTTGAACGTAGGAAGTAGCTAACGACGTTAGCAACGAACCTTTTGGGAAACGCACCCATCCATTATCTACCGCTTATCCTCATAGGGTCGCGGGGGGGCTGGAGCCTATCCCAGCTGTCTTAGGGTGAAAGACAGGGTACACCCTCATCGCAGGACACATAGAGACAGACAACCATTCACACTCACATTCACACCTACGGTCAATTTAAATTGGTTAATTTAAATTAACCAATTAACCTAATCCCCATACATGTTTTTGGAGGAGGAAGCCGGAGTACCAGAGAGAACCCACACAGACACGGGGAGAACATGCAAACTCCACACAGAAAGGGCCCGGGATTCGAACCCGGTGCCTTCTTGCTGTGAGGCGACAGTGCTAACCACTACACCACCATGCCGCCCGGAAACGCACCCCTGGTTCGTAATTGGTTCACCGCCCATCCACACTTTTTAGTTGTGTATCTCCCTCCATACTCTCCATTTCTCAATCCCATTGAGGAATTATTTTCTGCCTAGAGATGGAAAGTGTAGGACCGCAATCCACAAACACGTATATCCCTTCTCCAAGCTATGGAAGAGGCATGTGGAGACATAGCAGTTGATGCTATACATGGCTGGATTCACCATGCTAGGCGATATTTTCCCCGCTATAGGGAAAACATCATTTGTGATGTGGATGAGGTGTTGTGGCCAGAGGGAAACTGAAGACAGGATGCAGCATAGTATTTTTGTTGTTGTTTGTTACTTTAACTATACACAAAACAATGGAACTTTGTGTGTACATTGTTTTTCTTTGACAAATAAAATATATTTGTTACCGTGTTTATCATAGTGTTTTACACTGAGCACATCAGTGTTGTCAAGTCAAGTCAAGTCAACTTTATTTGTATAGCCCAATATCACAAATTATGAATTTGCCTCATTGGGCTTTACAATCTGTACAGGATATGACACCCTCTGTCCTTTACAATGACCCTCGCATCGACTAAGGAAAAACTCCCCAAAAAAAAACCTTTTAACAGGGAAAAAGAAACGGAAGAAACCTCAGGAAGAGCAACAGAGGAGGGATCCCTCTTCCAGGATGGACAGACGTGCAATAGATGCCATGTGTACAGAATAACAACAATGAAAACACATTAACACTAACATACAAAATTGTATGGAAATGTCCAACTCAATATAACAACAGCTAATATACAGTGTGTATATATAGAATTGTATGAGAGTGTCCAAGGGGATGAAGAGCATCATCAAGCTATCAGCAAAGGATGAGAAGCATGTCGTCCTCTCCACCATGCCAACCAGAAGAAGCCTGGGCAGCACATCTTCCACTCCACCACACCAAACAGGAGAAACCTCCGCAGGATGACCTCATCACCACCACGTCACTCAGAACCAGAAGATGAAGCCTGACTGGTCTGCACAACCACTACTCCACCAGGTAGACTGGATCCATGGATACCTGTGAGATGAGAACTCACAGGGACTACGAGGCACAAAACTAATCTGCAGCATGTGTTAAAGGGAGGAAGAGTAAACACATCCTCTTCTCCACTACTCTAACAGATACAACCTGAGCAGCATCGCCTCTTCTCCATCTCACCACCATCAGGACAGACGAAGCCTGGATGACATCAACTCCTTCTCAAACAAGTAGCCTCAGCTCACAGACACCTGGGAGCTGGGAGCACAGGGGCTCCGGGGAAGAAGATGAGTTAGTAAAATGACTTAATGGAGGCATCCAAATGAAGAAGAAGAGAAGCTCAGTGTGTCAGAGGAAGTCCCCCGGCAGTCTAGACCTATAGCAGCATAACTAAGGACTGATCCAAGGCAGCCTGAGTCAACCTTGGATCAGTCCTAACTATAAGCACTATCAAAAAGGAAAGTCTTAAGCCTAGTCTTGAATAAGGGGATGGTGTCTGCCTCCCGGACTGAAAGAGGGAGTTGGTTCCACAGAAGAGGAGCTTGATAACTGAAAGCTCTAGCTCCCATTCTACTTTTATAAACCCTAGGAACCGCTAATAGTCCTGCATTCTGAGGCGTAGAGTTCTAGCAGGATTATAAGGCACTATTAGCTCTTTAAGATAAGATGGTGCCTGACCATTAAGTGCCTTGTAGGTGAGGAGGAGGATTTTAAATTCTATTCTAGATTTTACAGGGAGCCAGTGCAGAGAGGCTAACACCGGAGAAATATGGTCTCTCTTTTCCTGGTTCTGGTCAGAACACGTGCTGCAGCGTTCTGGACCAGCTGGAGAGTCCTGATAGACTTATTAGGGCAGCCTGATAATAACGAGTTACAATAGTCCAGCCTGGAAGTTACAAATGCATGGACTAATTTTTCTGCATCGTTTTGGGAGAGAATATGCCTTATTTTTGCAATGTTACGCAGATGAAAAAAGCTGTTCTAGCTGTTTGTTTCATGTGGACGTTGAAGGACATATCTTGGTCAAAAATTACCCCAAGATTCCTTACAGTGGTGTTCGAGGCTGGTACAAAGCCACCTAGAGTAAATAAGTCATTAGATAGGTTATTTCTGAGATTTTCAGGGCCAATTAGAATAACCTCAGTTTTATCTGAATTTAACAACAAGAAATTGTGCGCCATCCAAGTTTTTATATCCTGAAGACATGTTTGGAGTTTAGCTAACTGGCTGGATTCGTCTGACTTAAATGACAAATATAGCTGAGTATCATCTGCATAACAGTGAAAGTTTATGGAGTGTTTCCTGATAACATTGCCTAAAGGAAGCATATATAAAGTAAATAGAATAGGCCCAAGCACAGAACCTTGAGGAACTCCATAACTGACTATGGACTGCATGGAGGACTCATCATTAATGTGAACAAACTGTGATCGATCCGATAAGTAGGATTTGAACCAGCTTAAAGCAGTTCCTCTGATGCCAGTTAAATGTTCTAATCTCTGCAACAGGATATGGTGGTCAATAGTATCAAAAGCAGCGCTAAGATCTAACAAGACAAGTACTGAGACGAGTCCATGGTCTGACGCAATTAGCAGGTCATTAGTAATTTTCACCAGAGCGGTCTCGGTGCTATGATATTTTCTAAATCCTGACTGAAACTCCTCAAATAGATTATTGTTCTGGAGGAAGTCACACAGCTGACTGCACACTGCTTTCTCAAGGATCTTAGAGAGAAAAGGAAGGTTGGATATTGGTCTATAGTTGGCTAAAACCTCTGGATCAAGACCGGGCTTCTTCAGAAGAGGTTTGATTACGGCTACTTTAAATGACTGAGGTACATAGCCTGACAGCAAAGATAAGTTGATCATGTTTAATAAAGAGGTGCTCAGTAACGGTAAAACTTCTTTAAGCAGTGAAGTTGGGATGGGATCTAAGAGACAAGTAGAAGGCTTAGATGAGGAAATCAATGAAGTCAGTTTGTGGAGGTCTATGGGAGAAAGGCAGTCCAAGTATACATCAAGTTCTTCAATGAGTCCTATGCTTCCTGTGTTTAAAGACAAAGCATTTTCAGTCAAAGGCACAGTGTGACTGATTTTCTCCCTAATAGTTATAATCTTCTCATTAAAGAAGCTCATGAAGTCACTACTACTGAGGGTTGTGGGAACAGATGGTTCAATAGAGCTGTGGCTCTCTGTCAGCCTGGCTACAGTGCTGAAAAGAAACCTGGGGTTGTTTTTATTTTCCTCTATTAATGATGAATAATAAGCTGCTCTGGCCTTACGGAGAGCCTTCCTATAAGCTTTCAAACTATCATGCCAGTCCAGGCGAGACGCTTGCAGACCGGTTAAACGCCACTTCCTTTCAAATCTTCTTGCTGCTTGCTTTAAACTGCGGGTGTGAGGGTTATACCATGGAGCCAGCTTTCTATGCTTTACTATCTTCTTTTTTAGAGGAGCAACAGAGTCTAGAGATGCTCGCAGAGAGTCTGCAGCACTATCTACCAAATTATCAATTTGAGTAGGACTGAAGTCTGAGCCCTCAAGTATATTGATATTAGGTATTGAATTAAAAGCTAATGGAATTATATCCTTAAACTTGGCTACAGCACTATCAGATAAACATCTAGTGTACATGGATTTACCTGATGGAGTGTAGTCCAGAAGAAAAAATTCAAAGGTTAACAAGTAATGGTCTGATAGGAAGGAATTCTGTTGGTGGACTGATAAATGTTCTACTTCAATGCCGTAGGTCAGGACCAGGTCGAGTGTATGGTTAAAACAGTGAGTTGGTTCCTGAACATTCTGACAGAAGCCAATTGAATCTAACAGCGAGATAAAAGCAGTACCAAGGCTGTCACCGTCAACGTCCACATGAATATTAAAGTCACCTACAATAATTACTTTATCAGTTCTCAGGACTAAAGTTGATAAAAACTCAGAGAACTCAGATATAAATTCAGAATATGGACCTGGAGCACGGTACACTATAACAAATAAAACTGGTTTCTCTGTTTTCCATTTAAGGTGAGAAAGACTAAGAACCAGGCTTTCAAAAGACTTATAATTTAATTTAGGTTTAGGTTTGATCGATAGACTAGAATCAAAAATGGCTGCAACTCCTCCTCCACGACCTGTATCTCTAGGAATATGAGTATTAATATGACTAGGAGGAGTGGATTCATTCAGGCTGACATAATCATCTTGACACAACCAGGTTTCAGTAAGACAAAATAAATCAACCTGGTTATCAGATATTAATTCATTTACTAGTAGAGCTTTAGATGATAATGACCTGATATTTAAAAGTCCACATTTAATTCTCCTGTCCTGATTAACTATTTCAGCAGTGGATTTAATTTTTATTAAGTTATTTTGTTCAACTCCCCTTTTGTTTACTATGGATTTAACTGATTTCAGTGGTCGTGGGACAGACACCGTTTCTATGGGGTTCTGGGTGGGTGACTGCTCTAATGGAAGCACAGAGAAGTGTGTTAAACTACAACTCTGTCTCCTGGTCTCAACCCTGGGTTGTCATGGGTTAGGTTGACTAATAAACTTGGCCATGTTTCTAGAAATGAGAGCTGCTCCTTCCAAAGTAGGATGGATGCAGTCTCTCCTCATCAGACCAGGTTTTCCCCAGAAACTGCTCCAATTATCGATGAAGCCCACATCATTAACTGGACACCACCTCGACAGCCAGCGGTGGAAGGATGACATGCGACTAAACATGTCATCAGAGGCCAAGCTAGGGAGGGGACCAGAGAAAACTACGGAGTCCGACATTGTTTTAGCGTAAGCACACACCGATTCCACATTAATTTTTGTGACCTCCGATTGGCGTAACCGGGTGTCATTACCGCCAGCGTGAATAACAATAGTCCCATATTTACGCTTATCCTTAGCCAGCAGTTTCAAATAGGATTCAACGTCGCCCGCTCTGGCCCCGGAATGCATTTGACTATGGTTGCCGGTGTCGCTAATTTCACGTTTCGAAGAATAGAGCTGCCAATAACCAGGGTTGGCTTCTCAGCGGGTGTGTCGCTGAGTGGGGAAAACTTGTTAGAAACGTGAAGGGGTCGGTGGTGAGCCGTGGGCTGTTTAAAACTACGCTTCCTTCGGACAGTCACCCACTCTCCCGGCTGCTCGGGAGTTGCCGGGGGACGGCTAGCAGGAGCTACGCTAGGTCGGCTCGCACCGGCTAGGGGGCTGGCTAGCTACGGAGGCATAACTAGGACTTTGGATGGTGCGGAGCCGGGCTTCTAACTCGCTAAGCCTCGCCTCCAAAACCGCGAACATGCTACACTTGTTACACGTACCATTATCACTAAAGGAGGCAGAGGAATAACTGAGCATGAGACACACTGAGCAAGAGAAAGCAGGAGAAGGAAGAGGAGAAGCCATGGCTATACGCTAAGATAGCTGCTAAGCTAGGCTATGGAAGCTAGTTGTTAGCCGAAAAAAGCCGCTGGAAAACACCAACGAGTGACAGGGAAAGTCTAGGGAAGTTTTAGAGTGCTTGATAGGATTAGTACACTACAAATGTACGGCGGGACGTTAACCACTGTGGATTAAGACAGTAACAAAACTATTTTTGTGGCAGAGCAGCTCAGAGTGCTGTAGGAAACAACAGGGTAGCGGCTGAGAGCGGAAATGATGCAATACGCTTACCGTATAGGAGGAGGCGCTGATCTGATTCAACTGGTTTGTATAAAGGTCTATTCATTTGATGGTTTGTGTGTGTCATTTGAGAACAAAACACCATTTTGAGAAGACATAACATTGTTTTGACTGTAAAGTTTCATTTTGCAAGGGAAATTAGGGGTTTTGGCCATTGTGTGTGTGTTTTTTGGAATTGTGTGTAGAGTTCTGAGAGTATGAGGCATGCTTTTAGAAAATGTGTGTAAACAATCGAGAAAAACTGTAAACATCATGTCAGCTCCTCTTCAAAACTGTCCTCTGCAGAGAAAACAAAAGAATCCTGAATATCAGATGAAAGGATTTAAGTTAAGTGGACAATTTGTCAATTTGACTCGAATAAAATATGTTTCTTTGTTGTTGTTGTTTTTTTTTTTAAACATATTAAAAATGGATATTTAACTCATATAGAGACAACAAGGCAAGAGAGTACACAGTAAAAGTACTACTAAATAATTTTGGGAATGCTCTCACATACTGGGCACAAAAACAACATTTCAAGGGGAAACTAATGGCAATAAAATCCATCTTCAAAGATAGCAGAGGAGGCTTTGTTCTAGTCATTTGGGAGGCAACGTATCAGTTCATTTATTAATATTGTCACTCATATTTACAGTGAAATACAAAAAAATGCCAGGGACTTTTTTAATCCCACAAGTTTAATAAATGATGTTCTTCAATAAACTTTGCATTTGGCCACTAATCGGGCAGTACAGCTCCTCTTCTTGTCCCCACTCTTAAACATCTCCTCCCTCTGCAACCACAGCCATCTGAGTTTAGCTGTGAACCAGGGTTTGTCATTGCTGTAACTCACCCTGGTGCTAGTTGGTACACAGATGATGAATTACAGTGACTATCATACATTTAAGTTAAGTCACAGTGTGTAAAATGGTTTACTAAGGAAACAAAGGTCAGGTACAATAATCTGACCTCACAGGACTTCATGGTCCAGTGAAGCTGGAAGCTATGCAGATGAGACCGACCTGAGTTATAGTCTCCAGCTCAGCCAGCACAGCATCTTCATCTTCTTGAGGCAGCAAGCATCTCGTCTATTTGCTGCAGAGACACAACAAGCTCTGAGTAAACAACAACAAACTGGTTCATACTGAAGATCAGAGGATAGAAAACGGTCCTGTATGTTTGACATCAGCTGACTGTCTGGTATTCGATGGCGTCTTGTTTCATCCAAAATCCCCTCAACTTCTTCAACAGACATCACCTAAAACTGAAAAAGCCTCAATAACCATTGAAACAGACACTGAAAGACAGACTCATTTCTAAAATCACTTGTAAGATACATATGTAGGAAATCTACCATCAAACACCAAA
Organism: Synanceia verrucosa; assembly: GCA_029721515.1. Taxonomy (NCBI): domain Eukaryota; kingdom Metazoa; phylum Chordata; class Actinopteri; order Perciformes; family Synanceiidae; genus Synanceia; species Synanceia verrucosa. The sequence continues at coordinate 25,913,541 of CM056557.1, forward strand.
TATTCAAAGGCTCAGGGTTTGTTTTATCCAACACACCAAAATCTAAAAGCATATATCACATTATACTGAAGCCGAATTGAAGAGTAACTCATAACGTCCTAGCATGATAAAATTGTGCCGTAAAACGTGTCCCCTGTTACCATAGCAACGGAACACAGTTGAAAGGCAGTTCAGAACACAATGGCGTTGTCACTCCATGACGTGTTCAGAACTGCCTTTGATCCTTTAGGCAATAAAAGCCACAACATCTAGTATTATTGAGCAGAAGTGTTGAGAGGCTGATCGAGTCAGTAGCACAAAGAGACACAGAGAGTTCACAGTCTGCTGTTTAAAACACAGAGGAGCCTTTTGTACTAAAGCATATCTGCAAACAGCAGCACTGATATGGACAGTGAAAACAACACAACACACCAGGGGGATGCTGACAGGCCCCAGGAACAACCAGAACGTCCTCAACAGGACCATGTTCCTCCACCAGTGGCACTTCACGCAAGTGATGCTACAAAGGTTGATGGTGAAGGGATGAAGACAGCCTGGCAGGAACGGTTCAGAGCACTGGAGGAGAGGTTTGCCAAGGAGCTGGCACAGAAAGAGGAGGGCTGGAGAAAGAAGGAGAGCCAGATGAAGGCTGAGATTCAGGACAAGGACGACATAATCTCTAATCTTCACCAAGGCATGGACCATTTACGTGAGAGCCTCAAGCAGAAAACGAGGCAGCTACAAACAGAAAGAGCTGAACTCCACCAGTCTGTGAAAGACTTGGATGAGAGCTGGAAAAAGAAGGAGAGTCTGATGAAGATTGACATTCAGGACAAGGACAACATAATCTATGCTCTTAAGCAAAGCAATGAGCATTTAAGTGAGAGCCTCAACAAGAAAATGATGCAGCTACAAACAGAAAGAGATGAACTCTACCAGTCTGTGAGAGACTGTCAGGACAGGGTCAAAGCTGTGGATGAGAGGCTGGAACAAAGAGAAGAGAGCTGTAAGAAGATGGAGAGTCAGATGAAGACAGAGATTCAGGACAAGGACAACATAATCTCTGCTCTTCACCAAAGCAAGGAAGAGCAAGCTCAACACATGCAGAAGGAGATCAGACTGCTGGAGGACATCTGTCTGTACCAAAAGAGCAGGAGAGGCTGCTTCCTATTCAGACGGGAGATCCTGGACAGGGAGGCAGCGTTGGAGAGGATGAAGAACAAGCTGCATGAGAGGGAGATGAAAAAGAGGGAGAAGGAGGAGAAAAGGAGGTGAAAAGAAGAGGAACGGAGAAGAGTGACAGTGATTGTCAAATGGAGGAGGCTACTGGATGTTCAGCTTAGGCTGGACATCAGTAACTTCCTTCATCTCCCTCACCTCTACCTCCTTTATCATTTAATCAATCGATCAAAGCGATGGATTTGATCTATTGATGAAATGAGAGTGATTTTCCTGGTGATCAGTTTTTTTTCACAAATGCACAGTCATGGTCAAAATTTAAATAAACTTGTAAAGAACATAACGGCATGGCTCTCTAGAGTTTCCAGTTACTCTATGTCGAACAAAAGTCAAAAAGTTCAAAAAAAAAAAGATTGTTAATAAAAAAAATGTCTTAGTACAGTGTGTCAAAAAAAAGTCAAAATAGGTCAAAATCTAAAATTGACAATAAAAGTAATCAAAACAACATGTTATATGTGTCTGATTATTGTCATGCTGTTAGATCCTTCAACAAAGTTTGAAAAAGGCATATTATGAAATGTAAAGAAATTAAAAAATTGTCATCATATAGTATGTCGAAAAAGTCATTCAAGATCAAAACCTAGATTGTCAATAAAATTAATCAAAACAACATATTATATGATTCTGATTACTGTCATGCTGTCAGATTCTTCAAAAAAAGTTGGAACAAAGACATATAAAATGTCATGAAATTAAAAAAAAATGTTAAAATAGGTCAAAATCTAGATTGTCCATAAAAGTCATCAAAACATATTACATGATTCTGATGACTGTCATACTGTCAGAATCCTCAAAAAAGTTGTAAAAAAAAAGGAATATAGTGAAATGTCATCAAATTTAAAAAATGTCATCTTATAGTATGTTGAAAAAAGTCAAAAAGTTAAAAAAAAAAAATAGAATGTTGATAAAAGGCATCAAAACAACATATTATGTGATCCTGAAGACAGTCATAGTGTAATGCTTTCAAAAAAATTGTAAGATACGCATATTATGAAATGTCATGAAATTTAAAAAAAATGTCACAGTATAGTATGTGGAAAAAAGTCAAAGAGTTAAAAGATGACAATGTCAGGATTCATCGGGCTCAAATAGTGAAAGAGTGGTTCAGGGAGCATGAGACATGATTTTCACCACAGAGTCCAGACCTTAACCCCATCGAGAATCTCAGGGATGTGCTGGAGAAGCCTTTGTGCAGCGGTCAGACTCTACCATCATCAATGCAAGATCTTGGTGAAAAATTAATGCAACACTGGATAGAAATAAATCTTGTGACATTGCAGAAGCTTATTGAAACAATGCCACAGCGAATGTTTGCCGTAATCAAAGCTGAAGGCGGTCCAACGTAATTTTAGAGTGTGTGACCTTCTTTTTGGGTGGCGACTTTTTTTTTTGGCCAGGCAGTGTATTATTTGACAATACACAGAAGCTACCGTTAGCTAGCTACATTGACAGTTTGATGGGACTCTGAAGAAGTTCCACTTTGATTAGAAAGCCATCCCTCTGCCTCCTGCTAGTCTGAACACAGAAAACACTCAGCTGATAACCTGGCCACATTAGTACTCATTCACAGTAGGCTAACATCCAATCATTACAAAAGCCCATGCTTGCTGACCAAACTAACCCACCATACAACAACAGCTGTAACATTCACACCATTTAAAATTTAAACATTCTTTAAAAGATAAAGAGTACCAGCCAATCACAGCACAGGCAGGAAGTGTGTCTCCATCAACTGAAACTGGAACCAGAACTGAATGTGGGGATCAAATTTAGCAGTTTATTCCATGATCATAATATTACATTCAGTTTAAACATCATGTCAGCTCCTCTTCAAAACTGTCCTCTGCAGAGAAAACAAAAGAATCCTGAATATCAGATGAAAGGATTTAAGTTAAGTGGACAATTTGTCAATTTGACTCGAATAAAATATGTTTCTTTGTTGTTGTTTTTTTAAAACATATATTAAAAATGGACATTTAACTCATATAAAGACAACAAGGCAAGAGAATTTGAGAAAGGATTACTCAGAAAGTACACAGTAAAAGTACTACTTAATAATTTTGGGAATGCTCTCACATACTGGGCCCAAAAACAACATTTCAAGGGGAAACTAATGGCAATAAAATCCATCTTCAAAGATAGCAGAGGAGGCTTTGTTCTAGTCATTTGGGAGGCAACATATCAGTTCATTTATTAATATTGTCACTCATATTTACAGTGAAATACAAAAAAATGCCAGGGACTTTTTTAATCCCACAAGTTTAATAATGATGTTCTTCAATAAACTTTGCATTTGGCCACTAATCGGGCAGTACAGCTCCTCTTCTTGTCCCCACTCTTAAACATCTCCTCCCTCTGCAACCACAGCCATCTGAGTTTAGCTGTGAACCAGGGTTTGTCATTGCTGTAACTCACCCTGGTGCTAGTTGGTACACAGATGATGAATTACAGTGACTATCATACATTTAAGTTAAGTCACAGTGTGTAAAATGGTTTACTAAGGAAACAAAGGTCAGGTACAATAATCTGACCTCACAGGACTTCATGGTCCAGTGAAGCTGGAAGCTATGCAGATGAGACCGACCTGAGTTATAGTCTCCAGCTCAGCCAGCACAGCATCTTCATCTTCTTGAGGCAGCAAGCATCTCGTCTATTTGCTGCAGAGACACAACAAGCTCTGAGTAAACAACAACAAACTGGTTCATACTGAAGATCAGAGGATAGAAAACGGTCCTGTATGTTTGACATCAGCTGACTGTTTGGTATTCGATGGCGTCTTGTTTCATCCAAAATCCCCTCAACTTCTTCAACAGACATCACCTAAAACTGAAAAAGCATCAATAACCATTGAAACAGACACTGAAAGACAGACTCATTTCTAAAATCACTTGTAAGATACATATGTAGGAAATCTACCATCAAACACCAAATATTCAAAGGCTCAGGGTTTGTTTTAACCAACACACCAAAATCTAAAAGCATATATCACATTATACTGAAGCCG